>JAVJGG010000085.1:1221531-1263437 GCA_035590195.1 Aviceda cuculoides
GAGCCGCCCCCACCCAATCCACGAGCGGGACCCAAGCTCGGCCGGCCCATAGGACTCGGCCGCTGTAGAGACTCCCTGGCTCAGTCCCGCCCCCTTGACCCCCGCCGCCCAATCACCGCGCGCCTCCGCGCCCAGAGCTGGCGAGACCCCGCGAGATTCCCTCACCTCATACAACCCTCACCTCGGGCGGCCCCGCCTTCTTCACCTTTCCTGCCAATCACACGGCGCCGCTCCAGCCTACTGGCCAATTGACTCTCCCCCTAAGACGAGTCCCGCCCCCGAGGCCTGCTTTTTGCCCAATCGCAGCCCCCTATCCGACCCAATTAGCCAATGAGGAGAAGCGAAAGCCCGAAAAGGGGTTACTGGGCCAATAGTGCTCGCAGGCGAGGCGGCCGCGTGATTGACAGCCCTCCTCACGAGTGAGCAGGGGCGACGGGCGTTAAAGGAGCCGTTGCTCTTCAAATCGCGGCGCGAGGCGCCGGGTGACGGACGAGGAAGTCGCCGGGGCGCCCGTCTGCAGGTGGGCAGCTGGCCAATGGGAGGGCGGGGAGCCGGCTGACGGGCGGCGGGAGGGGCCAATGGCGCCTCCGGGGCGGGGTGAGATAAGGACGCGGCGGGGCGCGGAGGTCACCGTGGGCGCTGAGGGGTGGCGGCGGGAAGCGGAGCGGCAGCCGGGGTGAGGGCCGGGCCGGTCCGGTCCCTGTGCCCGGTTGCTGGCGTGCCTCTCTCGGAGCCCTCTGGCCGTCCGCCCCGGGGGCGGCGGTGGGGGCCTCGGGGGCGTGCTGGCCCCGGGGTGAGCCCGCTCTCTTTCCCGCCCAGGGCCGAGCAGGGCAAGAGGAGCTCGGTTTCCTGAGGTAGAAATTTTTGCCTCGGCCCCGCTCTGCAGAGGAAGGTGATTACTAAAGCTGTCTTTCACAAAAGAAGCTTGCCTAACTCAGCTAACGGAAAGGCGAACGCGCTTTAAAGGCGGTGGCTGGCCTCGAGATGTGTGAGGGGGTTTTGTTTGGTTTTTTTGGGTTTGTTTTTTGGGTTTTTTTTTTTTTTTTAGGGAGGGGGTTGGCCGTGGTTTTCGGCGTTTTTCTGTTTTGAGGGGTTGGTAGTTTTTTGGTTTTTTGTTTTCGTTTGGTTTTTTTTCCTTCGATTTGAATACTTGAAGGCTTTACCTTAAAGTCCTGAAGCAACTTGAGACCAGAGAAAGTGCAGCGTGCTGGCACTGAGGGCCTGAGCCTTGACTCTAGGGTCCAGAAGCAAGTGGGAAGCACGATGTCACGCCAGAGGATGAGTTTTCTTCTTCCCTTAGATCAGGAGAGAAAAACAAAGTAATCAGAGGTTTTAGATATTTTCAGCAGGTAGCTAGTAGCAGATACTATAGCTAATTCCCCTCTTAAGTCTGTTTTTCTGAGGCTTGCTGCAGCATGCTCCTTTACAGGCTGGGAAGTTACGTTTCACGTGTGAAGTACGTGTTAACCTAGGAGCAAAATATTTTTTGTCGTTTGTTGTTTTAGTTCACTTATGCCATTAATCCGCGTGCTTGGGAAATGCAGTGTGGTTCTTTCAAGCATAAGTGTTCCCTAAAACAGAGATTAATAAAAATTTGACAGTTTTAACACTTTCCATTTTCTTGTGTGAATATTAATCATATCTGATTAATAGTTTTACTTCAAAAAAACTCCTGGTTATCAGAGCCTTACCCATGATGGTAGTAGAGTTAAATTAACTGTGATAGTGATAAAGAGGTTCCTTGATATGAATAAATTGGGTGAGCAGTTCCAAAGGAAATAAATGACTGACAGCGAATTTGTACGTGCCCCTGTTATGAGTGAGCTGACAGGCTTTCCTTCTCTACATCTGGTTCCTGTCTGAACCGGGGGGAAAGAAGGCTAGCAGATCTATAGTAGTACCACTGTGTTGCTGAAGTTTTACCAGTAAATCCCTGATGGTACAGTATCAAGTACTGTGGTCTGTATTTTCTGTACATGTGTCTAAAAACTGAACAACGTCATTGGACTCCTATACAGCAGGGGGTAAAGGAGACTATAAATATCAAAGCCTGTTGCAATTCCTAAAACTTGAGTGCAAAATGTTTTTAAGAATGGGTTTTGGATACTTTTTGTCTGCTCTTTGAGAATGTAAACAAGAAAAGTCTTGCAGGAATTAAGAGGGGGTTTTTTTGTTAAAACTGCTTCTGTTGCATTTTGAAGTGTTGTTAGCTAATGCTCCAGTCTAGAATTATGGTATAGTTTTGCTATCACATCACTGTTTTAAAAAACAGAGACTTTACTTAAAAAAAAGTAAGAGTAGATTAGGTTTACAGCCATTTTATAATGTTACGTATTGGAAGAAGAGACATAATACTTATTTAGAACTTGTATTTCTAGCTGTCTGAATTTTTTACTGAAGTTGATAACAAACTGCAAATGCGAATATGAATGTGGCATGCACCAAGGATTCTTTTGGTCTTTGCTTCCCCTCAAGCTCTGGAGAGGTATGGTGGGGTGGTGGGACAATGGAAAGAAGTGGATACAAAGTAGGTTGGGTGGGCCTGGGCATAGGGAAGCACTGTGAGGACTGGAAGGCTTTTAAAACTCTCCCACACGTTTTCATTATGGACTTTTTTCTTTCTCTGTTATTGCAAAAACTTTCTAAGTAGTAAAATCAAGCAATTGCCTAATAATCATTGTATGGAAACTCGGTTTCTAAATGTATGTGCGGATTAATGTCCTGGTGGCATTATTCAAGTCCAAATACAGCGTCGTCTTGATTTTTTTTTTTCAGTTAGGTACATTACTGAGTTAATTGGATTGCATGTCTTCAAACAATTGATTTTCAGTAGGGTTTAATTTTTCCTGGTATATTTGCTGAAATCGGTCATCTTCAACTGCATGTTGGGAAGCAAAGGGAAGAAAGAAATCGTTTCTCGTTCCTGCCTATAGTTGAATTTATGGTCATAAACAAGTGTTCAGTGATATGGAAAAAGTCAACCTTTTTCTAGCATAAACTGAAAGTCTTGTAATGACTGCTTATTGAGAAGTGTTCATAGGCATGTGCAGTTTTGGTGACTAATTTAGGAGCCTAATCTCTGTAGGCTCCATATCATTGAAGGGTAAAGAGGTGTATACTGCATTGCTGTCTGGAGGAGTCTAGGTGTGTCTGGACATCACCTTAACATTTCTTTCCCCACTGACTATGTGGAGCCCTTGGAGAGAAGCTTCTGAACAGCTATGTTTAATATTAAGCAGGGTGTTTTTACCTACTCATTTTTGCAGTGGATAGGGAATAATTCAGGCCAAGATCTCTGGCAGGATATTTTAAAGCTTTGTGTAGCCATCTCCCCTTGAGCAGCTTGTGTCCCTGAGAACCTATTTTTTCAAGTATTGTGATCATGAAAAGATGGAAATTGGATCCACTTCTCATTAGTGTTTAAAGTATCTGTTTATACTTTTTCATGAGCAAACCAGTTGCCAATTAACCTGAGGGAAGTTCCAGCTGAAGCTCATGCTGCTTCTTTATCCTTATTACTTTAAGGAACGATCAACACAATGGGCATTGTACTCAGTGTCTTTGCCATGGTTGAGGATGTTGCATACGTGCAGCTTTCCACTGCAAGTATCACGTGATACATTACAGTATCATGAATGTTACCTGCATTTTTATGAAAAGCAGGCTTCTTTAAAAAAAAAAAAAACAAACTTAACACAAAACAAAAAACCCCCAAACCCACAGGTAAACTTTTTCAAAAGTTTTATATTGTTTATTGATGCCCTTTTTCTTTATGATTACCATCAAACACCAACAATCCCAAGTTTTTGGATAGAGGTTGTCTTTAGTAAATCTCAAAGGAAGAAAGTAACCAGTTCCATCAGCTCAGACAGCCTTGGGTCTGACTGCTTATTTGTGTATTGCCACCAAGTGATCTGGGGCATCTCCTAGGTCCGCTGTTTGGTAAGCAGTGTTAGTTGCCTAAACCAGAACTATAGCCAGCCTAAAGAGTTTCTCAACACACCCCTTTGTCTAAAGTTACTGACTATTGATTTGTCACACAACCTTTTTCTATTAGCTTTAGTGAATCAAATCTGTGGTGACTTCATTTTTTTGGCTGTACATGAGGAAATACATGTCTTGTCTTAGTAATACTCTAAAAGTGTCATTAGACACTGTCATGTAGATGAATTTTCAGCAGTGAGAGCGAAAGAAGTGAACTGGGTTGCAGTCCTGCCATTGTCACCAGTTTTCCTGACAGGTCTTGACTGGACTACTACAAACCAACCATGCTTTCCAATTTCTATATCTGTAAAGCGTAAGTAAAATCTGGGACCCGCTTTATTTATTTATTTTAGTTTGACTAAATGCTACAACCCTATTATCCATCTTTTATTTGCCCTTTGAAGTTGAACTGGCTCTTTTAAATGAGGTGAGAGGCTGGTAAGATGGCAGCTGGAGGGATACTTATCTTGTGTGTCCATATGGAGTTATGTCAGGTGCCAGTGTTGTATGACCCACCCTAACGACTGTATCTTCCTTCTACACTGGGTTTATAAACACTTCTAATTGGTGTCCCTGGCCTCTGTCATGCTGTGAAGCTTAAGACTGTCAGTTTAGCTGCTTTTTAGGCACTTCATACTATGAAAGTTAAGGGGGATGAGATCCAGTTAATTCATATGGAGGCATGTTTAAGGAAAAGGCCTCTTAAAAGAATATTAAGGAAACGTGAAACTTGCAGACAAAGTGCTCAACTTTTAACAGACCCTTTGTTTCCTCAGTACAGGTCTGTTACTTGAAAGTGTTACCTATTAGTTATATGAATCATTCTGACTTGGAACAGGGCTGCAGAATGAATTAATCGTGTACTATTGTAAGTCAGTGCTTCCTTGCTATTTAATGTCTCTGTATAAGAACCATAAGTCTGCTGAGGGGAAGCTCATTACAGAGCTGGCTCATAACTTTGAGCAAGAGTGTTTTGTGAGTAGCTCAATGAGCTTAAGCCGCTTGATGAGTGAGTTGGCAAAATCTAACCATAGTAATTTGAACTGGGCAGGTAGAGACACTGCACTAGATCCTGCCAAAGCCCAGTTTGATTGCAACTAATTTGTCATCACCAGTGATGCATGGAGATATGCGATTGGTGACTACTGCTGATGAAACAGGACAGATCAATTCTAATCTCTTACTGGTGAAGACAGTTATTCATGGGGACGTGCATCTGTCTCTTGCTATTTTATTCACAGTAAGAGTGCTGTAAAGCAGTAGCAAGTCTGTTGTTTGAGTATCAAACACTGAATGCTAGTATATCTAGATTTGTCAGGTGTTCTTTGCTAAACTCATTTAAAAACTACACATAAAAGTAAATACTGTGTATTAGAAACACAGGGCACACACTTGTCCCTTTTTGAAAATCTAATGTATCAAGTTTAGTCTTTTCTGATTCTTGAGAGATTTATTTTCCCCTTGGATTTGCCACTTGCTTTGCAGGGTTATAATCTTTTTGGCAGCACTCTGCATAAGGGCAAGGGATGGAAGACAACTTGTAATCAGTCGGTTCTATTTCTTTGATGCTCTTCAGCAGTGTTTTAACCTTAAAATTCTCCACAAAAGATTGTATCATATTGCACAGTATAAAATGTTATGGTCCAGTTCCAGACATATGCTTTCTGCTTATGGGTTTTTTCACAGCTAGCTCTTGTAGTACAAGAAAACAGGACTCAATATTAGAATAAGTCTTTTGATTTCATGGCTGAGCGTTGTGCATAAATGTCCTTCAGCACGTATGCATGTGGGGGGTTTTGTGACCCTTTAATGCAGAAAAAGTAACATTAAGTGGAACAAAGCATAATAAAATGCTTGCATAGATTTGTTTCTGATCCACAGAAGGGGTACTCTGAGCTGCAGTATTGATAATTTATCATGTAGGTGTTTGACAAGCCCACATGTACCTTGATATACAACTCTGCAGATACAGTCCTCAGTATTCTGTAACACCCTGGTAATATTTTATTCATAAATCCTAATGCTGAAGCCCTTAAGGTGTCATAAACACAGTGCTAATGCCTGTGAATTTGAGGGGATTTGGTTGGTCAGATAAATATCCTGCTCTAAATAAACTGTGGTCCTACCATACAACAGAATAAACATTAATACACACAAAGTATCAGAGGATTTAAATTCCTGTTGGTGTATATTAGTCCTTTTCTATGCAAAGAATAATTTTTCAGAGTTTTCATCTTTAAAACCTTTTCTCTACAAAACTGGAAAAGAATAAATGAATCTATTAATAAAATGCAGTGAGGAGCAGGGGGAAAGAATATTTTGTTTTAACTTTGGTTATGTGTAAAGGTTTGTGTCTTAAAGTTTGCAAGAATGGCAATATGCCCTCATCTAAAAGGAGGGCAAGGTTCTGCTCATCTTGTTGAATGAGGGACAAATTCCTGTCCAGCTCTGGGCAATGTATTAATAAGAAGATAGAGAAATAATCAAGTAGTCAAACCAAGTGGATCACCTAGCATAAGCTGGTTAGTCTATCAAAAAGGCATGTTGATGAAGGTGAGCCCCATCTTTGTCTTTAAAGCAGCAGTGTGGGAACTTGGCTTCTTTGAAAAGTGATTAAAATGATGGAATGGTACTTCAATAGAGCTGCACAAATATGACTGAGATATGGGGTAGGGAGCAACTGGTGTAAATGACAGATGGTGTCATCTAGAGATACTGCATATCTCTGATGTTGGAGATCAGACTCTACAGGCACTTATGTTGCTTCACTGGCCTGTCAGCCCCATCTGTGGCTCTTGCAGTGTAGTTTTTGTGGTGGTCATGTTGCAGTTGACAGCTTTGCCCCAAATTTGTTCAGTATACTGTATCTACAAATACGAAGATTGTGATTAGCACTGGGGCTTGAATTCATCCCAAAGACTGTCATCTCCAAAACACTGAATTCCAAACCCTGTAGTGCTTTCTAGCCAAAAGTGTTTTCTTTTGAATTTTCTGAAGGAGTTACTGAATTCTTTTCTCACTGCAGAGCTTAAGCATGAGCTTAGCTTTAACTGGGAGTCCTCAGGTGCTCAAAGTTGGTTTGTAATAGTTTGCCATTTAAAGACTTGAGCCTGATTGTTTAGTTCTTTCTGTCTAATTTTCCTTCTTGCTGCTAAATACCAATTGCAGGAGGTAGAGGGGAGGTCTTTATCCCCTGAGGCTTTTTAGAGAAAGTGGCAGTTCTGCAGTTCTCTCTGTTCTACATTTCTTTGCACCAGAAATGACCCTGCTGCTCTTTGTCACCAGTGTTTCCTTTTATCCCTCTCCTGGCAGCTGCTCTTGCTCCATTTTGATGTTGGAACAGCAAATGAACTCCCTCTGAAGCAAATGTCATGCCAGTAAAGATGTTGAAGCAGCAAGAAAATCATCTCTGTCTCTGAAGACTGAATTGGAGACCTTTGTGAATGAGATGTTCTTAAAATAGCTCCACGGCATGTTATCTTTCTTAGAAGGTGGAGAATTGAAAACAGCACCATGAGCCACTTGTTTTTGTGTGAGCAGGATCCCTAAATAATGTTTTTTGGAGTGGGGAGAGAAGCAGGTTGTTTACTTTTCCTCCAAATTAAAATAGGTACGATAATATCCAAGCACTTTGATTCTGCTGTATCTTTTATTCAGTGATGGGGGAGGGAGGAAAGAGGCTAAGACACCAGTTCTTATGTTTTCTGGATTGTAGATTGAATCAGAATAGAAAATACTGTTGCTGTGGTGGTATTCTTCGGAGCACCATCTTTGAGACCTGACTTCCTGCTCTGGTTGTCCCACAGTTAGCCTTTTGTTCTGTCATTGATTCTAGTGACATCAAATTGAACAAAGCAACTGAGTTGATCTGAAATGATTCTATGCCTCTTACTAAGAGTTTTGTCTGCAACACCATGGTTAATGGTCATGATTATTTCTTGTCCTGCATTCAATTACACTGAAACAGTGCTTGCAACAATTTGCTATATCACATTAGCTGTATTTTCACCCAATGTTCTATAGGTATGACTCGGTGAAGTCCTGGGTAGATTAAACCTTTAGGTTGTTAAGTTCTTGCAGGTTATGATGTATCTGTAAATACCAGTCAGTTTTGTTTGCTCTAACTTTATAATGATAGCACAAAGTCCAACCTGATCCTGATTCCTCTCTTCCCCCCCACCCCTGCCTTTATTTCTAGTTTTGATAGCTGCTTAGTGCTTTTTCACACAATGACTAATTTTGTCTAGCATAATAGCTCATAAATCCTTCACCATGTCACAGTTCCTTGGGTGTTGTAATAGACCATATGCATTCAGTATCAAAAAAACCTAATCTGTTATGGAAACACTTAAACAGTAATTTTTTTAATTGCAGTCTTTGCAGCAGCACACCTATCTGTTTCAGCAGGGCAATTTTGAGAATGCAACTTAAACAGTTTTTCTCTGAGGTACAGAGTAGTGATTATTCCCTGTGGTCTTGCCAATATTACTGTATTTCTTTGTCATACACAAGTAGTCCAGATAGGAATACGTGCAGGACCAAGACATCTGGAAACCAAGAGGAAAAAACAAACTTGCGGCCTGGTTCATGAAAATGTTTCACTCCAGCATTGTATTCAGAGTGTGATCCTGGTAAATTGGGATAATGTAATGCTAATTAAACTTAAGTTTACGTAGAAGATTTGTTAGAATTAATGCAACTCAAAGCCTGTGCTTTATTAGATCATCACAGATGTGAAAAACAAATTTCATATTGAGTCCAGAATTATATCCATACATCTGATAGTAGACTTCAGTAATGTTTATTTGAAATGGACTGTGTAAAACCAAATCCTTGCTTAGTTCATGTAAGATGGCATGGCTTCTTTCAAACTGACCTCCGTGCTGTTTTTTGTCTTGGGTCTTTTTTAGAAGCAAGGTTCTTTAAACTATTTCCATCATAACACATAAGTTTTTTGTGCAGTGTGGGATATGGAGCCATTCAATGCTCTGTTTTCCATGTGATTTATTTAACTTCTGTCAGATTGTTCAATAGGTGTTTGTACTAATGCTACCTGTCTGAGCCTGCTGTGTTTATCAGAGCTGGTGAGCTACCTGCCCAAGTTAAGTTACATTGGTTATTTTTACCATACGTTTACATACATTCTGATACTTCGGGCTCCTATCTGTTGCAGGAAAGTATTTGATGTGTAGAGATATTAAGTTACATTAAGTATTATGGTGTTATTAAAGGATCTCCAGGCAAAAAACAGTGTGATTTTAATCTGCATGTGACAGTACATTTATATATTTTCCAAGAGTTGCATCACCATTTGCTGCTTGTTTAAACACATCACATGTTTAGTGACCTTGTTCTTCTATGTGATACACTGTTTCTGAAGTAAAAACTAGATAAAAATAATACTAAGCCAGAAGTTGAGTAGAGTTGCTCTAAATTACCCTAGCTGAAGATCTGGGCAACCATGGCCTCTAGGGATAGTAGAGATTGTCAGCTAGTGTAATGTAAAATACTTTGTACAGGCAAGACTCTCAAGAAAACTGATTAATGTGTCATAATAATAAAACCCATGTGGTTCTGGTCCTATGCAGTCTAGTATAGTTTGGATACATTCTTTTGACTGCTGTTACTGCTGGGTGCTTTTGATTAACTTTTTTGCAGTAACTTTTCTGCAGCATAGTTCTGATATTAGTGGATTATTTAATTTGCATGATGTGACCATGTGCACAATTACTTGTTTATGATGTTCTTAAATATGGTGAGTGTAATGTCAGGCACAGAGGTAATGATCAGGAGGTTTATTAGTGAGGACGAATCTCTGACAGTAATCCCATAATTTACACCTCTCAGTTTTATGTTGGGTAAGCACATTTGCTTAATTCAGCATCGAGTTTACATGTCATGCAATTCAGTTGCTGTCTTGATTCAGATTTACTAGCGAAGAAAGATAAAGGGTTAGGAAATAATCTTCATTTACATGTAACCTGGTGTCCTTGTTCAGGTGACTGGAAGGTCTGTTTCTTTGGTTAGATAGACAATGATCATTATGTCGTACATGGAGAATTTTGTTAGTTTAAGAGCTCTTGCTGATATTTTTCCACCCGAATGATCAGCTAGCTTCGGGTGTTTGGTTTCCTGATAGCCTCAGGAGAGCCCCTGTCAACGTTCAGTCTTAGCAGCAGAACATAGTAGCAGATATAGCATGAGCTATTTTGGCTAAAACATCTGTTGTCTTTTCTCTCAATATATTGCAGTGCCCTCTTTATGAAGTCCAAGAAACTTTAACTTGTTTTACCCAAATTGTGAAGATGAAGCAATACTCCGTGTGAGGTAGAGTTTGCGAATTTGTTAGTTATGCTGTTGCTTCACATAATGATTTACTTGAAGTCAGATGTTTTTGAAGAAAATAAATCTTGTGTTATGTGCATGGGGGAGCAATAAATACACACCTCACATGTAACATACATACTAACTGTTATTTTATTTATCAAAAAATGATTTTACTGAATGGAGTACTTGTCTTGCTTATGCAATTGAGTAATCTGTATAGGAGTAGGCAGTAAAACTAATCAGGAAAAGTTTGATACAACATTTTGTCAGAAATGTGAAGAAAGTCTTCTACAGGTCTGTGAATATCTGAACGCTTTTATTTTTCTTGGACTCGAAAGGGGAATTGATGAGTAAAAGTACTAGATGCAAAAATGAAATCACTAATTGAACATGGACTTTTTTAGCAGTTTCATAATCATATTCATATCAAGTTTAATTAGGAGAAACATTAAAAATTGTCATCTTCAATTTTTCACCTTTTGTGTGAAGGTGGAAATAGTTAATTAGCATTACTGAGAAACAAAGTTTGCTGTGTTTTCTCAGTTGTTTTAAGACCATTGATGTTTTTCCTAATCCTGCTTTTTGACATGATAATATCCCTTTAAGGGCTTTCTTTACCAGATCAATTCCTTTCCTAGTAGGAGAAATAAAGCTTTTCAGCTGTCCATCCAATTTATACTTCTGGACTTAATTTCTCATATCAAGATAACCAGCAGCAATACTCCCCTCAGGAGACTTGTATCAATTAGTTACACGTCACTAGTTTCTGTGGTATTGGTGGACCAGTCAGCTGTAAGAAAGCTGTTTTGTAAACAGTTATGGCTGTTGGGGGTTTGTCTACTTTTTTGGTGATGATTTTGTTTGTTTTGAAATACATCTTTTATGTGGCAGCTACTGAAAACCTGCAGATTTACACGTGTGGATGAAGAGTTATGGGGTAGCTTTAGCTCCTTTTGGGTTGCTAATTACCTACGGATTTCACATAGGACTAATGAGGTGCCATGTTATACACAGCTAAGAAAATTTATTCTAGGAATACTTATGATGGGAGAATGTCATCCAAGAGATACAGGCCTCTCAAAAAGTACAACAGTCGGTTGTAGCTGTTGTGTAAATCTCTCGTGCCTATGGCTGTGTGTGTGCCCGCTACAACTGTGATGGCACTCTTCAATGTATCGGTCAGAATTCCAGGCATCTGAAAGGCTGCTGGTAACTTTTCTTTCACTGTGTAGTCTTAATGATATTCAATTTAATTCACTGTAAAGGGACTTGGGAAGTAAACAGTCTGTAAATGAGACTCTGGGGTGACATAGTAGCAGTCTGGCGTTAAAGAGAAGGGGGTGCAGTCTAAAGAGAAACTGTATCTGAGATGACATGGCAATTCAGAAGCCACTGTTGCAGCTTTATATACCAATGTGTATGATGAAGAGGTGGCTCTCTTGTTCCAACATGCACTAAGCCTTATCTTTGCAGTATGGTGCTATGCTGCTCAGCAGATCCTAGAGGATCTATGCAGTATCAGAATCTTCACGTCTATTTCATGTAAGCTTTTCTGCATTGCTTCTGATAAGTGGTTGGACATTAAGTAATGTGGTTCCTGTTGTTTGGTAGAGGGCTTGGATGTTACCAGTGAAGTGCTTGCTTAGCCTTCACATACTGTGCTTTTACTGCCCTTGCCTGCAAGCCTTGTCAGTGTATTTTACTATATAGGTTTGGGCATGTATTTATTTCTGGGTCTTGGGGGGCAGTGGGGGTGGCGGGCAAGGGTTGTGGTGTATGTGAAGAGACAGTTTTGGTGAGAGCTAAGCATGTATCAGCTGCATTTTATACTCTGTGGCCACAGCACCGGCACCGCTTACATCCCTGCTGTCTCTCCAGCTCCTCAATGTCACTGACCAAGTTTAAGGAAGTGGGAAGAAACTATGGTGCTATATTGATAATGTGAGTGGGAAATGCAATCTAGCAGGAAGGCAGGTTATTCCCCAGCTGGAATGCAGGCCAGGCTTCAGTTAATCTCTTAGCCAGAGAAAGGTGGTTTTAATCTATTTATTATGCGTTTGGTTGTTTTTTTCAGGACTGATATATCTGCAAATGCTATAGCACTGTTAGTCTTTTAGTATCCATTTGCCATATTAGCAGATGTATCAGGACATGAAGCTGTTCTCAGTCACTCAAGTCTAATTCCAAGTAGTGCCATAGGATCTTGTGGATTGCTCTTGGTTCATACAGAAGTAAATGACAGTGTAACATGTTGTTTTTAAGAACCTGCTACCAGCTGTCTTATGATTTTTTTTTCAGACAGCCGAATTTCTTTTCACTGATGTTTAAGATAAAACTAATTTGATATGATTATTAGAGAAGGAAATTAAAAGGGCAAAATCATACAGGAAGCTCGTTAAAATGGAAACTCTGAAATAACTGGGTAATTGGGCATTGATTCTGTCCTCAGCTCCTCACTCACTTTATAAGCAGTTTTGTATTAAAAGTAACGTCTACAGGATGATGCTCCGACATCTGTTATTGCTGAAACAAAATTATTTGCTTGGTTTTTTTCTTCTGTCCACATTCTCCCAACATCTGCATGTGTAGATCTGTCCTGTATATTAATAGTATCTAACACTGCTCCTTTCCAGGGAAAATGTATCAAAGGGTATGGAATTCTATCTTTGGTTAGGAGGGGGATGTTTTGGTGTGGGATTTTGTATTGCCATTCTCTTTTATTAGATATTAGGTGACTGACTGTGAAACAGAATAATGTGAATGAGGACTCTGAGGGCTGCTAGCTTGAAGCCCATGTGCAGCTATGTTGCTCTCAAGTGTGTTTATGTGAAACAAAGAAGTTCACAGGCTATGGCCTGTCTGTCTTCTGAAATGTTAGTGTCACCTTATGTGATTAAAACTATGCAAATAATTTTCCTTATTTTCTTTTCTCAGAATGTTTGCAGGCAAATCACCATCTTTTAAAAGTATTCCACATTGAAAATGCTCAATAATTGTGTTGGGGGTTTGATTTATTTATTTTTACTTTATAGGTTGATTCTATAAATTGATTATAAATCTGTCTTGCTGAATGTTTGCTATTTCAATTGCTCTGGCTGTGATTATTCTGGTAGGAAGCAATATATTTTCTTTGGTTTATGTTTTGGATGATTGCTAAAATATATATGGTTACATGTGCCAATTTTAAGATTCAGTTTGTTTATGAATGTGGCTTACTGCTTCTCAGTATTTCTACTGTAAAAGTACAACTGCATAAAGGTTCATAGCAACAAATCAGAAAAAGCTGAACAATAGACTTGAAATAATATTTGGAAATCTCTTCTGATCTTTAATTATGATGATGTTAATTGTGTCTTCTAGTCTTCAAACTATGTTCTAGTTCATAAAGCATGTTTAAATCCATTCCTATCCAGGAAAATGCTTGAGCTTAATTTTAAGCATGTGCATAAGTTATATTAGTTAAACGACTCATAACTATTTGCTTAAATTCTATCCAGGGTTAGACTGACTAAATATATTAGAATCACGATGTAAATACTGCAATAAATAAGATAAATATGGGTGTCGGTTTTGCTATGAACTTATCACTGATTTTGACTTTTACAGTCATTTTCGTGGTATACACTTGAAATCAGAAAAGAATGGAAATTTCAACTAATTTTTTAATATGCTGAAATGTATTAAGTTACACAAAAGAATCCATGTTATAGTAATCCTGTATATATACAGGAAAAGACTACTCAGCGTGCATGGCAGATGGTTTCAAAGGAAATCCTCGAGAGCTAGGATTAAAAAGCAATTTTCAGCAAGTTTAAAATGGGTCTCCATATTTGGGTCATGGATATTTAACTCTTTCATTGCAAACAAATGAGGGAGAAGTCTTGTCAGATTATTATGGAAATGTTTCTTTCAAAAGAAAGAAATGAAAATGTCAGTTGATTCTGCTTCTGATCCTATTCTAACAGCAGGAAGTAGAGTTGTGATATGCAGAGACAGTGGTATGTTGCAAGTTAATGCAATTAATTGTTTGGCTAACAAACAATGACAACCCTTTTTAAAAATAATATGTATATGCCTTCAATTTTTGTCTGCCCACTGAAGCAAATTTACATAAAGACAAACACAAAAATTTAAGAACAAAATGTAAAGAATTATTTTGATTTTGTTGTTCTGGGTCTGTAAAGTTGGAATTTCCAGGGAAACCCAAGGTATAAAGATGAAGGTACCTAAATTCCATTTTGTTTCTGATTTCTGAACTCTGTTCTTGCCCCTATCAATTTTCATTGATTTCATTGGCCTTTGGATCATAGCTTCATATTTTTATACTGCAGTAGAGATGTGTGGATAATCCTGCTCCTGTCTCTTACCCATCACTTTTTATTTTAAATTTTCTGATAAGTAATTTCTGGTGTCTTAGAAATGGCAGATTTATACCTGTTTACATTTAGTAGATTATACTTAATCACTGTTTATTAAAGTGTAAAGACTTTACATATAGCATTTTTCTATTCCTTTTGGATATGCCAAGCCTGTCTGATACATGATAAATAAGAAATTGAACAGCAATACTTCTGTTCAGTCATAGACAGGAATGAACATGGGTTCCAAGTTTTGCTTGGAAGTATGTCTGCACTTACAAATGGAAAGCAAGTCCATGTTTTCTCAAACATGTTTTAGGGGCACACTAGAACTTGATTTTTTATTTTTTGTTTTTTATTTTTTTAAAAAAGGGTTATATTCTAAAATAAACACTACCATGCAAATGTTGTTCCAGGCTGCAGCTATTTAGTGGTGGTGTTTGAACATCCAGAAATACTATCATCAATATGATGCATAAAAATGTTCAGATCAGCTTTGTATTCTAAGAGCAAGAGAAGACAGTGGGCTTTTAGATTTTATTAGCTTTAACTGATTTATACCAGCTAGTAAATGTATTAAGAATGTAATTCACATTTACATCAGTGCTTCTTTATACAGTTATGGCAGTATAAAGGAACCTCAAGTTTGACATGAGCTAACTTTTCTTTAAAAGGACTCTTCTCTTTCCAAAGTAGAAATTCAAGTTAGACCTTAAGCAATGTTTATCACTAAACAATGAAATATAGCAACTGATACTATTTTGTGTTCTCAAAGCTCAACTGGGTGTATTTTGAGTAGATTTGGAAAGCTTTCTGAGCAAAGGTGCCTGATGCTCTGCTAAGTGAATTATAGAAGTAATTGCTGGTTTAAATTTCAGCCTATGGAGAAGTTAATTGCTTTGCTCTTTGGCTATTATATTGGCTACATGTTAACAGCAGAGGACAATGTGCTTCTGAAAGGGCATTGTAATGTCCTAGTGGGCTAACTAACTGCAGGTATGTCTACAAAATGTTAATTAACAATGCTAAATAATAGGTGTTTTCTGCAGGACTGATTCGAGGTAGATATCAGAGGTCCTATGTGCTATTCGGAAAAGAAAATTCAGATGATGGATGAAAATAATGTTATAAGGCAGCTGTCAGTGTTCACTTCCTGTACCAAAGCTAGAAAGCTTCACTGGACTCCGGACTGGCTTCTAGTTAAAGTTGAATCTGTTCTTCTAGGTCCTTGTTTTACATCACTTTCTATGGGAAGTTTACCTGTGTGCATCTTGATATGACAAGAACTAGCTTCATGCGATCTTACCAGGTGTTTTTATCTTGGCATAATCTGTTTCAGATTATTATTCCAGCAAAAGGGAAACATTTAGTCTTTTTAATTGTAACAATTGGGCCTTAAAATTCTTGAGGCATCAGGACAAGGAATGAGTTTGAGGAAGTGTTCGAAGTGAAACACAGAAGTGGGTTAGCGGATGTTTGCAGAGCACTCCTTGGTAGCATGGGAACAGCATGGAAGAGAGCTTTGACATAGTTACATCAAAAATACTACAAGTAACTGGTGGAAGTTGTTATTATAGGCTAATTAGAGGCAAAACTCCACATCTGTGTTAGAGATGAGTAAGGAGTGAATATGCTATCAGGAGCTTGGAAATGAAAGTAAGTTAACTTCTGTTTATGTAATAAAAGGCAGAAGCAGTAAGTGAATGCATCTATGTTAGTCTTCCCTTTGAAGCAATGGATTAGGAAAACATTTTATAGCATAGATGAACAATAGTAGGACAACACTGAATCCAAAGAAAAGGGCACTGGATGCTCAAGATGCAGATTAATGAGAATCTGGATGGCAGTGTTAATTGTGTGAATGGATGACAATGGCTTTGCCTCAGATATCTTGCAAGAAAGGATACATAGGCCTTAGCTGCAAACAAAGCATCTCCTATGAACATAACCAAAGTGTGGTTTTTGAATGCTTAATTCTTGGAACCCATGTTACCAATGTAATTATGTTCCTTTGGAGGGCAATTATGAGTGCCTAAATTAGATGTCAAAAATTGAACATCTCAAGCTGTTGTCAACCATAATGTGTCACCAAGTTGTGATACTATTAATACTTGGAAAAAAAAAAAATCACTTATGACAACAGTTATCTTTGATCCACATGTTTGTAAGTGTAGTTCAGAACTTTGCCTTCGATTTTTCAAAGACTTGCATCTTTCAAAGGGAGGCATAATAGATCAATTCAGATTCTTCTGTCATTGTTATCTTCTAGGACTCTTGTTTCAAGTGGCTTTTGAAAGTTCCTGTGAAGTACCAGATGATCTGAGATAAGATCTGATCCAGATGTCTTTGGATAGTCAGAGCAATCCGTTCTCTTGACTTCAATGAAATTATGATCAAGTTCTAAATAAAGGAATTAGTGTTGACTTTAGAGAATTAGTTGATTTCCTTTCCTTTCACTGTACAGTCAAGTATTTGATAAAGTAGGGGTTTCTTGTATGGAGTCAGTTGTCTGATGGGTCAAAAGCAGTTTTTTGTTGAGACAAAACACAATGGAAGGGGAGTAAGCTCATGCAGATCACCAAAAATTAGACAGACAGGTGGAAAAGGGTAAGCTCATGCAGATCACCAAAAGATTAGACATGCGGGTGGCCCCTATTAGGGACCAAATGAGTATCACCCAGAAACTACACCAGTGTGCAGTGCTGAAGCAGTGTGTGACATGCTATTAAAATGTGCTAAAAAGAATACTGTAGGAGGGAAGATTCTCAGATGTTTGTCTGCTAGAGCTGTAAAAATGTTCTACTTTGTATTGGTTGTGCATTGTTTGTTTTCAGTTAAAATAACTCTCAGGGAAGTAATTCCTAGTTTTCTGCAGCCTTCATGGAGATGATTTTTGAAAGTGAAGGTTGGTACTGCAAGTAGGGTATTGTTCAAGAAGTTACTCCCTTTGCTTCTTCCTGTGGGATTGTACTTGAGCATTCTGAGATGAGATTGCACCATTATGGCAGTAGGAATGGAAAGCCAAACAACTACCCAGGCCTAATACTTCTTAAATTTTACTGAGGAGCTACCAGGCTGTCCTCATGTTGATAAATCCTTTTTTCTGAAGCAGTGTTCTGCTCTCTGACAAATATGTAAATTTCTGAAATTATGTCATTGTACAGAGTTCTGAATACTAGAAACCATGGCTCTTTAAAGTAGGTAAAAGCTTTCTTACCTTCAGAAACTCTTAACAGGAAATATTGAAGGTTCAGTTCTACTGAGTGCTTTGGAATTTCTCTCTACTTGTATCTTTTTGTAGTATATGTTTATTAAAAAGTGTTTTCAGAGTAGATTACTGAAAGCAATAACCTATTCATACCAAGGCCATGAATTCATGTTTACAGTAGCTAGTTAGGCAGAAGTGAAAGCTTGCATACTGATAAATTGTGCTATAGATGGGCTTCTCTGCACTTCTTTATAGATGGTATTTCAAGTAGCAAGTTGAGGAGAAACAGATAATGAAAATTGATTCTTCTCTGCAGGTCTCTTGCTTGCTGTTGGACTTCGACAGACCTAATCTGTGAAGATAATTAAAGTTCCTTTGCTCTGAATGCTGTAAGTGATTTTTTTGTTTGTTTGTTTTATGGAAATCGTTAGGAGTCTATTTGACTCACGTATGGATAAAAGGTGAAACTGCCAAATCACAAACAAATGGTACAAATGAAGTTGATGCAGACTTGTTATATGACTGTACATGTTTGCAGGAGGCATTTCTAAACAGCATTTTGTGTTCGGGAGCACCCCTGTCTCCATTCCAGCCATGCTGATAAATGCAGTAGCAGAACCCTAAAGGCAAATTGCCAGCAAAGATACCAAAGGAAACAATATTTTCATGCTTCTATCAGGACTGCAGCTAGATTACTAATCTCAGCATGGTGGAGGGAATCTGCTGTTGCTGTGTGTATTGTATTTGGTTGAGAATAAACACCTGAAATATCAGTATAATATCTTAACCAGAATATCATGTAGAGAAGCTAGAGGGGTGATAAAACTTGTGAATGAAAAATTTTCGTATTGGTAATGACAGAGTGGTGGCCCTGGCTATTATTTAGCATAACAGTTGTTTGAATTTCAGGTGCCATAACATAGCAGCAGACTTAAAATACATCTTTATTGTTTAATAGACTTCTCACAGGAGCTGACTTGCCTGCTTTAAACCTTGTAAATGTAGAAGCGTGGCTTCTGGAGCAATTGGGATAATACCCCCCATAGTACATGGAATCCAGCAATTGTATCTGGTAGGCTGCTGCAGGGGGGCAGAAAGTTGGTAGGAGACTGGAAACAGAATGCCATATTTTTGACCTTGTTTCAGCATCCCTTTTAGTATCTCTAGGACACAGCTAGTGCTCTGCTGATTCTATAATTAATAGTTATGCATGTTACTAATGACACATTTCTTATTGCTACAAGAGTGTCTTTAAAACAGTTGATATTCTTGCACCAATGAAAACAGGCAAAGAGCTCTTCATATGCCTGTTTTTTCTCCAAAGCTGTGGGAACAATTTCCTGGCTTGTAGAACAAAGAAGCTGGAACAAATTACATAGCCAACATCTGCACCTGGCTCACTGATTAAGCAAGTTTTTGGCATAGATGCTAAACTATCCTCTGCCAAGAGAGCCATGCTGTTACAGTTGTTCAGGGATGAAGTTGTGATAATGTCTTTTCCTTTTTGGTTCACCAAAGCTATTTTCTTGGTTTGTCAAACTCAAAATTTTGTTGGAAAGGAAATTATCTTTTTACTTTTAGATATCTGAGGTTAATTAATGGCTAATCAAACTTTTTCTAGCCAACCGTGTTAAGATTATGATGGTGTATCGCTTTAGTTCCAATGGCAGACACATCACATATGGGCTGCCATTTTGATGGCTCTGAGTGGTAATCTGACCCATAAAAACTGAAGCATAATATGCAAACTGATTTTTTTTCTGGCCTGCCCTATACTTGACGCCATCTGTGTTAGGATGGAAAAGAGCCTGCTCAAAATGTGGTCTGCCAGTTTTAAGCAGAGTGATAGTGTCAGTCACAGTTGGATTTTAAAGAATAGCCTCATGTGAATGAGAAGGAAGATTCTCCTGAGAACAGGAAGTTTCACTTGATATGTCTGTGAAATCCTGTGGCCTATGGAACATCCATCAGACCTTTCCATGAATTCTTCACATGGATTAAGTAAGCTAAACTGACTTTCTAAAAATCAAGAAAAGACACTCAACTTTCAAATGTTGCTCTCCCTCCCACCACTGCCTTCTATTGCTGTCTTCCATAATGGAATACAGTGCAGGAAGCTGACAGTATCTGATCCTGTGAAGTATTTGTGGTGTATCCATTCAGCAAAGCCAATCACAGTAAATCGTTTTGTAAGGTTTTGTAGATATGTATTTTTTTTAACCTGGTGTATGAATCCTGTTGAAGTCATAGCATTCAGAACCTTGGGCTGCTATTTCTGAATTCCTATCTTTGACAATTAACAAAAATCTATATTATAGATGAAGGCGAGTACCTATCTGCTGCTGATGCGTATCAGCTCAAAAATTAAGATATTTAAGCGCCTGATTTTCATTGTAGTCAATGAGATCTCAGTTCTCTTCTACTCAATTTGAGATAGCCTGTGCTCTAAAGTCAGAGATTCAATGATATTGTCTTATGTGTAATGACAAGTGTCTTGGTACTATTTATAATCCAAAGAAACACATTAAATGATTTTCACTGGTCAGGAATATGGTCTACAGAAATCTGATTTATTTATTTTTTTAAATCTCTTTAAATTGATTACTTTGAATGACCCTTTGCTTTTGCAGTAAGGAAGCACGTAAAAGAAGGCACTCATCGATGAATTTCTTGTTCATGACACGCTTGAATATCCCTCTTGGGTCCTTTTTAAGCCTTTTATTTCCAGGCTAAATAAACACCAATTTCAGCAATGTCTCATCTATTCCCTTTAATTACTGCTGTTGAGAGAAAGTTTCTGCCGATGCAAATGTGCTATTTTGTCATGTCACATCAAATTGCATCAGCCTTATATTTAGGAACAAAAAGAGGGGGAGGCTGAGACAGGATGTGGCTACAAATGGAACCAAAGGGTTTTCTTAAATATAGGCTGAAAATAGACAATTGAGGCAGTGATGCTTTTTCAAGCAAAAATCCATGAAAGGGAAAATCAAGTCTGTGACGACTGAAATGAAAAGCAGGGCTGGGGGTGTGAGAAGAGGGAGTTCTAGATGGAGGCGTGGGCTGGTGTCAGGGAAAAGCTGACGAACTTCTCATTTATGTGAACACCCTTTGCATGGTCAGATTGGTGTGAAGCGGTTTTAGCATATCTTAGACCACATACGTGTCCTCTTGTTCCTTCTGTGCTGGCTAAAAAAGTTACTAGCCATGCCTGCCTCCAGCCTGTTGCAGGGCATGCCATCTGCCCTTTCCTTTGTGATTATCTCCCCTTCAGGTCTCAAAGCTGAACTTGTTGATTGCTTCCCAACTAGACTTATTTAGATCGAAAAAAAATGTTGACTGGTCTTCGCTAACTTGGATGTCTCGGCTTAACCCAGTCACTTGCAGGCATTGTCCTATATACCATACAGCTTTATTCTCATTGACTTATCTGTCACTATGTGCTGCCTTGATGTAGGGGTTGTTCGTTAGATTTTTTTCTTCTCAAAATGTTATCAAATTCCCAAGCCTAAAATCAGTATGGTGCAAAATGGCTCAACTTTATTCAATTCTTCGTGCCTGTTTGTGTGATGGTTGAATTTGCTAATGTTAGAAGTATTTCTTCTGGCTCCTGGGTCAACCTGAAGAATTCTAAGTGTGTTCTGTGGAAGCTCATAAGCAAAAATCAAGTAGTTTGTTCTCTGTTATTTTTGCATGCATTTTGGAGGGTTGTACTGTACTAGATGAGATTTTTGGGTTTGTTTTTTTTTTCCAGTGGGGTAACCAGACAAATAGTAGTAAAGTTAAAGGAAGAGTGTACCTAATTAAGCAGGAAGAAGTTGAAGGAAAAAAACTGGGAGGAGGCATATAAAATTTGTGAATCACATCTAGCAAAATTTACTTAAACCACAGTGGAAATGTATGGAAAAAAATGGTTATTTTTCAGATGCTTGGTATAGTGTATTAAATTCTAGTAACCTAGCAGGCCTTTAGGCTGTTAATATACAGTACTTACTCAAAATATGTTTAAACATTAATTAACCCTTAAAAGGCTCTTGCATTGCAGGAGTGTTGTTGTCCATCTATAAACAGTTGCCTTGAACAACTCAGTTACTCATACGTAACTTGAGAAACTCTGCTGCAATCATAAAACTCAAGCCCAGTCATTCAGGTTGCCAGCAAACATAAGTTTTTTGTGGTTCAACAGAAATTATTAGAAATGTGCTGATTTGCACTGGCCAAGAATTTGGACTAGTGACTTTAATGTTGCCTTCAGTGGCATTTGCCTGGAGTAACTGTGGTAGAAAAATGAAGTCCTCCAAATCAAGTTCTGATACAGATACAATACCAGTATTCCAGATTGTTATGTTGGACATGAACTTAAATAATTGCCATAAATGAATTTTTTTTAACTACTTCCAGCAATAACTCTCAGCTCACTAAACTAAAACTAAATAGAAGTGGTAAATAGGCAGGGACAAAATCTGCAGTAGTTGTCCAAATAAATGTAGGAGACTTCAAAGAATCATCACACTAAATTTGCTTTAAAATGCAGTGTCTGTTCACAAATAATATGTCTAAAAAATTGTTCTTGAGGAAAGTCAGTTTGGTTCTTCAGAAAATGTTAGCAGCTTCCCCATGGAAAACACTTTTGTGCCCTCTCAGAACTGAGCTGAAAATGATCTACTGAAATCAAATGCATAAATTATGCATGTAATACAGCTTGCTTTGAAATGATGAGTCTGATCAGAGCCTGATGGCAATTAAACTGAGTTGTGAAAAATCAGCTGTGTTTGAGAATCATCAGAACTCTCAATGTGGTTGTGATCTGTAGGTGTGCTAGCAGCACCTACTTATCAAATTAGAAAAATACTATTCATTTCTTACAGCTAAGCATTTGGATTCTCTCCTCAGAAGTAATTGGTGATGTTAGAAGTAATATTTTTATTCTTGTCACCAAGGATAATAAAAATGCAGTAGAAGCTTAGAAACTTGAATATTTACAGCATTATGACAAATATAAGTCTAGTAGTATTTCAGACTGAGGCTAGACCGGCAAAGGCACCCAGTCCTCCATGGTTAGATATTGCCATTCCTCCAGGACTGTAAAATATTAAATATAGTGATGCTGTAATCTAAACTCTTAGTTTTTAAATTCTTTACAACACAAAAATAACAACCCATGGTGCTAAATCCGTATACACAATGAAGCTTGATGGAAACAAGGCAATAAAAGATTGACCTCAGGCTTTATACACAAAACTGCAGCGTGTGGTAGTTTGGGAAGAGAGGCGTGCTACTGACAGCTTCTGGCCTGAGTAGTAAGAGGCTTGCGTCTTGGACTTGGTTGCAATATCTGGTATTCTGTCTCTTGTGATTTTTGTTTGGTAAATGCATCCTTTGTTTGTGGCATCTGACTAGACTGCAAGTGGAAGTGTAACAGAGTCTAGGTGTGCTTCCTCCAGGAGTGGCGAGGAGGCGAGAGTCCTGTAGACATTCTGGTGGTACTTAAAGCATTAATTTGCATAGAATTTCTTATTTTTCAATTTCAGTTTAATCCAATTCCCAAGACTTAAGACAATCACATCTGATTTTTTTCCTCCAATGACTTTTTTTAGTATGAGAATTAAAAAACGCCTCAGTAAATATTTGTTTTCATAGCAAAGAATGCATTTCTGTTACATTTTTCCAAAGCAAGCCACAGAAATATTAAATGGGAAGGAGAAAGATAGATGTTTGTTTTATAGTTGGGGTTTGTTTGTTTTGAACTGAATAAGTCTGAAAATACTAGATATAAACTGCAGATCAAATGAAAAGACTCCAATAAGCATTCTCCAGATTGTTCATCAAAAAACCACCCAACTGACAACACTACAACAAGAAAATGTTTTTAATTAATGTCTTCAGTTAAAGGAAAAGCTTTGTGGGTCTCTTAAATATATTATTAAATCTGTATTGTTTAGATAATAGGATGGGGAAAGACACTTGTGCTGAGTGCTGTGTCAAATTCATCAGGGCATGTTTTAATTCTAGTTCACTTGCTGGATTTCACAGCTATTTGTCTGGGTATTGGGGTAATTTGGAGGGTTGAGTGAAGCCAGATGACTGTAATGAACTCATTTTGTGTCTTTGACTCATTTTGGCAAAAAAAGATGCTATTTATGGGGTATTTTGTATTGTTAAGACTTCTGTTCCTCCTGTCTCTCAAACTTTCTCTGGGCCACTGTCTTTGCACAATCACCAATAATTACATCAAATTATTTCAGCATAATTGAGTTAATTATTAGCACTGGAGGTTAACAACATGACTTCAATTGAACCAAAGCTTTTATCCCCCTTTTCCTAAGGTTTCACAAAATGTAAACAAATCTGAATCATGGATGAAACCTAAGGCAGCTCCATTTCCATCAAGTGCTTTTGCCAGTCAGAAGAACTATCCTGCCACATTCATTCACTCAGACAGGTGTTGATAAATGTGCTGTCTGCTGCAAAGGGAAAAGAATTAGTGTGGCATTCAGTATCAACATCCAAATACTTTAGGAAAAAGGAAATATTTTAATCACTCTAGAGCCATTCAGTCAAAACCAGAAAGATAGAATAACCATTAATAAAAATTCAGATATATAGAGGATATTGAACCTGGTTTAGCTGACATCAAAAAGAATTAAAACATAGGTTCCAAAGATTTAGAGCATAGTTTTTTTTAATTAGGGATGCTATTGTGAATCACTATGTTCACACAATCTATAGCATGATTCCTTGTATAAGGTGGTATTTTGAGAATCAGAAGATATGGTTTCTATTCCCAGCTCTGCCATTGACTCATTGTGTGACATTGCACAAGCTACTTAATTTTCTGGAGCACAGTTTCTTTTCTCAGATATTTTCCCTCTCAGAGATCGAAGAGGCTAGGGTTGTCTCTTTCTGCTTGTGCATCCATGGTTTAGGCATAGTGCAATGGGATATTTGAATCACTGGTATCTTGATGTATTGTAATGGATCTCTGCACTGGGACACTACGAACTCTGCCTTTGCCAAGGGTAAAAGCAAGCTTTTACCTTTAGTGCCAAGGGCTAAAATTGAGATCCAACTCCTGCTTTCTGTAAAGCGCAGCATGTTTGTTTCAATCTATTGTAGCAAGAGTTCTGAGCTGGATGCTCAGATCAAGAGTTTTGGCTTGAACTTAATTCTATAGACAATAAAACTTTTTTTTTTTTCCTCTAACTTCATCTCAGCCAGAGCTATAAATTAGTTACTTGATATAGTTGGTGTGTTGGTGTAATCAATTAAAAGCAAGCTCTATATCTCTGAAGGCAAAAGTCCTGCAGACTTCTGTAGAGTGTTTTTCTTGTCTATCATTCTGGCTCAATGACAAAAATATCCAAAAGGTGGTGGTGGGGAGTGAAGTTTTGAAGAAATCATGTCCCAGTTGTAAGATTATTTTTTTTTTTAACCTGGCCAACAGGATATCTGGGATCTATTTTTGGTTCTGCTATTGATGTGTTATGTGAAGATTAAGAATATTATTTAATTTCTTTCTGTCTGTCTTTTTGGGGGAAAGTAGGGCTAAAGATATTTGGTTTGCATTTATACTTGAGTTCTGCGAGTTCTGTATATGGTAAGGATTATTTAACAATGGATGAATTTTGGGGGACAGACTGCAGAAGATGGATAAAACTGTCTTGCTTGAAAACCGCTTCCAAGTCCCAAGATTCTGGGAAAAAGTGAAAGTGAGTCTGCTGCTGACATGCTTATCCTAGGTTCAGATGGTATCAGGTTGGAAAGAAATAAGATTACCTTTTGTTTTGAAAAGGTGCAATACAATATTACTAATACAATGTATAACACTATAGTACAATGTTACTAATCATGAGATGGTTATCTATTCTAAGCAATAGACAACCGTGGCTTTAAATTGTAGATACCTCCACAGTTATCAAATTTGTAAGAATTTTTTCAAAAATATTTTTTTTAATCTTACTACTTTAACTGGTGTTAACTTAAATCTAGGTGATGATGGGAGAGGAAGAGGGAAGTTGTATTACTAACATGGAAATTCTCAATATATACTTTCTATTCTCATCTAAATCATCTCCATGACTTTGCCATGAAAATAGATGGCAAACAGCCTTCTTCCACACAGGCTGTGCAGGGGGGTGCAGATGCCCTTTTAGCACTGCAGGGAGAATTAGGCTCCCAGGAGGTCGAATCCTGTGCTATAAATGACTGCAGGTTTGTTAAAGTCAATGAGCTGTGCTAGCCTGTTGATATTGTTAGAAGTCCGATCTATTGGTAGACTTTCAAAGACTATTTAGAATTTATAAAACAGTCCTCTTCCAGCATAAAGTTGCTGTTTTCCTTTTGGAAGCCTGTATTAAGTCAGGACAGGAGAGAAACAACAAGGACTGAGCTAACATAAGCAACAACACATTTAGTCCTGTGCTTGAGCAGTGTGTAGGCCTGCAATTTAAATATATTACACTAGATAACATCTACCATCACTGTCAGCTGTAGTTTTAATTATTTCCCTCTTTTTATTGCATCAAATTATGAAGCACTGGAATCAATTGTTAAGTAGCTCTTTCTGGAGCCAGGTACCTATTTCCTGGATGATAGAGTTCCTTCAACATTTTTCTTTTCATCTCAAAGGAATATCTTACAACTTTCTAAAATAACAGTATCTTATTCGTAGAGAAAGGTCCCTAAAGGAATGGGGGCACAGGGCATGTATAGCTCTTTCACCATCCAAAGCACAGAGAATGTAAGAAGTCTCATACCACAGCTGGCTTTGTGAGGAGCTCTCTCTTGTGGCATCCCACTGCAGCCAGCAAAGGTTTTTAAGGAATAAGGGTCCTTTCTCAAAGACCAGTTGCTGGACTGGGAAGTCTTTCTTTGCGATAAGTGTGTTGCTAGCCAGGCTTGTCCTTTGTTTTTCTTATGAAACAGATTCTCTTTAGAGCTAGGCCAGGCCATGGAGAGTGACAGTAAAGTTTTTGGGAAAACTTGAGATATGGCTTTAAGACCTCAGAAGTGTTCCTAAGATATGGTGGGCATCTGCCCACATGATTAGCTGTTGGTATGGTAACAATCCCTGATTAGGGAACTGTACAAGTTAAAATCCCCCTTAAGAGGCTAAAGACTCCTAGACTTAAATGTTCTGTAATACTGCTGCTTATAAACATTTCTCCCATGAACAGACATGTATTTTGCTCAAGATGTGGTGGGTCAAATTCATAATTCCACCACAAACAGAGTTTATGCGAGGGAAGGTTTTGGCTGAGATTATTTATTACTTGGATTGAGAGCAAAGGATTGGATGATGTTAAATTTCAGCAGGTGTGGATTTGAAATAGTGAGACGGCAAGTTGTTCTTGATGCTGCTGTAAAGGATAATGTAAACTGGGAAGGACGATTACAGGGCGAACTGTAGATACCCGGGCATTGGACAAGTAC
The DNA here is from genome assembly GCA_035590195.1 of Aviceda cuculoides. NCBI lineage: Eukaryota > Metazoa > Chordata > Aves > Accipitriformes > Accipitridae > Aviceda > Aviceda cuculoides. The sequence continues at coordinate 1,248,841 of JAVJGG010000085.1, forward strand.
CATCGTCATTAGTCTAGGGATTATGTGTGTATAGTTAGGACTGGAAAGGATGTGCTGCAGTAGATAGGTAAAATGAGAGGTCATACTCGAAAGCTCTGTTATACTGCAGGTTTTAGTCCCTTGTAGGCTGGATATGATGATTGCACTAAAGGAATGTTAAGAGGTATACCTTAGGTGTTCTTGGTTTAAAAAAAAAAAAAAACAACCCTGCAACTTTTTTTTATTAATCTTTAGTCAGTAGTGTAGGTCACTGTGACTTTTGCTTTTTTTAAAATTCTGATTCTACCTTCCCATGACTCTGTCCTTCTATTGAATTTTTGTACTTTTACTTTCCTAAGTAGAGCCTTTTCTGCACCAAGTGATAGCTGCTTGTTTGAATTATGTGCTTTTATCCTCTTGCCTTATTTAAAAAAAAAAAAGGTAAATTTGGATTGCATGAGCAAAATGACCTTATCTTAAAGCATAAAGGTAAAAAACTTTAGCCAGTTTCAGTCCTTCCTGAATCAAGTTAGGAACTGTGACAAAACCTTATGTAAGACTACTCTTCCCGTGCTTATGTGACCCATAGTTCATAGAATTAATGTTTTCGTTAATCAAAGACAGCACGTTTGCGCCTTTCAAAAGAACTTTTATGCTTTATGCTGCCAACTGGGTATCCGTCCTTTAACAAAATTGCTGGTAGCTTATATTGTGCCCAGTTGGAAGTTTTTCAAAAATCTGAAGATTCAAAAGGTATTAGAAGGTGATATAAGCCCAGCCAGAGAGTGGTTATACTAATTATCATAAAGTAGTAAGGAGAACCGTGATTGCTAAACTGGAACTAAGCACTGGAACATTTCAAAATAAAATATATACAAGAAAGGAAGGAATGAGCAGGCAGTTTTGTTTTAAATCGATAGCACCAAGTTATAACTCAATTCATATTTGGGTATGATCTCAAAGCTAAATAACTTATAGATTTGGCCACTGAGAACAAAAGTCATGTTGACAGCAGTTGAACTGAGCAGTTTACAGCTGGGAAGATGAAGTTCTTTTCAGACTGTGCCTTTCAGAATTTCCTGTAAGCCAGGATAAGTCACTGTCAGGAGAGGAGTTAAGCAGAGAAGCTTGAACTGCATCTAAACCAGGGAGATTCCTATCCTCCCATTGCTGCCTGAACTTGACATTTAGTGAGCATGCTCCAAATAATATTATTCTAATTAGTCTGAGCATACTTATTAATTATCCAGAACAGGGTAATCTGGCCTCAGTGTGGGCAGCATGTCTCCTCACTGGTGTTAGGTTGCAGAAGTCTCAATGTTTTATTTGCTGTCTTTGATGTATTGCATGTCTCTGCTTCATGATATGAAACAAGAGTGTAAGGTAAAACATTTGCCCTGTGGCTTTGGTTAATTTATTTAAGTGGTCTTCATCATGACAAGAATTTGATGTCTTTTTATGGCCAAACCCTAGAGCTTTTGTGCCTTTTTATAATCCTGTTGATTTATGTCTGTATTCAGTTTTCCTTTACCAGACAGAACTTTTAAGCTTTTACTCAGACCCTAAGGAAAACACATTATAGGTCTGATTTCCAGTTGCCTTAAAGTTGCTTTACACCATATCAGCAGTGAAGTGATCATAAAGTTAGTGCAAATACAAAATATAATCTACATTTGATCTGTAAGAGAACTGTGCTTCTTGGAGCCTGAAAATATGGATCTTGTATGTGCTGAGCATGCTAGGCTACTAGGTGTGGTCAGATCTCTTTGTTCAGCACCTTCCTATATTTTCAAGGTTTGAGACCAGAAGGACAACTAGATTTTACAGATTGACTCTGTGTAGTGTGGTATTAAAACTTGATCCAGGCAAGTCTGCATTCAGTCAGACGACTTGTGTTGGGCTAGCACATCTGTGCTAGGTCCTAGGCTTCATGCTGATCGGCAGGACTGTTCAATTGTGCGAAGCTCTTTAGTTTTTGTCCTTTACAGTGGATTTTCAGTAGCAGGTTGAGGGCTGGATGAATCGCTGTGATAGTGGCAGCCCATTTTTTTGTTTGTTTTTTTTAAAACGTGGATGTACAATATAAAATGGAGCTCTTCCACTTTCAGAGGTAAAGTTATTTTTTTTCCTTTTATTCATAGTTTCCTTGTTTATACATTTAGGGATTGCTCTATCAATTTTTTTTTTTTGCATAGCAGCTCACTGGGAGCTGATGTTCAGTTGCTTGTTCAGCATGACTATCTATTTCTTTTTTCAGAACTATTCCTTCTAGGTTATGGTTCCCTATTGTGTAGGTATAACCTGTACTCTGAGTAGTTTGTATAATGTTCAGCTCTATTAAAGTACAACTTTGGACACAGCTTATCCAGAAATTTACCACATTATCTCTGATTGCTCTGTTGTCATTATGTACAGCTCTAGTAATCTTTGTCACCCTCAAGCTTTAACAATTATAATTTTATATTTGCAGGGAGATACCTCCTGATAGTGTTGAATAGCATTAGGCCTAATACTGGTGCTATAGAACTACATGAAGGATGTCCAACCAATGGTGATTCCTTGTCAACAAACAGATCCTTGAGATCTGTCATTTAGCCAGTTCTTAACCCCCCCATATGCTCTACTAATATTGTGTAAAGCTAACTTCACGCTGCAGGGCCGTGCCCCCGAAATGTGCTGCTGTTGCACTGTCATTTGAGACTGCTTCTCTGCCTCGTGCATCAAGCAAAGCATAAAGCGGAGAAGAACAGAAATAGAAGTGAACAGAACAAGACTGGCTGTCATCATTCATGCAATAGGACTTTACAGATCATATTTAGAAAGGACAAAATCCACAATAAAGACAGGCCACAGCTCGTCAGAAGCGATCACATCAAAACAGCAGATCTTAATAAAAGCCCAGCATGCTGGAGAGATGTGTTTATTAGAAAGTGACTTCAGCATTGTACATGCTCACCCATACACGAGAAGGGGTGTATCTACAGGGCAGGCCATTGCCCAGGGCTGCAAAATATTCAGTAGCTCTGAGTGAATGTGACTTGGTAGGAACGGACATTTGCTGGTTTGCCTAGGGCAGAAGAACCCATAGTGCTGGCCTTGAACACAGCGCACTAGTCACTCTCCTGTGACCTACTAGGGAATAAAGAAAATACATTACAGTGCAATAACCAGAGAAGGCAGTTTGCTGAAACTGGTAAGATCTGCCACTCTGCTGCAATAAGTTGCAAGTGTATTTAAGCAGTTAGAGCCTAGGGTCATAGGCCTTTCCTATATTTACCAGCTGGGAACCTGTGAAACCTGGAAGGGAGGAGTGATGTAGCTAAATACTCAGACAAAAGGGTAAGAATCCTTCTAAGCAGCAGCAGTCCACTTGGGTGTCTTCCTGGACTGATGTCAAAACATGAACCAAGATGTTTAGTGGTTAAAGAGGTTTCAAGAAGCTTCCAATTTCATTCTTATTTTGGCAGTTTGATTATTACTTTCCTCTGCAGAAAATTTTACCATATCATTTTGCACAAATACCACTTTTAGAATCTCTATTCATGCTAATAAAAGCAGGTCCAGTGAAGGCATAATGAGTGAGGTTACAGAACTTGGCCATGAATTTTTAATAGTAAGTTCACTAGTGATTTTTTTTTTTCCTTGCAGAGTCTGTTATTGCAAACTTCAAGGAGGACAAATAATTTTGGCACTTAAGATAACTGTGTAAGATGTTCCAAATTCCCAAGATACCTAAAATCACACATAGATTTGAAAAAACCACTCCATTTCTCTGCTGTTTTATGAGTACTTATACTGCTGGGAATATTCTGAAGCATCTTCCTAATTAAAACTAAGCTAATGCTACAGTTGCATTTGTATTTCTTCGATTAATTTCTTTTTTTACAGAGTTTGTTTGCTTAATCCTAACTTGTAAAATTCACTCTGTACTTCTCAGCAATTTTTATGATTCAATTCAAACACAGCCTGCTAACACCCAGGGAGATGGTATGGGGTTTGGGTTGCTGTTTTTTTGAGGAATTTGTTCTTGAACATGCAGTGTGAGCAAATTGTGTAACAGACAATCTGGAGCAAGACCCTGGAGCCAGCTGCAAACACTGGTACCAGCTTTTGGATCCCACCGGTACCTTCAGTAACACAGAGCAAACAGTAAAAAAAATAGTATCAAATGGTTCTAGCTCTCCACTTCTGGTTTCTTTTCCCTCCAATGTCTATGTTGTGTGCTGGGCTTTCTGTGGAACGGCAAGGTCAATGGCAATGCATTTCCCAGCAGAGAACCCAATTGTGAATATAAGTTTCTCGTGGAAGGTGGTTCAGTGGTCAGAATGCAGAGGCAGTCTGTGGGAACCCAGCTCCGTTCTACTTGGTACCCAACACCTTAGGGTCTTTGTTGCCCTGTGGAAATGAGTATGTGTCTCACCTGACTACAGTGAGCTGGTGAGGCAGCATTTCAGGCTAGGTTCATGTCAGCTAAGTGGGCAAATTGAGTGAAATGCAGGCCTGTCTTGGTTACTCTTTGCTGAAAATGGGCATAATGCTACTGTGATACTTTACTAGGATTCTGTAAAATCAATACTTTAAAGATCATGAGGTTTGACTAGGACAGGGAATCATAAATTGCCAAGTTAGACTTCTAAAGATGTAATACTTTGAAGTAATAAGAAAACACATTTCCAGCCTGTGTATTAGGGGGAAGAGAGGGAAGGGGGAGCCAACCTGTAAACAGCAACAGCTCAGGTAACTCTTGCAGTCTTTTAATTAACACTTCCAGTCTCTGAAGCCCAGCTTTGGTGGCTGTTTAACTAGTCTGGAGGGATTCACGTTCTAACTGTTGAACCATAGGGATTTGCTTGAAAAACAGTCACAACAGCAGGAAAAAAACCTGCATCTGAGAGCAGTGTCATATCGGTATCATCATGGGTTCAGCTATACACTGGGTCAATTGACAAGCTTGCTAATGCAGAGTGCACGATTAATTGGCTTTGGTCAGCCTTTGCTTCGCTATCTGAATATCATTATCTGAAATGTAAATGATTATGCAATGCAGAGAAATGCCACAATAGTCTCAGTGTCTCCTTTTATACTTGTCTCTTCTTAAACAGGGCTTTGTCTAAATGCAAATGTGATTTCAGCCTTCTGATTAGGACATTATACAGTCATCCATTCCAGAAAAGCACAATTAGTGGATTATTTTATTTCTGACTCAACAATTCTTGGTTTAGATAGTTTGTTTGTTGTGCTCTGTGTGGTATTTAAGTTATCAGGAGGAGATATACATTATTAGTCAGGATTATAGCCAGATTTTGTGAGGTTGAGAGTTTTTTCTTGGCAGATAAAAATGGTAATGTTTGTGGGATTTGAGGGGGGATGTTTTTAGAACAAAAGGCAATAGTGCAGATGCTTACTATGCTTCATTGTCCTTCTTGTCCCAAGTAAGGGGCAAATTACAGTAGTAACTATGCAAATTCTCCAATGTCATGGGGTGTACAAGAGCAGAGTTTAGCCTTATCTGCTTTCAGGATCTATTCACTGTTGAGTTGTACTCATGCAGTGCCTCAGTATCTTAGAACTTAATAGTGGATCAGGTCATAAGATTATTTCTTATTGAACGGCCATTTTATCAAAATAACCATCAAGTTTTCTGTGTGCTGTGGTAGATTTCCAGTGAAGGTATATGCTCAGAAAAATACAGTTCTTTGGTGATAAACTTCCCTGAGAAGCTTATCCATGTCACAAAATTTGTAGCATTTTTGCAGTTATGAATCTGTCAGAACTCGGGATATTTTTTTCTTCCCGTATGGGTGTCTCGTACAGCATATGTTTGGTAACTAGACTGGTGAAAACTTCAATCTTCAAATCTATTAGAAAGTCCAGTATTTGTGGTAAGGTGAATTTTTTTGCCAAATTCATCAGTGTAAATGTATTTGTCGCACAGTTTGGATTCAACTGCTCATCATTTTCCTATGAAAAACTAGTGCAGTGAAATTCCAAATTATCTATAGTGAAACAACATTTTCAATTCCATTGATCAGTTTACGTGACTCTGGTTTGTTGCTGTCTCCTGTAGCTTATTTTCTTTATGCTGAAGCAAGCTGTCCTATACATTCCCAACACATGAGGGATCTTTGCTTTTGTGACAGGAAATCTATTGCACAACTTTGGTTTAATTAGAGCACAGTGACATATGATGAGTTTACACATCGAAGCCTAGAAACAACTCAACAAATTGGCTTTAGTCCCGAAGTGTATTTTGGGATCTGTATTGAATTGGGATGTTTCACTGTATTTAGTGGGAATATGTGAAATACAGGGTGAGGTTCTTAGGGTCAGTAGAACTATACCAATTCTTACCAGCTAAGGATCTAGCCCAAAAAACCTGTGTGTAAAGTTAAATTTAGGTTCAGGTCAACTTGAATCAAACTGCAATTCTAGATTTCTGTACTGGATGATAAAAAAACAACCCCATATTCCCATTAGTTCTGTGTAAGTAACAAGTTGAGTCCTATGCCCAGCTCTAATTTGCACCAAGTTCAGAGAGCTGAGTATAGACCCAGGACATATTTTAATCTGCCACATAGTGGAGTGAGGCGTTAGCTTACATCTAGGTGCACAGATGGTCTTATATTCTGCTCACTTGTAGCACTACATATGTGTTGGTAAGTCACAGTCAGTGATTACAATGCCCTATCACTTATGAGATGAATAGCTTCATTTATATATATTTAACATGTATGTGGGCTTATTTCAAGAAGAAGGACTTATTACTGTAGCGATTTTTTTTTTCCCCTTCCATAAATGCTTTTCACTAAATAAGGGAATTTTGATGTTTCACGAATATATTATTTTATTTCAGGAAACCTTAATTTGAGATATAGTATCAAGAACCCAACTTTGTCTACACTCAGGGTAATGGAATGGGTTCATTTTTGTCTTACTGTTATTAATCTACATTTGTGCATGTACGTGAAAGATAAAAAAACCCCTCTCTTGTATGGAGAACGCAAAAATGGCAAAAGCAATTTAAGCTGGGACTTTTGCAAAGTTCATCTCTTATTTTCCATTATCCACTTCTCCTGTGGTTATTGGGCTGCTTTAGAGTTTTGAGACGCTGTACTCACAGACTAGACTACTTTAAGAACAAAAGTGCCATGTATTCGAAGTGTGGCATTTAGTTTACCTGTACAGTAATGATGAATGCCCAGCCTTTGCATTAGACCAGTGAGGCAGCACGTCTCAAGCATTCACCTTCAAGGCACAGCTGTTTCCCCGAAGACCGTTTCCGTAACATCTGGAAGGCCTTCTTCCTCGCTGACCGTCCTAGCATTGCTCTCCATGTCGAGTCACGGGCTGTGGGGCACGGCAAAGGAGTCAGATGGCTTCAGGTATTCTTTTATGCGAATTGCCCAGCTCAACATGTAGCCGTTTGGGTCCTAAACAAAAAAATAGCTGTATTAAAGCTTGAATTTCAGAATTGGGGAATAGGTACAACTGCCACTGAAGGAAGGAGAAAAGGAGAACACTGGTTGGAGTGAAAGATAGCCCATGTGAAGCAGGTCCAGTCAGTCAGCTTCTGTGCCTCGTTCCCTACTGATGAGAGCGGTCTAGTCACACAGTGGGGTTCTCCTGTCTGTATCAGACCCTGGGAGACACTCAGGGTATGGTAATAGGTTCAAATACATAAAAAGGCTAGATAATCTAGATACTGATCCTTAAGCTTGGACATTTTTTTTAACAGACTCTAGAAGCGCTTTATTCTTTAGAAAAGTGACTTGATTCATCAGGCTTTAAATGACTAACAGGCAAAGCACCTTGACAATCACTGGGCCATCAACATGGCATTTTTATTTTTTTTTTCTGGCATGCCTTGTAGCTGTTTTCCGGTTTTCATTTCCTTCTTTTCATAATTGTATCTGTTGAGGCAGTTCTTGTTCAAATGTATTGGTAAAACAGAAATACAGATACACAGAGGACCTCCAAACTTTATGGAAGAGGTCTTGCTTCCCCCATGTAATTTCATGTGTTATAAAATTCAAGACTACCAAAGAAAGACAACGTGTATGTTACTGTATTCTTTAACTTCTTTTTATGAAAGAAGAGGAAATCTAGATATCAATCAAAAAATAAAATCCTCAAATCCCAGTTCCTCTGAAAAAAGACAAATATTGACATCCCTTTTATAAATTGAATATTGTTGTGACAGAATCCCTTGAACTATCAGTATGTCTCGGGAATATTACTCAGTCTACATGTATCATTCTCAGTTTTGTCACCTGCAGGACTAAATGCCAGGAGAAAACTGAATGAAGGGATTTAGCATGATGTTTGTATATTAAATGTTTCTTAAAACGTATGGTGTAAATTGGCAAGCCCAAAATATTTTAATTAAAAAGGTAATACCAGTTGAATGCTGAAAGTTCATTTTAAACAGTAGGAGAGAAAGCCAGGTATCAGGTGAAACTAAATATCCTAAGCAGGAGAGCAAAAACAAAGGCATTTGCACAACAAAACAAGATGATTTGCAAAGTTTCATTTGTGTTCTTACTGACATGCAGTATGGCTATACAGAGACATCACTGAACTCAGCGCTAGGAAGAAACTGTGGGAGGGTACCAGAATCTATTTTGAAAGTCCATTTGTATTAGAAGGGTTCCTAAGAAAACAACTTTAGAAAAGAAGTCAAGGAAGAAAGTTAGTGCTGAGAATATCAAGGGTGGAGTGAAAGGTGAATGCTGGAAATACACCCTCAGCACTCTCTGCTGGAAGAGAAGCCCTAGGATTGACCCCATGTTGCAGTTGGAAAAATAACATGTACATATACCCTCTTGAGGTACCTGTTGAGGCCTTCAACACTTGGAAAGTAAGTCAGATGGTGTGTTATACCATGAGGTGTCCAGTATACCAAAACAAAACTGAGAGCCACTCTGAAACAAACTCTATTATGTTTGATGTTATATTATTGCCCCATGATTGGAAGTGTTCAAAGCTCTATCAGGTCAGATGGGGCTTTGAGCAACCTGATCTACTGAAAGATGTCCCTGCCCATGGCAGGGGGGTTGGACTAGATGACCTTTAAAGGTCCCTTCCAACCTAAACCATTCTGTGATTATATTTCTATTTTCAAAATAGGACACATACTTGGAATCATCCTACCTAATTTAGGCTTATAACTGCAGGATCTATAATTCTTGTTTTGCTACTCCTCTGCTCAGTGGAGAGAAGGGCAGGGAGTAATTCAGTCTATATATTATTTGAGTCATATTTTGGAGTTGCTTATCTTTTTACTGGTTGGAGGGGGAATGCAGGGATCTCTCTACTGACTATCGAGTATATAATCACCTCCTGCACTCAAATGCCAAAGTGAAATGAATCCAACCCAAAGAAATGCATGGAGCTGATGCCCAGTGTAAGTTCCATTGCAAAGAGAAAATGATACTTTAGAGAAGAAAAGTTTGGAAGAAAACAAGAGATAAACATTTTGAAGCTTGGGGGTACACTGATCTGTATTTTAAGCTGAACTTTTTAGGTAAAGCCTTAATTAGCACATCTTGTGTGCTTGGCAAGTGAGCTAGCAATTGGACTAGTCAGACTGAAGCCATTTTGAAAAGTCATTTCTTGGTCTATATTTCTGAATTTTTGCAACATCTTTTTGCCCTACATATGGGGTTTTTTTGGACAGTATCCAATTCCTGTAGTGTGTGAGGCCAAATGACTTTTATTAAACAAATATGAAAAAACAGAACTGAAATCAAACAAGCAGAATGAAAAGATTGCAGCAGCAGTATAGAGCCAACTTACTGCCCTCGTGATGGAGGAATGGTTTTCTAATTGTTCGTGAGAGCTAATGGAAACCATATTTTGGATGTGAGTAATTCTCAGGAGGGATCATTGTGAAGTCTTACCTCATCTCTTATACTTTACTGATAGAACATATTGAGTATTCAAAAGCAGATACACCCCATGAAGCTCAAAGTGCGGAGAAATCACTGGTTGGTTTTAGATACTAGAGAAAGATGGGACTCTTCAGGGGTGAGTGAGCTTTACTGGCACATCACTGACCTGTCAGACTGGTGCAGATTTACCTTCATTATGGCATGTCAGTTTTGGGAGGAGTGTGTAACTGGCAGAGGGTAAAGGTTGGGCTGACAAAATCCAGGAACCAACTAATTAAGATTTTCATGCCCACAAGACATCATGATATCACACCCAACTGTGTTGAGAGTAGGGGGTGTTTGCGAATTTACTCCAGTCAACATCATCTACTTCTGAGTTGTCTGTAACTAAAAATCGGAAATGCCACTTTCTGCATTTTATCCATGGAATCTTTCCTAAATGTTGTACTATTTCAATCCTTAAGATCTTTATTCCAGACTTTAGTAATAACAACTAAATCAAAGTTACTTAAGTTTGTAAAGTTTAAGTTATCTTAAGTTTAAGTTATCTTAAATGTTAAATTTGATCCACCTTTTATCTTTGTGATGTGTATTAGTCCTTCTTGCAGTGGTTTGGGGCACTACCAGCACAATACAGAACAACAGGATTTCCAATTGCCATATTTGACATTGTCATCAACCCTCTATCCATCTTGGGTATGGGCTTTGTCTGCTTTTCTTTCCAAGATACCCTGCATAGGTAGTCATTAACCTATGGTTAATTAAGGAAGTGACCAAGCCGAATCTTGTGCAGGTAGTTCACAATCTGTGTTGTATTAGCTCCAATGGAAAGTCATCGCACCCCTTATAGTGGTGTTTACAGAGCTTGGGGTCCAGCAGCCTTTTTTGGTTGGGTTTTGGGTTGGGTTTTTTTTTTTTGTAATGTTAATAACAGAATCAAGGTAAACAGCACCATAGATGGATCCTTCAGCTCACTGCAATCACAAATAATGTGGGATATTGGTAATGAATGTCAAATTGGGATTTTTTTTAACTTTTATGGGTGTTTTTCACTAGGGAGTTAGTCACTGTGATCAGCATTTGTTTTGGAGTACTGTTTGTTGTAAATCTATATACCCCAATACTTTGTGGAAAGGGTTTGCTTGTTGAAAGTGTTGCTAAAGTGATTTTGAGTAAAGTCACAAATGAGCTACACAGAACTCATTTCAGATGTAAGGAAAGATGTTAGTATAAGCAATCAGGAAAGGGATCCTGACATACGTTCTTCAAAGGTTTATGCCTATTAAGCCTATGCTGTATCTTAGAATTATTTTTAATAATTTACATCACCAGCTCATGAGATAACCCTGTTAAGTACTTCAAGACAGTCATCTTTTTCCCTCAGAGGCTAGAAAAGCTTTTCCTGAAGTGTCATCGGAGCCTTTCTCAGGGGCTTCCATAACACCCATCAGCCATGACTCACTATGTTTCTGCAGGTCCTTAAAAAAATAATGTTATAAAACTTGCTTGTTGATATGAGCTAAGCAGGTGGTGAGCTATATTGTGTGCTCTATTAGTCTACACAAAACCAGGCTCATATTCCTGTCACCTCCTCCCCGTTCCCATCCCACCTGTTCGGCTCATCCGCCTTGTGCTGCCTCATCTTATGACTTGTCGTTAGTCTGCCTTGTAAATTCTGTGTGGCAGAAACTTTTTCATTAGATAGGTATATATAGATAGTACCTACCATGACAGAGCCTAAATCCTTGGCTGAAGAGTATAGGCACAATTCCAGTACAGATAATAATGCTAATATTGCAAGGCTCTTTCTCACACATTTGCTGTAGACAAGAAGCTCTGCCACAGGAACAGCTCCCTCTTGTTTTACAAGGTGTTACTTTTGACAAAAGATAGATTCAAAAAATGAGTATAGCATAGACTTCACCCAATCTTTCAGTAATGAACAGAAAAAAAAAACCAATACCATGGGGTGCTCAGATATGACTTTGTACTGTGGTTTTCTGCCATGAGTCAAGCAAAGTCGTAGGGGCCCTTCCCTCAAGAATAAGGCATACTCTGTGGTTTTTGTCATAGAATTCTTTGATTTTCTTCACATAGAAGAATCATGCTTTTTGTGCCTAACATATTAAAGGCTTTTAGTGACCTCTGCTACTGCAAATCAGCATAGCTCTTGTTACTGCTATAGAGGTATGCTAATTTATATCTACTTAGTTATAGACTGACATGGAATTTTGTTTTACTGAAAATACAGATTATGGTAGTACATATCCCATTACAATGGGCATTTCATAGGTATATAGCGAGGAGATTTTCCCCACCGCAAGAAGAGCTAGTCTATGCAAATATACAGCCCACGCATGCAATAGCTGTGGTGTTCTATTCTGAAATAAATTTGGCCAAAGGACTTAAATTACTTAAGAAAAAGGAAAAAAATATTCCAAATGATGAGTAAGTATCATAACGGGTGCTAATATTATAATGCCATACACCTACTTCATTATTCAGTTACTTATTTATTATCTTTATTTTTAAGAGTAATGATGTAAAAGTGCTTTTTTCCAAATGTTAATTTAGTTCTCTGCAGATGGTAACCATCTGGTAAATGACAAGTCATTTACAGTATTTGATTAGCACTTTATATAGCTTGGATGGACTTATTGTTACACTATGTAAGTACAGTTATGGAGGTGAAACTTGTTAGATTTATTCTTTTCCTGTTGCTGTTACAAAAAAAAGGAAAATCTCAAACCTATGAATATTTTTTTTTTGCCTGTTTTCTCCTATACTTATACATGTTATTTCAAGTTGAAGTCTGACATTCCTAGGCCAGTTCACAAGATATTCTTGAGAAAATGACAGTACTAGGAAATATTGTTAAATTCCAGCACCACTTGTAGCAATTATGAGTGTCCTCATTCTACAATGTCACCATGTGGGTAGACTCATGGATGTTCAAGGAAAGCACTGGAAGCTTGAATGAATCTAAGAATCATGGCTTGTCAAGTAGAAAACTCTCTCAGGGCTGCGCTGCTGCTTTGTGTTATTACAGCAGCTTACACTGTGCATGTGGTTTTAAACTAGAAAAAATTTAATATTGCAATGCACCTTAATATTACCATCCTAAAGTGATCTTACTGCATGTACTGCACACTTCTGTATTTCAATACCTAGATTAATGACAACTAACCCCCATCTGTCCATAAGCTAAGCAAGTTCTGATTAATTTCATATTGTGTGTTCTTCTAAAGTTTCTTCAAGTTATGCTGCTAAACCTTAATTTGCTGGGCCTGTTTTCATTGTTGTAAAATTACTTCACACTTTTATTTCTGTGTTTTTAATAAAATTCATTAGGTATTTTGATTTGTGTGTCTTATTTTCAACAGCTAAAAAGCTTGATAATGGCCCCACTACCGAATGCTGAATTAGTTCAGAACTCTTTGCAGTTATATCGTTATCTGCTTCGATGCTGTAAGCAACTTCCTGAAGAGAATATTCGCCAGCATTACAGACATGCAGTCAGGCAGGTGAGAAACAGATTTCTTTTCTGTTGGTGGAATTCAGTGTTATGGGGTGGTTTTTGTTTTTCTCCTCCTACAGTTTGGACCAACTCTTTATAACTCCTGGCACTTAAAAAATTATTTATTCTGCAAGCTTGAAACATTAGTGGATTTGAAGGACTATACTGGGAGTATGTGAAGGAGCATTTCTTTTTGTTTGAATCTGAAATCTTCTATTTTTCTTGGCTTTCATCTCTAATTCTTATGTTAGTCAAGAGAGTGAACAATCATTCCTTACTCAACTAAACACACCTTTTATGGTGAAACTTACTGGCTCCTTGTCGGTCATTTTTTAAATATATATATCCCACCCCTTCCCCAGTTGGATAAATCTCATCTAATTGTTCATATGGAAGTAATTTCATGCCTTTGATTATACTTGTTGTCCTGGGTCTTTCTACTTTTAATGTACCAGACAATTTCAATTGTTGTTCTGAACTGATGTTCTCTGGGTTTTTTTGTTGACAATGTGTGAAAATACTGAAATACTTAATGTGAAATTATATTTGACAAGATTTGTTATGGAAATAGCACAGCCAGGTGCTACAATGTATATTTTTGTCTTTTCAGATCAATAGTTTGTTTGCATCAAATATTTTCTTTCAGATATAAGTGATCCTTATTTTGACAACTGTGGTGTTCAGTTGGCTGGTCAGCGTTAACACTTTAATTGAATGTTGCAGAGTTTCAAAGTTCATGCTGATGAAGACAATCCTGAGCGAATCCAGCAGATTATTAAGAGAGCCATTGAAGATGCTGACTGGGTCATGAATAAAGTAAGTGCATCAGGTTGTCTAAGTTTTGTGCTCTCTCAGTTCAGATCAAAGAAGAAGACATCAGAAAGCAAGTTAGGAACAGCAAACTGTTCCGCTGTCCTGGATGTTGAAGTGTCTGGGTGAAAGGAAACACCTAGCCACTAGGGATTTATGATTGTGATAGTTCTTTTTTTAAAATTCTTCTTTGTTGGTATAAACTTAAGTGTATTTTTTAGAACCAATGATGCTTTAAGCTGGTCTCTGTATAAATCTTTGTTTCCATGAAGAATTCTATTAAATTTCAGCAGTGATGACTAGTATAACTCTATTATAGAGAGAAAAAAACACACAAACAACCCCCGCCCAAACAACAAACCAACAAACCAAACCAACCAAAAAACCCACCCCTACAATAT
>JAVJGG010000085.1:1279326-1302782 GCA_035590195.1 Aviceda cuculoides
CACGCTGGAGCAGTTCGTGAAGAACTGCAGCCTGTGGGAAGGACCCACGTTGGAGAAGTTCATGGAGGACTGTCTCCCGTGGGAGGGACCCCACGCTGGGGCAGGGGAAGAGTGTGATGAGGCCTGACCTGAGGAGGATGAAGAGGCAGAAATAACGTGTGATGAACTGACCGTAAAGCCCATTCCCCATCCCCCTGTGCTGCTGGTGGGGTAGGCAGAGAATCCGGGAGTGAAGTTGTGCCTGGGAAGAAGGGAGGAGTGGAGGGAAGGTGTTTTGAGATTTGGTTTTATTTCTCATTCCCCTACTCTGGTTGATTGGTAATAAATCGAGTTAATTTTCCCCAAGCTGAGTCTGTTTTGCCCATGATGGTAATTGGTGAGTGATCTCTCCTGTCCTTATCTGGACTCGCGAGCCCTTTGTTATATTTTGTCTCCCCTGTCCAGCTGAGGGGGGAGTGATAGAACGGCTTTGGTGGGCACCTGGCATCCAGCCAGGGTCAACCCACCACACGCACTTTGCAAGAAGTCATTAAAAACAACTTAAGCAGTAAAAAAGCTCATGAAGACAAAGCAGAGCCATAAAATTTCCTGAGAAAAGCCTTGTCTCTGTCCTGGAAACAATGGGAAGCAGCTGAACACGCTATGATTTTGTGTAGGCTGAGCTATGCTGACCAGAGTTTGATGCTTGAGTGCGCAGCAAAAAAAAAAACCTGAGTAGGACGCAGGTAAAGGCTGATGTAAAGGAAAAGTTAGAGACTTACAGGTCAGCAATAAAGATAAGCACGAGTTTTATTGAAATCGTTTCAACAATGCTATATGTTTCAATAAAAAACAAAGGAATGGACAGGGAAATCTTGTAGTTAGGGATTGCAAATTATTCTCCCTTTCTGGTGGAGAGATCTCATGTACTGTATTTAGCAGCTGAGAGACTGATGTGAGGGGAAATGAACTCATTAACTAGGTGTGCTTCTCTTCCAGATAGTGATGGGAGGGAACACTTTTTATTTACTAGAGGACTGAGGCAGGAAGGCTTCACTACTAATTCTAATTAGGAAAAAAGGGACAGATCCCACATGGACTAAAAAATTTAAATTTAGAAGCCGTATAAAACACACCCTTCTCCTTTTCCAAAACCACATATACCATTTTCTATCAAATTTTTCACACTGGCTCTTAGTGTAGTAAATATTGGTAAGTAAATCTGGACCCAGAGAATCAAAGAAAATCTTCCATTCCAGAAAGTGGCAGAACAGATGATGTTTTTCTTCTTTTTTTTCTTCTCTTTTTTTTTTGGTGTCATACAACTGACATATTTGAGATGCTAGCATAATGAATGCCTTTCTCCGCCAGGCTTTATATGGAGGTTGTATCATGGTTCATGGTAGACTGTCACAAAACCTAAGAAATTTTTAAAACTCTTCTGATAAATTTAAGTCTTACAAAACAGGTTGACCCAAAGAAATATGCTTGGTTACAAAAAGGAGTGCTTTGCATTGCACAGGCAATGTGAGGATGACTTGTTGACTACTAAAAAATTAGGCTGTGCGGAGCTGGCCTCAGATGTCTATTTCCACATCTGATGTTTTCCAGAATATTGTTTCGTTAGAGAAGGCTTATCTGTGGGCTTAGTTACGGTGCACAACCACAGTCAGAGTGGGTACAAAAGGTTGATCAGGAATGTGGTCAGCAGAATGAGATTTATCATTTCTAGATGTGGGAGGTGTTCCTGTGGCTATTGCCTTCTTGATCTCTCCATGCATTTAATGCCTTTTCTTATCAAACAGGTAAGCAGGCTGGGACAGTATTGACATAGAAATATTAGGCATTTTTTGTGAAAAGTTCCTTGCTGGTTGTTTAGAAGGAATCAATTATAGAAAAATTCTAGAGATTTGCATAAAGTATGACTTGATAGAAAGAAAGACATGGTAAATATGCAGGTCGGGTAGCTTGAAATAGTTTCTTTTTACTTTATTTAAACTGTTTAGTGGAGTCATTTTAAGATTTTTGGAGCAAATGAGTAAGATGCCCAGTGATTATTTCTCAATGTTAAGCAGATCAGCTGCTCCAGCAGTTGCAACTGCTGCAAACATTGTAAAGAGTTCAGCAATTTTGATAATGTTTTGATAATAACTTAGTAATACCTTGTGAATTCATTTTAGCATTCTTTAGCCAACCAACTTCACAGACTCTTTATGGAAGGAAAGTGTCTCACAATTGCTTCATAAAGCAAGCACGTGGTTTAATGGCATAAATAAGGAACCAGTGCACTTTCAGAAGACAAAATTACTTATGAATGTAGTCTTATTTTCTCTTGATTTTGTCCCCTTCAAATTCAGCTTCGCGATTGTCCCTCAGTGAGGAAATACAGAACTGGATGATGATCCCTCCTCCTCTGGATATCACAATTGGTCCATGTTCTTCAGAGCCAGAATTTTCGGACTGGGATGCAGTAGTACAGCAAATGCAAACACTTGCTTTGGGAACGATATTCAACCAATGTCTGAACTTGTGCCTAAGACCAATTTCCATTGGCCCAAGTCAAAGAAATGATGGTCAGCATCTTTTCAAAATGTGCACAGCAGTACTCAGTATCAACATGTCAGTCAGGAAGGCACTCAGATATGGGGGTAAGTAGGGTGAGAGAAATTGAGAAGAATGAGAAATGCAGTCTCTGGGTCCAGTACAGGAGGACAAGGAAAATTTTACATTTGTACACAGCAGAGGTTTTGTGGGAAAGGCTGACAGGAGGATTAGTGATGCTTTAGCAGAGAAAACATGCTTTCCAGTTGATCAGAGCTCCAGAGGTAAAGACCTCAGCACAGTCCCCAAAGGAAGGAGAAAAAGAAATCGCTGTGAACGTTGTCATTGCCTACACTCACAGTGAGTCTACAGTAAACAAGGGGATGATAATGAAAAGATTATGCTGTGAGGGAAAAACAAAAGGGGACTTGAAAGCATGTTTTCTGATTATTTCCTGATACGGGTAAGATCATTAATCATTTTCTAATGATTTATCTTCCTACTTCCTTAATCCAGGATGGAGCACTGTTGCTTCTGTTTGCGTCTAAGGTTATCCTGAGTGTGTATTACTTGTTTTAGTATTAAGCAAAAAAGTTATTTTAATTATTTTAATATTATGCCTATGTGCTTCCAAAACAGAATATGGCAGAAATACACCGCATTAAGTGTAAACTTCAGGCTCTGGGTATGTTGGTGGACTTTCCAATAGACTCAGTAATAACCTTTTTCAGAGTTCATTAAACTCTGAAGAAAGAGTCTCTGTTCACATCTCATGCAAAGCATGGACTGTATTTTGTAATTACACTAGAGTTTAATGTAAATGTGTGAAATCAGTCATTTAGAAGAAAGTTATGTAAAAGGTAAGAAACAAAAAAACCCACATTTCAGAGATCAGTGGTAGAACACTGGATTAATAGTCCTCATCATAGCCCAGACTGACTTTAAACATTTACTTGGTGTGACTTGCAGGCAAGTTTTCAAGCCTGTTAAGCTGAAGAATGTGATCCACCCTCCGTGATAACAGAGACTTAGAACTCTACTCAAGGCGTTTGTAGAGTGGCTAAATCAATCTCCAGAACTATAGCATTCTCTGTTCAACTTCGCAGTTTTTGGAGCAGTTTCTATGGAAGTGCATTGTTTCAATGATATTTCTAGCATATTCCCATGAGAAATAATACAACGATTGGCTGTATGTTCCTTCACACTGTGGTTAGGGACTGTGCTGAGAGATCAAAATCTTGTATGTGTTTTAGCAATATCTTAATATCTTTGGATGAAAAACACTGCAGAAATACAGGATGCAGTTTTACCCTATAAAAATAGTCCTTGTGATTTCTTAGGCTGAATTTTAGCTTCTCTTCCCTTTTGTTTAAGGTATTCTTAACTTTCACAAGTTAAGTTACTTTCATACTTCAATATTCTGTTCTTCATTTCAGCCCAGAAATTTATGGTTTGTTTTTTGAAAACCAATATTTAAATTTCTTGTATTATCTGACCTGGGTTAGAAATTTCTGTATCCTACTGGCATCAACCACTCTTCTGTTACTTAAATTGGCGTTTCTTCCTCAGACCATGCTTTTACTAAATGAGAACACATTTGCAATTCTGTTGTTCACTGTTACTTCTCAAGCAAAAAAATCTTTTTGCACATGGTAATCTTCAGGTCATCTTTCTTTACATTCTGCTGTAACAAGCCTGAATTGCAGGATGAGAGATAACAAACACTATTCTATATATTTTCCCTATCCACATGCCAGCTTTTCCTTATGCTCCAGACAGTGACATCTTCAATAGGCTAAATGTAATGAAATTATGTCAAGGTGTGTAGGGCACACAGGCCAGCACGCCCGCAGCCCAGCAGACAGCCACGTGCAGGGCACCAGTTTGTATGCCCAGTCAACTGCCAATTGCTATTTTACTTTTTTGCTTCAATCTGTTAGTAGCTAGCCTTTACTGCTGCAGCTGTGGCTGAGGAGCCTGTGGGTGGGTCAGTATGTTTCAGAAGTAACTTCTGTGCGAGACAACGTGCGTCCAGGCACAAAGAAATCTGGTTATTGGTTGTCTGATTGCTTTGTCCCTCCTTCACTTCCTTGTCGATGTTTGTAATGTGCACACATGGGAATTTTGAAAGGGTGGCTGATGAGGGAATTTTGTTATTACTGCATTTCTGAATTTGGCTGAACTCTTACAACTAGCAGACAGGAAGGGATGGGTTTACTGGCACAGCAGTGTAAATTTAACACTTCTTAACTTTCATTTTCGCCTTCAGTTATTCACATTATGAAATTTTCCACTCTGCCCTGTCATCACTTGACGTGCAATCTTACACTGCCTAGATCAGGACGTGGCAAAAGAAACATTACGCTTTTCACCCTAAACTGCTGCTTTTAATATAGCTTAAATCTGCAGAAACTAAAAAGGAGTCCAGCAAGCACTGAAAAATAAGACCAACAGACGTGGGTCACCTATAACCTTTAAAAAGTTCTTATCGTATAACCCCTGGATCCTTCACAACTCATGTATCACAGGCTTTCTCTTCCATTTCTGGTACGTTTGGTATTTAGTGTAGTCTCACTATTTAGTGTAAGACTTGTACATACTATCCCAGGGTGGTATGTGGTACCCAGTCCATGACACAAACCCTCACCATTGCCATTATTTGTGTATTCATTTACCTCTGAGTTGAAAAAGTACAGAGGCTTTCCTGTGGCTCAGTGCCCCACCACTCTAGGCACTGGATACAGCACAAGCAAAGAGATAATACTTGTCTTAACTTAAGTATGTAATACACACTAAAGTGTTGCCAGGGAAATTGTGTCTTTTCTACATTTAAGTAATGGCAAGCTGAAAAACATGAATGGAGTCTCATAGTTAGCAGAGAAAACAGCACTTCAGCCCAGAAAGGGAACAGAAAGTGAATGAATGTTCTTAATGGACCAAATGAGTTAATTTTTTTGTACCACAAAGTGGTTGGTCACATGTGAAAGTAATAGTGAGCATTTTACTGAAAAGCATGAGTCCTATTTCCAGGATGTAAACGGTCTTTTGTGATCTGACTTCATTTTGACTGATTATCTTACTCTTTGGTGTCTCATCCCAGGTTACGAGGTAGCTTTTTTGCTCTAAGTCCTGCCTGTCATACTGACATAATTGTTTTCTGGTGGTTCAAAAATTCATTAGTTACAGCTGATCTTGCTGATGGGGAAGGGAGAGGGACCAGGTGCCATGTGGGGGTCCTTTCCAATCCTTTTTTTAATGATTATGTGTTACTGGTATTTTAAGGACCAAATTTCCTTTTCAGCCAGTGAAGTTAATCAAACAGAGTAAAGCAGGAAACAGAATATGTTTCCTCGGGAAAAGGAAATGCGTGAAGAACAGAGCCATCAGTTTGTAAATGCAAATAGAGTACTTCATCCTTATCACTGGAGGAACATGTGAAGTCTTAATGAATCTTCTAAGATGCTGAGTTTTTATAGGTGACTGCAATGTTGTTGTTGTTGTTGTTTGCAATGTCAAATCTGTGATGTCGTATGCAACATTTCTGAAGGTTCATCATGGAGACATCTCAAATAGTTAGAAAATAGTTAGATTAGTTAGGAAAGGGGAGTTAGAAAAAAAATCCCTAGTAACTTATGAAAATTTGGGACAAGTGAACATCATCTCTTTAGGGTTACATGAAGTTAGGAAGATCAGCTCTTGTTATTATCAGCTACGCCTCGGTGTAATAGTTCTTTGAAGACTCAAGGTGTCCTGATCTCAGAGGAGCAACCTTACCAACAGAGCTTGTTTTTAAAATGTTTTTAAGAATATAACTTTTTGAGCTGATGCAGAATATTGTAGTCAGACAAAGAATGTGACTTGACTTGAATGAAATAGCAGAAAGCTTATCGTTGAGGCTACAGGCCGTCACATTTTCAGAAACAAAACAAAATGTAACTCAAAATGACAGAATGGTCAGAATGCCACTGGATAGGTCAAACATTCTACTCTAAAAGGGCACCTCTTTCATCAAAGTTAATGCAAGAAAAGCAACTAGTTCTTGTATTTTGATATAGCAGAGGCAGAAGTGGTTGTGCAAAAATAGGAAATAAGTGCGGAATTGGTTTTCTGAGGGAAAAACTTTCCAAGCAGTGTAGAATATTTGTAGAAGGAGTGCACAGTAAGCTTGTTTAGTTAATCTCTGACTCCACCTAAGAAATGAATGGTGCTCTCTTGTTCTTACTATACAGAGGGAATTTTATTATCGATTTCGGCGAGTAAAAGAGCAGGTCCTGCTTGAAAAACTGGAGTGATTAAGCAGTTCCCTGAATGGCTGTACCTCAGCCAATCCTTTAAACAATTCTCATGAGGAAAGATGTTTCTCCTCTTCTGGTCATTCCAAATCTGATTTTTCATATCCAATCACTACATAGCCTTTCCTTGATTTTAGCAGTCTCCAAGCACAAGGAAATAAGGAGGCTGAAAAATAAAAGCTTAGAAACCATGGGACATAATTGAATTCACTTAAATTTCTACTAAGATATGTTCTTTTTTACAGTACTAGACATTAAAATTCTCTATGTTCCTTAAAAAAGAGAGGTCAGATTGAATAAGAAAGGGAAGGATGCAAACAGAATTATTAAACCCCGACAAAAGAGCAAATGCAAAGAAGAGTGTAACCTTGTTCTTTGAACTCTGAAGTTTCCTTTCAGTTCAAGCACCTTCATTTTAATCCTTGAGATACTTAGAGTTGTATTCACATTCAAGCAATTACAACTGTCTATATGGTTTGTCATGGATCAGAAGCAAGGTAGAAATTTGTGGCACGGCATTGGGTCACGCAGCTCACACATTATTTCTGCCTGCTGATTAGATGTCTGGAATATTTTAAACAAAGGGATGTCAAGTGATAATTCTGATGGGAGGAAGGGCATCACATAAAAAAAAAAATAGTCTGAGTGTGAACATTCATGAGCAGTGAATGCAAAGAAGCATGGGCTTGATACAGTCAAGCAGATGAATGCTCAAATGCAGAAAACTCAGGTGTATTTTTCAAGAAATTGATCTCTAGCACCCCTGGATGGGATATATACAGGTGTATTCATGCATGAACAGATGTACGCATAACTCTGTTTACTTCTAGGAGTGCTTTACACAAGCACTTAATGTTCATTTTTAAGTGGAGAAACTAGACACAGGAAGAAGAAAATGCCCTGCCCAAGCTTGTCCAGTAAAAATGCGACAGATGAAAAGAGAATGCGTGTTTGTTTCTCTCGCAGCCTGATGCCTTATTTCTGTAGATCTTTGATCAGCACCTGCAAATCCTTCTCTAGTTATCATTGTAACAATTTTGACTTTGTATTAGTCAGCGGATTTAAGAATTGTCTTTAATTTGAAAAGTTCTAAACCGTTTCCTTAAAAGGGTCATATATAACATCAGCGAGCAAATAACTCTGGCCAAAATCCTTGCGAGCGTACTGGCATACCGCAGCATTTCTGAGTCTGCGGTTGCCCGGCAGCACTTCGTCCTGCGTGCCACTGTTGGCTCCGGGGCTGCTTGTGGCTTTCAGCCTGCAGGTAGAAACCTGGTTTTGTAATGCGTAAATGTCCGCATGTGGTCTGAAATTGAAAATCAGCTCAATAATCCCATCTTCATCATCTAGCTGTCCTTCTGGTAGTCGCGCATACAACACGGTGTGAATAGTTTATACTTCAAGGAGTTGCAGTTTCCTTCCAGTTTTTCTAGTATGTTGGAAAAGCACAAAGGGACAAACCTCACAGGCAGCAACAGATGGAACAGGGAGCTCTGGAGAGGAAAAAATTCTATGAATAGTCTATTGAGAAAGATGATTTAAAACTTGATCAAAAATAAGGAAGTAATATATTTATGTTAAACTTAAAATACCTGTCCTTAGTTATAATCACCTGTTTAAATGCTTTACTGGTCCATGTCCTAAAGCTCTGTGGTTCTGTAAAATCTCTCTTGAAGTTGCTTACTCTCTTCCTACAGCTGCTAGATTAATGTATAGGAGAATGGCCGTCCCGTGACAAAATCCGTAAGAGTTCTTTCAGGATTTTTTTCTTTTTTAATTTTAACATTGTCTGCAAGGTTGCCAAAACCGTTCAGTGTGATACACTGTCCTTATCGCTGAGCGCGTGTAGAAATCAAGGTTATAGCACGCTGTGCAGGAAGGATGGGATGCTCATAACATCAGGAACTAGTCACTGCTCTCCCTCCCGTCATAGACATTATGTAATACTGGAGCAGCACATCAGCCACACACCCTCCAGTTCTGAAAGAAACGGGGCATTTTGGGATTCCCCTTTTGTCCACTATCCATGTGTAACCTTACTCTGCTATTTTGCATACGTGGTCCTGGAGTATAAAAAGGTTTTGCCTCCCAGGAGGGATACAGAGCAGGAGAGACTGAAGGAAAGAAACTTTGACAGAGAAGACCATCTCCTGGCAAGTTTGGAAAGATCTCAGAAAAGCAAGGTAAGACAGCACTGTGTTTAGGTGTTCAGTTTGCCATTCATTTACTGCAGCTCACAAGTGAAGTAATTATATGGGAAACTGTTGGGGGTTGGTTTGGGTTTTTTTTCCTGTATTAGAAGTGTTGGAATCAGTCTCCTGCTCTATTTCCAAGCTGTCCTGCTGCTCTGAAAACTTTATGCCCCTTTCTGCTGATTTAAAGGTTTGTGCATGTAACAGGTAATATTGTAAATGTTATTTAAAGAAAGCTGTTGCAAAGAACAGGAAAAGCAAGCAGTTTCTTACTTTGAATGCCAGTGAATGGAAAACGAGTCTTCTCTCTTTTTTTCTTTTTCTTTTTTTCTTTTTATTCTTCTTTTTATTTTTTTATTATTTTTATTTCTAGTCATGTTTATTTTTACTTTTACTCTTATTTTTTCTTCCTTTTCTTCTTTTTCTTTTTGTGTATTGTTTTTCTGTTTTTTTTCTGGTTTGTTTTTTGGGTTTTTTTTACAATTTTTTTCCTTTTTTCTCTTTATCTTTTTCTTCTTCTTTCTTTCTTTCTCACTTTCTTCCTTTCTTTTCTTTCTCACTTTCTCTCTCCCTATCCTTTCATTCTCTCTTTCCCCCCTGTGTTTTACAAAAATGTATAGGCACACTGCAGCATTTTTTTTATTTCAGAATAGTAATTTAGATTTGTTTCTATTTTGTAACTGTAGAGAAATGCTTATTATGCACTGTTTCTTTTCTTTGGAGTAACAGACAAGTCCTAACACCTTACAGTTTCTGCACAGGTAGTTGCATGCATTTCTTTTCTTGTGTGATTTTACAGCAGACAGCATCTTGGGAGCCCAGCACTGTAAATTTTACTTTTGCTGAAGAAGCAATATAAATAACAAAATAATACATAATTTACATCAGAAATATGTGGCAAGGTATATTTTCTTTATCTTTAATTGTTTTGAAACGTCTGGTTTTGATTGCTGTTATGAACCAGATTCAAATGCTGAGGCTAATTCTCCTTTACCTAGCAATTTAATAGCCTGCTCTTTTTCTCCTGTCACACCTTCCATGGCACAAAAGTCCATTTTAGGATCAGAAATTAGCAGAAGATATATGTTCAAATGAATCGCATTAAACTTTGTACATTCTTTTATATATATATATATATTACATTCAAATATATGCTATGTGTATATATCTTACAAAATACAGAATTCAGAATCTCAGAATTCCATTTGTCTCTGGCAGATGAATACATTGCAAAACATTTTGGTTAATCTGCAGACCAATTTTTTTTCATCACTATGTGAATAACACTGCAACATTTTACATCCCTTTTTCTAGCTAACATATAGTGATGTGAATTAACAGAATGTTTAATAACACTTAACAAACTTTTGAAAAACACAGAACTTATACAACTGGGGGACATTTAAAATTCTCTTGCCAGTATTTTAAAATAAGGCAGGGCCGCAGCATTACGCTGACAGAGAGAACTGTTAGTTTTAGTATCAATACTCTTAAGAGTCAAGTAATTTTCCTTTTTTAAAACAGGAAGTTAATTAGATCAGATCAGTTAGTCTGGTGAGTTTCCGAGCCCTTTTAAAGGGAGTTACCTTCTTAGTCAAAAACTGACCTAGGTGCCTTTTTTTCCCTCCTCAGAATTGTTCAGCACTGTGAACTAAAATCATAAATAAAGCATACAAAATGTTATGCCCGTGGCAGTTTGTATTCAAATCTCATGCTGCTAAGAACCAGTCCTCTGAAGAGAAGGATATCAATAATAATGTGGAGAAAAACAGGGAGATCTGTGGGTAAGATTTTTGTCTTTTAATGGCTTCATAGTTTCTCTTTCATTTGAAAACAAAAGATATTAAGTGACATAGATTCTGGAGAAATCTGTAATGTGTTTCCAAAGCAGTAACATTAACAAAAGAACAGTTGTCCGTGGGGGTCACTGGGTGGTGGTGACTTGGTAAGGTACATTTAAGCTTTTGTGTCTAAGTTATACAATCACTGAGGAAAGAAATCATCTTGCTTTCTCTTTCATAGTTCTACATTTATTTGGTGTGCTATGATGGTTTCGTGTATGCTAGGACTTAGGAGGCATGTGTATGCTATAAAAATTAGCAAAGTGATTATTAATGCTGTAATTAAGTTGATAAAGTATGTGATGCAATGTATACAAGACACTGTATAAAATATATTGCACATGCATATTAAGTGTCTCAGTTTTCAGGCTGTTCCTTATTTCAGTTTTCTATTGCATACCGTTCTTTCTCTGCCCATTCCCTACCCTTTCCTGTCATTGCTCAAAGTAGTTTATATTCAAATGTGAAGATACATGAAGCTGACTGGTGGAAATGGGTGATCACATACGCTCTGCTAGCTAAAACTCATCATTGCCCTCTCTGGACTAAGAGTTTTGTCTGGAGTCTGTGGTCTGGATGCCTCTTGGGTGTTTCAGAACATCTTCTGACACCTGATACCCAAATTAAAAAGCAGGAGTTCAGAAAGTAAGACTTAATGGAGAAAACAAAGGAAATTAAAATTAGTTCGTTATTTGCTTAATAAGCTGGAGACTGGACCTAGCAGAAATTTTCACACATTTCCCTGAAGATTTCAACCTCTTTAATTCCGCTGAGGATTTTCTGGACAGATCATAATTGTACAGATGTCTTTTGTTTAGCTTACAGCAATGTTACTCAACCCTTACCATCCCAAGCCATACCTGTTGTCTTCCTTCCCACATAGTCATCTGGAAAGGGTGATTGTACTTTACTATTGACTTGTAGTCCACCCCACCCCTCACTCTGCTGTGAATGGTTGGCTTATTGACTCAGTAGACATTTCAGAGACAGATCTGAGCATCTCCCTCCTGATGCTGCAGGTAAAACTAACAAACACTAAGCACATTGCATTATACTGAATTGTCTTTCTCTCTTTTAAAGCTTAGAAAATGATGATGCCAAATTATATGATCTGAGCAAGAAGCAGATAGAGAAGCCACCTATCATAACTTCAGTGAAGGACAGTGATGGAAGAGAGGTCTGTTTCTAGCATCGTTTGATACTGACAGTTCACACGGGTTGTGCTTACTGCTCAGAACTTCTCAAAGTGAGAAATTTTGTCCTCAATGTGAGGACTAACTATGGTTGCATGAGGTTAGGACTGCTGTGAGATCTTTGGATGAAAGATCTTTTCTGAATGAAAAGGAGCTTTGGTAAGACTTAAGGAAAAGAGGTGACCCAGTGGGACTGGAGTGCCTGATTCCTTTATTCACCTTTGAAAACCCAGCCTTTAGTAAAAAACACGTCCCTTCTCCAAAATTTTCTGGTTCACTGTTTTCCTGAGACTGCAACTATTACATTAAGAGCCCTTATTGAAATTTAAGAGGTGTTTGCAGTAGTAGATATTGTTTGATTAGTACAAAAATAGTTTTTTCACATTTCATATCGAACCGTGGATTAGGTCAATAGTTTTGTACTCAAACGAATAAATACTCACGTTACAGGAGATCACATTTATACTCTTGAATTTCAGTTTTAGCATTTTAATGGTCAAATAAAATGTAAAATGTTTAAGATATTTAGTAGGTCTGAAGACAGTACGTATTTTTATCTTTTCTCTGTCTAGAACCCTCCCCCAAATGGTATCAAAGCTTCAAACCAAATATCCAGGTGTCCAAGACACGTAAAAGTAAGGAACTTGGAAAATGGATCCAGCTTTCTCGACACACTACACCTGACAGCAAAGGAGGTAAGATATGGAAACCTGAGCAGTGATTTTTCATAACTTTGAAAAGACACAGAATGCAGCATTGTTTTTTGACATTTGATTGTTTTTCAGGTTATCAACTGCCGGACCAAAGCCTGCCAAGGGGCACTCATGACCCCAAAGGGCCTGGTGAGAGGAGCTAGAGATGGGCCAGTTCCACCGGCAGAGCTTTTACCTCAGGCAATAGACTTTATCAAGCAGTACTACAATTCATTTAAAGAGTAAGCCAACTTTACCTTCATTTTTGGTATAAAAGTCCTCTACCTGTCTGTCTGTCTGTGAGACTATAGGAGTGTTTGGTTTCTTCACAGCTATTGGTAACTATGCATAGCACGCATTCAAAAAATAGATAAGGACTGTTAGAAAAGGTAAATAAAACTATTACTGCACTTCATATGCTGCCGATCCCAAGTCTTGCAAATACAGAGAGGGATTCTGTAGAGTGCATTCCTCAGCCCCGTCCCTTCTGAGTGTATTACATTATAGTACGTTTATAATAAGCAGCTTGGTTAGGACTCTCTTGCAAAATGTTACCTTCTGTTTTCTTAACATTGGATGTTAATGGGATTAGCTCCTACTCAGATCAGTCTTAGACGTGAATAATGTGGATAATACTTTTTGTTTGTGCTGTTCCAAGTATCTTTTCTCTGTGTTCTTTTGTTCTCTGTTTTGACTCTCAAGGCTTTAGCCAAAGATTGGAAGGCCAGTCTCTTGCTTCTCAACCTTGCTCTGTGCTATGATCAACATAAGCTTACTGAGCATGCTGAGAGGGATGCTCTAGCTTCAGAAAAGAGGTTTGTGTTTTCACAAAAATGGACATGGTGCAGAGACATCCTGTTGCAGGAAAAGCTGGAACATCTGGTTGAGGTCCAAGAGTTTGCAGTGACAAAGTTTTCACATGACAAGCTTTCAAGTGACAATTCAGTGCTTGCTTATCCCATTATAAAACATTATCAGACTTTCAAAGGGACTCAGCCACATAATGGCTACTTCTTTAGACACTTTGAACTCTTCTACAAAGCTTTCTTCCATCTGAATCTTTCTGAAAGTCCCTGCCTTACACACAGACTGTACTGACTTGCCAGTGTATTACATTTGCACATCTCTGTTTCTGCTCATGGCTATTTGATCACACTGATTTACACTATCTTACATGCTTGCCCTTGATCTTTCATCTTGTTGAAAATGTGAAAACTCTCAGACAGTGCAGGCTATTTTCATTCTGTCTGTAAGCCAACAAAACAATTTTTGTCTGTGCTGTGATAATTATTTCCTAATATTTTGACTTCATTCTCTGTTATCAAGCTAAAGAATTTTAGAGTTGGTTTCCCTGACAAAGGAATTGCTCAGCACTTCCTTTTAGGAATGAAAAACCTACTTACTTTGCTCAGAATAGCTGTGTCCCTGTGAAAATAATAGAGCTTTGAGAGGACAGTCACTGTAATCCTACTTCTGGGCTGAAGCTAGCATGTTCTCTACTTTCCATTTACTTGTGATTTGACAATTTTTTCCAAACTAATCTAGAAAATCCAAATTTAAACTGAAAATTTATGCAGAAAAGCTTGTGATCGATCCATGTATATGTTGGGTGGTGAAAGGATGGTGTTGCTACTTAAATTTCTAGTGTGTTAGTTTCTTCATTAGGCAAGTAAGCTCTGTCATTTGCACTCAATAAGGACAGTTCCTAAATTCTGAAGCCAGGAAAAATTCTCCTGAGTAGTGCTCAGAGTCCTATGTACTTAACTCATCCCTTTGCCTAGAATACCCCTTGCTTTTTGATAAAAATCTTGGACTTTAGACTGCTGCAATAGATAACAGCTATGCTTTGGGGACAAAAGTGTGCTGCAGTAGAGGTGAGGTGGGGAGCAGATGTTGGTGACTTCTCACAGCTGAAGCACAGTGAAATTGCTGACTTCATGAGGTGATGGATGTTTTCATAAAAGATAGAGTATTTTATGTTGACCTGTTTCACATCCAGAGAGTGTAGATGTATAACAGGGACATGTTTCTCGTGTTTATCCAAACTTGCCATATCTCAGCCTATATAGATGCTAATCCCCTCCCTGGAAATCTTTCTGCACCCTGGCAGATAAAATCAGCGAAGTAAGTAGATCTCTTCTCGTGCAAAAGGATGCTCAAAAGCTTTATGGCTTCAGCAGTGCCCGTGCTGTTCTTGACCCAGAGTATAAGAAGAATGTCTGCAATTTAAATCAGTTCTAAGTAATTAAATTCTCATTGTTTCTTTCCATGTCTGTTTCCTGTTCAAAAGGCCAAAAATAGAAGAACACCTGGTCCGACTGGAAACAGTGACCAAGGAGATAGAAACAACAGGAACCTACCATCTGACAAAGGATGAACTGGTCTTTGCTGCCAAACAGGCCTGGAGGAATGCACCTAGGTGTATCGGGAGAATCCAGTGGTCCAATCTACAGGTAACCTATGAGTCTAGAAATTATGGGCCAAATAGTCATCTCCTGTAATTCAGAAGAATGTCCTTTACTTTGGTAAAATGTGCCAGTTGCTTCAACTGAGGGCTACTCCCTCCTGTACATATCATAAGATCAACATTTTTCTCTGCTTCATAGTTGAATGAAAACATGTGTGGAAGTGCTAGCATAGGAACCAGCTATGTCGTGGAACCAGGTGCATGTCTTGGTCCTTGGAGGATTGTTACGTGTGAAAAGGATGCATATAAGAACAATAAAAATGAACCTTTCCTGGTGGGGCTACAATTAAATTGAGAAATACTGATTTTTCACTTCACTTTTTTCCTTAATCTTTCCTTTCCGTAAATGCACAAGAAGAATAATGAGCTTATATTACTGTTTCCAAATCAGTTTTTTTCTTATGTTTCTTTTGGAAACATATAGGTATTTGATGCACGTGATTGTAAAACAGCAAAGGAAATGTTTGAGCATATCTGTCGTCATATTCAGTATGCCACAAACAATGGAAATATAAGGTAAGTCTCTCAAATTTTAATTTTAAACATCAAAAATCACATCCAGATCTGGATTCAAAACTCTACGTAAGACCTGAAATGGTCTATATAAATATTTTGACAACTTGTCTCTGCTCTTAATTCTCCTGGTACTTATATGTTCCTCTCGTGTACCATCAACTATTTTGAAATTTTGTAACTTTCGTGGATGATGTTGCAAAATCTTTTGTAATTCCTGGGGAAAAGAGGTGATTTGAAGATTCAGGGACGTGGGTAGAGAGGATGGATGATTTTATTTCTACTGATGTTTATTTTAGAAATATCAAATAATTGCTGTTGGTAACAATTTATGTCTTAATAATTAGAATGCGTTTGATGTGCTGCTGTGGTGTAATGCGATTTGATTGTCTCTCTGGGCAGATCAGCCATCACTATCTTCCCCCAGAGGACTGATGGGAAACATGATTTTCGTGTTTGGAACAGCCAGCTCATCCGATATGCTGGATATCAAATGCCAGATGGGTCTATTGTAGGAGACCCTGCCAGTGTGGAGTTCACACAGGTACGGTTCTAAATACAGAGTCACAAATGCTTTCCATCTTGTCGAACCCATCTGCTTTTTTTTTTTTTCTTGCATGTTTATGCAGATTGGGAGGGAAGTGTGGCGGTAAGGAGTGAATGGGATGTCCTGCCCCACAGGTTCTAGATGCAGGCTGGAGCAATAATTTCTTACAATCCTGATATAAAAATACTCGCCTCCACCTCAGAACAGAGTAAGCTAGTGCTCCCCTTAAGTCAGGGACACAATCAGTACTTGAACAACATGTCTTAACATTATTTGAATGGGAAAGATAGCCTTTATCACTTAGAAATTACCTCAGTAGGTTTTAGAGTGTTAACATTTTTTTGTCTTCAAATCCGGGGCAGAGGAACCTAAAAAAAAAAAACCCAAAATGTACTTTATTTACAGTTGTGCATTGAGCTTGGGTGGAAGCCGAAATATGGCCGCTTTGATGTAGTTCCACTCGTTCTCCAAGCAAACGGCCAAGACCCAGAAATATTTGAATTCCCGCCAGAAATTGTCCTCGAAGTGCCAATGGAGCATCCAAAGTAAGCATACAAGATTTAGATAATTGCATTTTTGCTTCTGCCTCTCCTTGGCAGGTTATTAGCCTGTGCCTGTGGCAGTCATTTTATGAGTTCTTTGTTGGGATGAAATTATGGTAAATTGTTCTGAAAGATAAAATGCCTGTTAGAACAATGAAATAGTATTTAAATTAAGGAAGCCAACAGCAATTTTGTTGGAAATCTTTTTTTCCAAATCTACATTTCAATCACATTCAGAATTTAAAAAATCATCATTTTTTATGCCAGTGTAATACACATGTAAAATATGGCTGTGCTCATAACAACCTGTTTATTGCTTTTCTTTCTTGTTTTTTTTCACGTTTGCTTTGGGTCTGGCCTGCAGATTGCAGAACTCCAATACTGTTCTGCAGTTTCTTTAGAGGCAGTTCCAAGTTACCACATTGTAAATGAAAACTTCTATGAGCTTTTGCAGAGCGTGCTTCATCGGTCATTTCTCCTAGAGTTAGTACTCTTTATCTTCCTGGATTTTTCTGGTTATCGCCTAAAGGAGGAAAAGACACACAATGTAATAAATCAAAATGCTTGTTTAACAGGTATGAATGGTTTAAGGACTTAGATCTGAAGTGGTATGCGCTGCCTGCTGTTGCCAACATGCTTCTTGAGGTGGGAGGCCTGGAATTTACTGGGTGTCCTTTCAACGGCTGGTACCTGGGGACGGAGATAGGAGTGCGAGACTTCTGTGATGTACAGCGATACAACATCCTGAAGGTAATCTTCTGAAGTAGAGTTGTGTTGATCTGAGAAGGGAGTGAACTTGGTGGATGGAGCTTTTTTGAACAAGAGATGCTGTCAGTCTTTGCTGGGATGGGTGTTGTATTTGCATCACACTGACGCTTCAGCGCTAATCTGACACATTATCCTGGCTATTGTGGGTCATCTTCAATTTCTGCCAAGATTATGACTGCCAGATTGTATGACTGTTTTTACAGTGTTCTGACAGTATCAGTTCCAAATACCTGGATAGAATCGTGAAACTGCAGCTGTGGGAAAAAAAAAAAAAAAAAAAAAAAATGCTGTCTAAAGGGAATTCTTCCCCAGTTTTACCCTGAGTCCTGCTGATTCAGGACTTTTGGTCTCTGTACATTTCTTGGAGGTGTATTTATGTCACTTCAAGTCTGCTGTTGACAAAGCAATGGAGTCCTGGTGGTTAGCTGCAGGTCTTAGTCACCTCATTAGTACAAATTAATAATGATGACTTATAACCAGATACTGCCACTTTTAAAACCATTTAGTCCAGGAGAGAACCATTCCCTGCTTTACCAAACTGGAATAGCCTCAAGAACCAGAACTCGGTAACTCAAGTTTATCCCTAACCTCAAGTGTTTCTGGTGCCATCTCTTTCCCCGACATAAGACTGACTTCCCCCTTCCACAGTACTTTTACCTGCATATTAATGTGATGAGATGGAGAAATCATGAGGTCTAAGTCCCACATAGTAAATTTGCTTTTCCCTTTTCTCTCTCTTTTTCACATGCAGGAGGTAGGGAGAAGAATGGGACTGGAAACAAACAAACTTTCATCATTGTGGAAAGACCGAGCTGTTGTAGAGATAAATGTGGCTGTGCTTTACAGCTTCCAAGTAAGTCAACGAATGTGGTATCTGGAGAGACACTGAATACTGTGTTCACTTATAACAGCTTTATGCAAATATAGTGCCAGTCAACCAATGCTCAGTGGAGGTTGTCAGTGGGATTCCAATAGAGTTATTCTTGATTTACACCTGGGAAACTAGAGGAATCCATATTTCCTGTTGTTGCCAGAAAAAAAATCTCAGGTGAAGGCAGAAAGGAGAGAAAAAGAAAAGGAAGTTAAGGGCAATATTGTTCCTCCTTTTAGCACACGTTTCTGTGTCAAAATCTATCTAAAACCGTTGGATTATATCTTTTATTTACAATTACGGTTTATTTAACATACCATAACAATACAAAAGGTAAAAATGGTCAGCGGCTTTTGAGCATGCACTCCCAGTGCTGGAGGAGTAAAACACTGATGTTAAAAAAAAAAAGGAAAAAAAAAAAAAGTAGGAGTCCTTAATCAAAGGTCCACCTCAGTCTGTATATACATAATGGTTACTGATAGTAATTATTTCCCAGCACTGTGTAAAGTCCTTGAAATATTGACCAAAGCAAAAGGATTACTTTAACTACATCCGGAAAGAGCAGAATGGGCTTTTTTTAATGCATGTCTTTCTTATTGCAATTATTCTAGAAACAAAATGTGACTATCATGGATCACCACTCAGCTGCTGAGTCCTTCATGAAATATATGCAGAATGAGTACCGTGTGCGAGGAGGCTGCCCGGCTGACTGGGTGTGGATTGTACCTCCTATGTCAGGGAGCATAACTCCTGTGTTCCACCAGGAGATGTTGAACTATGTCCTCACTCCCTTCTATTACTACCAGGTACGCATTAGCCAAAAAAACATGATTCTAGTAGACAACTTCAGCAGTGCAGATAATAATGCGGAACCTGAAGAAGTCTGAATGAAAATGGAAGTTCGCTAGAGAGATTCATAAATATCAGGCAATATCTATTGTACTCTGGAAGGTTATGTTAGTTCTGTTGACTTCTCAAGCTGTAAGTAAAATGCAATTTAATGCTACAGAGGCTGATCTGATATTTGTACACAGAGGACTGTATGTACAGATTCTATTTAATTTGTCCGTTTCAAGGATATACAAATTGTGTATTTATTATGTTACCTTTCTTACCTGAAGCTTAACTTTTTTTTTTAAAGGTGGATGCATGGAAAACACATGTCTGGCATGATGAGACACGGAGGCCAAAGAAAAAAGAAATAAAATTTAGCATCTTGGCAAAGTAAGTTGTTTAAATAAGAGTCTTCATGCTTTTGTCCAACTATTCTATTCTTGTGATGTTTCTGTTCCACTGTTGTGTTTTTTTAATAATTATTACAGTAGGGACCACTTGAATTGTTTGAATCATAGACTTACCTGTCCACAGTTAGGTAATATCCATATCTAAGATTCTTATTCAGGGCTATCTATAGTGTATTGCTTCTGAACAATCTTCCAAGGAAAAACCACGCTCAAGATCAGTCTCTCCTAGCTTGTTTGTGAATCAATCGGAGTTACTGTGTAGCTATGTTAAAAATTATATGTGATTTTTATTTTTTTTTTCCTCCCAGGGCTGTACTCTTTGCATCTTCGCTCATGCAACAAACAATGGCAGCCAGGTCCAAGGTCACTGTAATCTATGCAACAGAGACTGGGAAATCTGAAACACTAGCCAACAATCTGTGCACCTTGTTCAACTGTGCCTTCAACACTAAGGTAAGAAAGTATAAATCATCCACGCTAAATGGAGAAAGAAGTTTGGCTAGTTTTATAAGCTTCTGCAAGCTTTTTCATTCTCTAAACCTATGTTTTGAACGTTCAGTAAATACAAGTTGGACTAGAACTTTGATTTTGTATTGATTTAGCATAATGCCTCGTAAATTTGGTCAATGGTCATCTGACAATCACAGAGATATCTAATGCTAGTTCTTATGTCTGCTAGCAATTTCTCATGAGCTTTATACCTTCCAGATTCTATGCATGGATGAGTACAACGTTTGTGACCTGGAAAAAGAAACACTTCTGTTAGTGGTTACTAGCACTTTTGGAAATGGAGATTCTCCAAATAACGGAAAGGTAATATTCACCTCAGAAGTATATATGAGGCTCAACTCAAAGACTGAAGCCAAAGACAACCCTCTCATTTGTCCCATATACTTGAGTAAGATATGTATCAGGGTCTCACTTTTGTTGTAACTCAGGGTATTGTTCTAACCTTACGTATTTTATGAATTTTTATACAGACCTTGAAGAACTCCTTGCTCACCCTGAAATTGCTGAGAAAAAAAATTAGGTAAAAATACTTTGTTGTTTGGTTTGCATGGGATTGAGTCCTTTTGCATTTCATTTAATATAACATAGTGATCTTATTTTTATCTCCTTCTGCAGATATGCTGTGTTTGGTTTGGGGTCCAGCATGTATCCAGAGTTCTGTGCCTTTGCTCATGCCATTGACCAAAAACTGGCCCAACTAGGGGCTTCTCAACTCACTCCAATAGGTGAAGGAGATGAACTCAATGGGCAAGAAGAAGCCTTTCGCACATGGGCAGTCAGTGCATTCAAGGTGACTATATAAGTAGCTCATATTTTAGTTAATTCATTCATTTTATTTCAGTATTCACTAACATCCCATAAAAATGGGGGAAAATGAAGGAAAGCAAACATCGGGATTTATATTTGAATTTTGAGCTCCCCTCTTTTCTACTGCTTGCCTAAGTTGGAGAGGGAACTGGGTCCCTTTTCTCATACTTTTTAATATTTGCATAAAGTTCCATGAAACCTTTTGGATAATGGAATACTCGGTATGAACAAGGGTGGTAGCATCAAACATCAGAATTTTTTGAAGTAGATCAGTTTGTTAGCTATACTGGTATAGAAGTGGAACCTTACTGAACTCACTGAACCCCTATAACGTAACTGAACACAGCAGAATCAATTAAAAATAGCAATCTGTGAAATTGATATCTCCTCATTAGGATTATGACAACGCTAAGAATATATATATTTTTTTTACAATGAATAGCCTTATTTTTTTCTTTTTTCTAGACTGCCTGTGACATTTTTAACATCCGTGGGAAAAACAGTATTCAGTTGCCTAAGATATATACCTCTGATGAAAGCTGGGATCCTAAGAATTACAGGATAGTGCATGACTCTCAAACCATGAACTTGGCTAAAGGTATGACCACCTTCTCCTTCCTCTGTCCATTTTGCTTCAGATAGGTCTGAACCGTAAAGGTTTTTCTAGAATTTATATTAGTCCTGCTAGATGATAGGATGCATATAATGAAGTACAGTGGTCAGAGACAAAAAGACATTGGTTTACATAGCATAAGTCATTGTCTTTTCCAGTGCAATAACATCAGATCAGCAGAACTAGCATACATTTTGACAGCCCCAGAAGAACAAAAGCTGAGATGAACTACTTTTAGTCATAGAAAGCATGCATATAGGACACACAACTAAAAGTATATCACATTCTAGGGCGAGCATTGTTCAGTACTTTTTCTACATAGTACTTGAAGAGATTTTAAACCTAATCGCAAAATTGCCGTGAGTCACACCCTCTTTTCTCAACAGCACTTGCGAACATTCACTCCAAGGATATAATTCCCATGAAGTTGAAATTCAGACAGAATCTTCAAAGTTCAAAATCCAGGTACGATACCTCATCCTTTTGAATATTGCAATACTACATTTTGCTAAAACCTTAAACATCTGAAATGCCTGGTTATAAACATTGTCTCCCCGCAGTTATTAAGAAATATATATGAATTTTGTATGATTGTTAGTAGAAGTAAACCATTATCATAAGACTGAAAGTATATGTAGTCTTAGCTCTGGTTTAGATAGGAGCTGACTTCCCAGTAGAGTCTCTAGGAGTGTAGGGAAATAAATAACGCTGTGATATGACCCTTTGATACCTACTAAATGTGGAAGGTCAGGTGTATGGTCCCTCTCCCTTGCTTGGTATGCTACATGCCAGGCAAATGTTTACTTTATTTAGGTGAAAAATTGCCCCTTAGCAGAAAAAAAAAAAAAAAATTAAAACCCCCAAAAGTTATAGTGCAAGAAGCTGCTGCATTCAGTTGTACTGCAAAGCAAGCTGAGACAAGACAGTACGCAAAGAAATACAAAAGGATAATCAGTGCTAACATCTGCCTTAGAAGTAGCATCTATGAATGGCTCTTCAGCATCCTCCCATAGGTCTCTTGCATCCATGTTCTAAATACGGTCATCTTATGGGAAGTCCTCTGAGCTGGTTTGGGATGTGAGCTATTCAGTCTTCAGTAGAGCTGCACTTCTTTTCATTGGCAGATTACAGGCACGTTTATTCTATACTGGAGAGATCAGGCAGCACTTCAGCATGTTATTTGTTTTGATCCAAGTACTTCACGTATCTGGAATATAAGTACTAAGCTGGTCTGATAATTTGGTAATGAACACAAGTAAGCCCTTGCCAGCTATCAATTCAGATTTATTCCTTTTCTGTGCAATTCAAGGGATATCCTGTCAATGTAACCAAGATGTGTCTGATCTCTTTTTTTCTATATCTAGTCGTGTTACCATTCTAGTTAAGCTTTCCTGTGAGACTAATCAGGAAGTGCACTACCTGCCCGGAGAACATATTGGGATTTTCCCAGGCAACCAGCCAGAATTAGTCCATGGCCTCATTGCACATGTCAAGGATGCCCCTCCAGCTGATCAGACTATCAGACTTGAAACCTGCACTGATGGTAAGTTGGTTCTCTTTATATAAAACAACAGAGAATTGTTGACAGGTTTCTCTAAAATTCCTGAGAATATTTACAGACTGAAATTGATTCTATTATCCTTTCCTTAAGTTTCAATAGGAATTTTTTTTTTGATGCTTTTAGTTATTCTTACAATTCTCAATTCTGATTTTGCATAGTCTGGCAGTCCGTGGTAACTTCACCAGGATTCACAGAGTTATCCTAGGTTGACACTGTAATTCAGTTGCTGAATTGGCCATTGACTGCAAATAAATTAATCAACAGTTTGCTTATAGTTGCTACG
>JAVJGG010000085.1:1302792-1323717 GCA_035590195.1 Aviceda cuculoides
CAATTAAATTAATCAACAGAGTTAGCTTATTGTTGCTACATATCAGAGTCCTAAAATAGATTTAGATGTCATGACCACCTTTTTCCACCTTAGTAGGAACAATCTGCTAAATCATAGGATTCTGACACACAGAAAGATGATTTCCTGAAAAGAAAGACTTTTCATTTTAAAGTTGTGTTTTGTTATTGTGCAATTCTCTGCATCAGATCCTCCCCTTACAAAAAGTTTGAAACCTCACATTAACCACTTTTCAGAAGGGCCCTGTTGTCCAGACCTGCTGCAACCTAGTCCGAAGTTCGTTTTTTGAAGGACACTGAGTTTTGCAAAGCTCTACAGCTGTCAAATGCTGTGGGAATTGCCAAGTGTTCTTTTGTTTCCTTCATTTCCAGGTGGCTACTGGACAAGTGACAAAAAGATTCCAGCCTGCACACTCACCGAGGCTTTGACATACTTGCTTGATATCACTACTCCACCCTCCCAACAACTGCTAAAAAAACTCTCCCAGCTGGTAACAGCGGAAGGAGACAAACAGAGACTGGAAGTTTTATGTCAGGTAAACATTAGGGCTAGATTTATGTTAGAAGTACTACACGCTGGACCATCTGATGCCCTTTTACCATGTAGCAGAAGCTTAAGAAATTTTTGTAGTGATGTTGCTTGATTTTTATCCCTTTGTTATATGTTCCGTGTGCTTGTAAAACCAACCACAGAGAGAGAAAGGGTGGTCTTGTGGCTCAACTTGGGCGTGGGAATCAAGAGATTTCTTCAGAAGTGGTATTTCCTGTGTGGTTCTGGGTTGGGTCATTTTGCCTGCCTGTTTCTCTTGCCTGCCTCATGGTGGTTTCTGATGAAACGCCATTAAAAGACCTCGCAGTTTGCAGGTGGAGGGGTTGGAGGGGAGCTGGTAGATATTTTTGTCAGAGAACTTGGTACCGTGACAGTAAGAGGGATGTCGCTTTAAGTAACCAATGTCTCATAGGTGTGGTAAGTGCTTGCTTCGTCTGCTGGGTTCAGGAAGGGTTCAGTAGGTATCAGGACCTGGGCACATATAGTTTTGTGGATATCCCATAGCAGGGGGCTGAGAAATAGATTCTAATTCAGTTTCTACATCCTTACTGAGAGAGCTGGTATCTGAGAAAATCGTAGTGCATATTCTGTACTTCTGTTTTCAAAAACTAAACAATTTTTTAGGGAACCCCAGTATTGGTCTAGGCAAAATTTTGAGAATTCTCTGTTGATTTGACTGCGTACTTAATTGAATGTAAATCAGGAATCTTATTTATAAGTGACATTTCAAATATCCCTGCTCTCCTGAACTCAGTATGACCTGGTAACATTGTGATGATGGCCTTTGGCTTTCAGAGCACAGACGAATACAATAAATGGAAGT
Source organism: Aviceda cuculoides (assembly GCA_035590195.1). NCBI lineage: Eukaryota > Metazoa > Chordata > Aves > Accipitriformes > Accipitridae > Aviceda > Aviceda cuculoides. The sequence goes on from JAVJGG010000085.1 coordinate 1,304,183, forward strand.
TTTACAACAGCCCAAACATCCTGGAGGTCCTGGAGGAGTTTCCTTCTGCTGAGGTCTCAACAGCTTTCTTACTGACTCAGCTGCCGTTTCTGAAACCCAGGTACTATTCTGTCAGTTCCTCCTGTGACATGACACCCAGAGAGATTCATCTGACAGTTGCAGTTGTAAACTACAGGACAAGAGGTAATGAATTGTTGCTTTCATTGCTCTCTTAAATGATATTTAGGCTGCATCGTTGTTCAGAAAAAGACTGTCTCCTATATGGCATGAAGCATATCTGTAACAAAAAGTTTGTATTGTGATACATGCAGAATAGTATACTGCAGTGCAGGTGTCCATACTGTGTCAGGATTTGTTAAAATCCTGCATCATCATCACCAGTGTATCCTTATTTTCTAATTTTCTATTCTTATTTTCATTGCTAGATATACACTTATTTAAAAACCATAATTTTAAGTATAGACTGCTGTTTTTAAAAAGGGAGAGCTTTTGAATACTGACAGAGGTGTTTTCCTTTGCTCTGATTAGATGGACAAGGGCCTTTGCACCATGGAGTTTGCAGCACATGGCTGAATACAGTAGCTCTCAATGAAATAGTTCCATGCTTTATACGGAGGTGAGTGTATGACATAGAAAAAAGAAAAGGAAAAAAACCACCCCAAACAGCAGTTCTTAGGTCAGCTTCTTCAGTCTTTTTTTTTCATTGTTTGCATATGATTTTCAAGTGACTGGTGAGCGCAAATTGGAATATCTGAGTTTGAGAGGGAATTCCCTCTCTTCCAGAGATGAGATCCTTTACCATGTCTTATGTTGAGTAAAATCATAAATCATTAGAAAATTCTGAAAGAATTCTATTCATATGACACCATCCCCACTGTCAACATATCCCGTATAGAGCAAGTAAAGCTAAGGAAACAAGAAGCAACTGTCACCAAGTTAAGCCCCATTACTGTTTTCAAATTGGTTACTTAGGCTGTGCCGCTCAAAATCATTCAGGAAACTGACACTGAGATGTCAGTCATAAACTAATTACCTAATTAACATCTTTTTGCATTTTAGTGCTAGTGAATTCCAGCTCCCAGAGGAGCCAACCAAGCCATGCATTCTGATCGGCCCAGGAACTGGAATTGCTCCCTTCAGAAGTTTCTGGCTGCAGCGTCTCTATGACTTGGAAAAGAAAGGTACTTGTGGGGATTGCCACGCGGGGGAGGCCATAACTCATCCAGCAGCAGAAGACCTCTCTAGTCCTCCAAACAAAACCTCTGCAGATGGAGACACCCAGAGACATTAGCCAAGTAAACCCCATAGAGATTTGTCATTCCAAGACTGATTGAACACTGCACTGAAACAGCTAATGAATCCCACTTGAGACCATTCTGGTGGTCTTGAGGTATTTGGTCACTCGGAAGGAGCAGCCTGTGTCCTTGTGGATACTAAATGTTCCGTGACTGCCCCAGGTGCTCACACGGGTGCCGCAATAATGGAGAGGAACACTTTGGCCTGTCTGTATCAGCCCATTTGGGGAACCCGCTCCAACAGGTGATTCCACATAGTTCTCCAAGGACTTGGGCAGGTTCAATCCTACTGCAAACCCCTAAAATTAGAAGCTGTCACACAGACACGCACACTTTCCTTCTCAGGTGTTCAGTGAGAAAGGCTAATTAGAAAGTCATAGCATCACAGAATACCAGGTTGGAAGGGACCTCAAGGATCATCTGGTCCGATCTTCCTTGGCAAAAGCACAGTCTAGACAAGATGTCCCAGCACCCTGTCCACCTGAATCTTAAAAGTGTCCAATGTTGGGAAATCCACTGCTTCCCTGGGGAGATTATTCCAAAGGCTGATTGTTCTCATTGTGAAAAATTTTCCTCTTGTGTCCAATCAGAATCTCCGCAGGAGTAACTTGTACCCATTACCCCTCATCTTTTCCATGTGACTCCTTGTAAAAAAGGAGTCTCCATCTTCTTTGTAGCCACGCTTTAAATACTGGAACATGGTGATAAGGTCTCCCCTAAGCCTTCTTTTCTCAAGGCTGAACAAACCCAGTTCTCTCAGCCTTTCCTCATACAGCAGGCTTCCTAGTCCTTTGATCATCTTTGTGGCCCTTCTCTGGACCATCTTCAGCCTCTCCACATCTTTTTTTCTGTATAGTGGGGACCAAAACTGAACATAGTATTCCAGGTGTGGAAAAGACAGCTGTACACAGCTACTTACTGTGACAACAGGGCCCTCTATGGGAATAGTCATAGTTGATAACAGGCCTTACAAAAGAAAGACAAAATTTCCAATGTTTGTTTCAGGGATCAAAGGTGGTGACATGACATTATTGTTTGGCTGCCGGCGGCCAGACATGGATCACATCTACAAAGAAGAAACTGAGGAAATGAAGAGGAAGGGAGTCCTCAAAGAAGTCTACACAGCTTATTCCAGACAACCTGGCCAAGCTAAAGTAAGGCTGGTTCCTTTGCTTTTTAAAGGTTGGTTCCTTCCAGAATGGTCCCTCAAGTTAAGATTTGGGCTCTGTTTAACAATGTTCTTTAAAAAAATGTTAGCATTTTCTTCAGTGTATTGTGAGCAAGTAACGAAAGGCCCCACTCCTTCAAAGGAAAGGAAAATCTCGCTGTACACTTCAGTACAAGCAAGCTATGTAAATGTAAAACTCACTGCCATATAGAGAGGCACTTTAAGTGCAAACAGCTTTTGAAACTGGAAGCTGGAACATTTTCAGAAACCTTAAATTTTGCAGGATTTGATTAGCGCATGAGTTAGAAATGAGTTGGCTCTGGCCATTTATCACCATTTCAGTGACACAGTGACCCTGGGAATTAATTTTGCTTAGTTGACATCTTGGTTGGAGAAAACAGCAGCATTTAAGCTATTCTCTTTATAGCTATCCTACTCTCCTGGCAAGTTAGGAGACTTTGGCAGTTGTAACTGGTTCTAAAAAAGAATAGTCTTAGTCTGCTCTAGTTTAATCAGGAGACAGGTCTAGCCTCCAAATCTGAGGCTTGTAAAGACAGCACGAAGACATTTTTCTTCTCCTTTGCTATGGTGCAACACACAGCTAGAATAGAGAGGGCATTTAGAACCTTACTACACAGAACTACGTTGGATTTAGAAAAGCCAATAGCCAAAGTAGCATTTAAGAAACCTCGTCTAATGATCCTTTTTCTATTTCTAAGGTCTATGTTCAAGATATTATTCAAAGCAAGTTGGAGACCAAAGTGTGCAACCTCTTGCATAAGGAGGAAGGGCATATCTATGTCTGTGGAGACGTACGCATGGCCAAGGATGTTGCTCAGACTTTGAAAGGGATGCTTGCAAAAAACCTGAACCTCAGTGAGCAGGAGGCAGAGGAGTATTTCTTCCAGCTAAAGGTATGCTATGATATGCAAGGCATTGTTTCCAGTCAGACAGTATTCCAGGATGAGTTACACAAGTCTTCAAAGTCACACTTCAGATCTTGCAGGCTGCCATCAGATTCTTTTCAGCAGATTGTACAAGGAAAAAGTTTTAAGTGATCAGCTTAGTCTACCCACCATGACTTTAAACACAGTTTCTCTTTGGTTAGGGTGTAAGAGTGACATGTGGTGTTCTTCTCTTACATCTACCGTTTTCCCCAGTGTCTGGGTCCCGGACATTAGCTTTGCCGTATGTCTGGAACATCAAGAATTTGAGACTTTATTGTACCAATGGAGGAAAGTGAGTTTAAGAAATTAGGGGACCCATCACTGAAAACACAGTGCCTGGGTCTGCTGGCTTTTTAGGACCCTTTTGTTACCAGAACTTGTCCTGGAGCATGTGTGTCTGGGATTCAGACAGGTTCCTTTTATTGACAGTAGGAAAAGTCCACTATCACAGAACCAGTCATATGAATGCAAAAGACATTTTAGTTACTTAACTCTTACATAAGGAAGAGCTAGCAGTATTTAATTAATCTCTTGGGTTTCCTTTCTCTTTTTTGCAGAGCCAAAAGCGATACCATGAAGATATATTTGGGGCTGTATTCCCACATGAAGTCAAAAGAGGTGTAAGAGCTTTGCAACCCACCAGTCCAAGAACGAATCAACTTACATTTTAGACAATATTTGCACATTTTTTGCTGTTTTCAAAAAACAAGGGGTCAAATCCTCTTTCTTATACATGTTAAAGCATATACATGTATATGATTGTAGGATTTGACTTTTAAACCTCAGCCTTAATTAAGAAAAATATTCAATTTAACTTTTGTTGCTATTTATTCTGAGACTTCTTTTAATAGATTTTCTTAATAGTGAAGGTGCAAATTATTTTTTTAATACTGTCTATGCTAGTATAAATTTTTTGTAAATACAAGGAAAATTTAAAGTTTTTTACTATGTGAGCTAGAACTGAAGTCTTTTTTTGAAGTGTACTGTTTATCTTTGTGAATTTATTTATATCATATAGTTTTACTGTGCATATTATCCTCACTTTAATGCAAGTAAATGGATGGTTGTGTCACTTGGAAATGTGTAGTCACACGCCTTGTTGAATCTGAAGCACTATTTGCAAATGAGATAATAATATAATGGTTCATGAGTGGAAATACCTGCTGCATACACTTCAAATGTGTATGCATGAGGAGGCAGTAGTTTTGAATTCTGCTCTGTGTGATTCAGGTACTTGAATGTGAATTGTTGTTGTTACAGAGCCTATGGCAGTAAGGTTCGAAAAATTCAAAAGCACTTTGTACATTTGAATTCTATGCTGTGATTTACTTGATTTGTTTGTAATAAAAGATGCCTTTATATTGAGACAAACAAGTTGGTGTGGATTAAATGTACCTCTCTTTGCTATTGGCCTTCAGCCTAAAAAAGTAGTGGTAGGTAGGTAAGTTCTCAGGTCCCATGAAGTGGGTTTGGGCTCCAACCAACACCCCTTCCATATGCAAAGAGCCCGTCTCCAGGAGTTACGCAGTCTGCCTAAGATTAGTTATGCATTTTTGTTACTGCCAGGAAAGTGTGAATTTGCACCATAGGTTGTGAGATTGGCTTGCAAACTGCAGGAACATAAAACAGCAAGGAGAGCAATATATTTCGCCCTACTTATATTTTGACTTTGGCTCTTTCTATGCCTTGCAGTCATGTCAGACCTTTTAGTTCTTTGTCTAAAATTGCCAGGGCTATTTGATCACATTAAAAAGCTTAAGGTGAGATTTTCCTGTCATCCCTTGTCTCCAGGAGCTGGAATCTGATGAAGGAGGAGTTGAGGCTTAAAAGTCACCAGTGCCATGTATGTACAGTGTGTTTCACATGTGCTTCAGGACAGCCTTAGACACAAGCTCAAAAATACAGCGTAGACGAAAGAAAGTGGACGGTGATGGCAGAGAACAGGAGATATCAGACAGCAGCTACCAAGAGAGTAAAGGACAGAGGAGGTTCCTGGCAAGTATGGAGTCCTGATTAGCACCTAGTATATATATACTTGGTCGGTGTTATTTCATACTTTGATGGATGTTTTCTGATTTTAGATTCTTGGGGTGGGATGGAAATGGAACAATGTAATTGCACTTTCCATTAAGAGAGTTCTCCATAAGCCCAGGGCTCACTGAGTCCTAGGCTTCACGAGTCCAACAAAAGTAGGAAACAGAAGTAGGTTCCATACTTCAGAGGGCTAACATTCTCCGTGCCGTTTGGGGAGGAGCATCCCTGCAGCACCCGTTTTCCATGCACATGACTAAATAGGTGAATTTTCTTGCCGGGATGCTTTCTTTGTATCTCGGGTGTCTTTTCAAAGTAATCACTTACTTTAAAGCATTACCATAATCCTTTATAAATGCTTGCTTGTATACTAAAGGACTGTAGTTCACTTTCATCTGGAGGGTCAGAAACTCAGGGGAAAAAAAAAAGTCATGCTGTTTATACCAAGTTGAGAGCAGGCCGAGGTGCCCTTAGGTAATGCCGTGTCCTGAAGATGTGAGAGACCATTGAAAACTCTCAGCCAGGGCAGCAAGAATATCTGTTCCTTCATGGGCCTCTTGACAAGTCAGAGCAAGAGGCACAAGCGTTTGTGTATCAGCAAAAAAGTTGCATGACTTTCCATTTATATATTGTAAGTTGATGAGGCAAGTTTTACTGGGGAACCTTTTCATTTTAATTCCAGTGTTGCAAAAATTTCCCCCTAGCAGAGAGGTGAGAAGGCAGTTAAAGGAAAGGATTAAGAAAAGCAGTGATCTGTTTTGATTCTTTGTGAATTTATTTAAACTGGTCCTAACTGTAAGTTAACTTCAGTTGCAGCACTGATCTGAAGCTGTGCATAATTGCTTTTCCTACAGAAATAAATGGGGAAGATAAAGTGCAGATGTTAAGGTCAGTGGATAATTATTCTATTCCAAGATAAAAACTGGAACTTCATTTAAGAAACCAGATACAAAGTATACCTTTTAAAATCCTGAAGATGATCAAATAGCCTGTTCTGTGGTTATTAGTGTTCACTAGAGCCCCAGGTCAGTACAGGATTTAAGCATGTGCATTAGTTTAAGCACTTGAGTAACGCTGCTAGAGGCAGAGGAACTATTCTGGGCTAAAAGTTGCCGAGATGATTATGCACCTCGCTGATTTGGGACCTGACTGAGAATTACAGATTAACACTTTCTGAAGCAATTAGTGGATTGTTTCATCAATACTTAAGCCCAACTTACATGGCTATAACGGTGTTCAGCATTCAAAACAGGCTGCCTGCCAAGGCACTGAAATGCAGACCTTTTTCTTAGCCTGGTTCTCTAGCCACTTCTGGCTGTTGGTAAAATTCCCTTGTGCTCTCGGATACACCAGTAAATCGGTCCAGCTAAACTGCAGGTTGGCACGGAGAGTTACCAGCCCCCATGCTGGTTGGGTATGTCACTGGGCTACCAGTAGAGATACACTGATTGCTGCCCTATAGCCCATAAATATATAAATTGTAGGGCTTGGCCATATGAAAGCATTTCTGAAATGTGTTGAGCAGTCTAACATCGATTGATCACAACAACCATCTGTATATACTTTTATCCCATTTTTAAGTAACAGCTATCAACTTAAGCTCTTTCCTTGAGGAGAAGGAAAGGAACATGCGGGTACGGTGCGCAAGTACTACGAGTTATGGCACAGCTGAGAGGTGACAGAAGCTCAAGCCTTATATGAGGGTAAACGCTAGGAAAACTTCAGTGTCTCCATGGTTTCTGCCGTGGGGGCTGTGCTGGGAGCGGGAGGGCAGCGGGACTGGGCAGGTGTGACTGATGAGGCACGGCCGGGCCAGGCGACGAGGCACAGCTGAGCTCCGCGGGGCAGAGCCGGGCACAGACATCGGCTGCCCGGTGGCGAGGTGTGGGGCTGACCCCTCTGTGGCAAGGAAGGCAGAATGAGTGCAGGTAGGTGGAAGGCTTTTGTTTTTTTCCTTTTCTTTTCATTGAAGTGATATATTGTATTATAGCTGTGCAAAGAGGTTCTCCTCTCTGAATGCGTATTCTGAAATACAGGGCACTCTGGGTGGGTGGGAGACTTGCTTGCCCCAGTAACCTTGCTGGGAAGGCAGGCTTGGGCCAGGAGGAGAGGGCTTGAACTGCTGCAGCTGCCTTTTGTGGGCAAGAACAGGCTGAGCTCTGAGGGAGGATGAAACTGTGATGTGTTGTGTCCAGCTTTCCCGGATCTTGCTTTAGTCGGTTCGTTTGTAGCCTGATCTATGTGTTGTGGGCTGTTATCTGGTGCCTTCTCTGAATGAACCACCATTTCTGAGATGTTTCATGTGCACCAGGAGGAGTGTTGAATGACCAGTAAGATCCAGCAGGGCTGGTAAAATGGTCCCCTCTGATTTTAAGGTTTAAAATGCAGTTGAGTGTTACCCTGCGGGTGTCTGAAGTTAGAAATGGTCTCTGTTTGTGCTTGAATTTGTCTCCGTTGAGATATGATACTGGTCGCTTCAGACAAAAAGGGGGTGGGAAGCTTTTGTTGTCTTTGAGGGGAAAAAAAAATTCTTGGACTATTCATCAATGAAAGAGAAATATTGTAAAAAGGCTATTAAAAATCTAAGAATATGATCTGAATAGGAGTACGCTGCATTGTATGAATCGAAGGTTAACAAGTGTGTTTAGGCTTTCAGCAGGAGACAGGTATTTAAGTTTTTTCTAACAAAATGTGCTTTGACAGACTTCCTAGATGGCTGCTAATGCTAAGTGATGTCTTACTGTGATATATAATGGCTTGTCAAGCTGTGCGTGGGATCTCGTCTCTAAACCAGAGCCTGGGTCAGAGTAACATCTCCTCCAGTCTCAAGCGTATCAACCTGCTGCAGCCTAGGAACCCCGTCGGTGCAATCAAACCGGTGGCGTCCCTTTGTGGCCACCGTGAAGCACCGGGCATCGCAGTAAATCCAAATCTATAAATGCGGAGAGAGCAGTGGGAGTGCTGCAGCAAAACTTCTGGGTCAGAGGAATGAAGATTTAACAGGGGAAGCAAGAGGTAGGCGGTAAACGCAGATCTCCCTGTTCGTTGTCTCTGTGAAGTTGCTCCTGTAAATCTGTTAGTCGTTACGCTAGGGCTAACACGTTAAACGGGCTGGATCGTGTTCAGGGACTGCAGCTTTTGCGTGTAGCTCTCGCTGTTTTGCTGTGTAGCAGCGGAGAAAAAAGTTTGATCGGAGCCTTAACTGAGCCTTTTAAAGTAAGTGACCCGGTGCCGCTCGTGTCATCTAGCGGGTGTTAGGTAAGGCTTGGTGGGTCGTGACCCGCAGTGGTTAGCGCGGCGGTTACCACTTGTTACTAGAGTCGTTACGAACCTTTGGTTGCTTCGCTTTGGCTCCGCGTCCATCCAGCTGCAGGGGGGAGAGCGGCGAGGGGCTGGGGGGGGGGGGCTGCAATTACCGGCAGTAGCCACGGGGGGGCAATCGGATCCCAGGGAAGGATTAGTGCGGGAGGCTGCGGGAGCTCCGGAGAGAGCCCGCGCCTGCCCGCTCCTCGGCGCCTTCTGTTCGGTGCGATTTGCCGCAAGAATCCGAGTTACGGCGAAAAGGCGGCGAACAGCCCGGAGCTTCAGCCCCTTCTACAAGCTGAAGAAACAGCTTGTCAGCTGCGGTGTAACCGAAGGCCTCTGGAATTTGACAAGCAAACAAAATGAACCGTGCTTGCCAAAAGGACACGGGCTTGTAATCTCATTTGTGGAAGGATGTCAGTGATTGACAGCTACTGTAATGGCAGGAAAGCTCAAAGGCCGTAAATTAACAAGTCAGTCTAGTGAAAGAAAGCCGTAAGACACAGCAAGGGCTGGAGACCAAACTGTAATACTGATTTTTATTTTTTTTTTCCAATCTTACTTCTTTTCTTACACGAGCTAAACCTGAGGCTTTTGTCACCCTGTGCTTTCAGCACATTATTCCAAGAGTTTTGCTGTTGCAGTAGGATTTCTAGAAACAGGACCACTGTCTGTCACCACAGCTGCTTATTCTTGCCCAGTTCCGGGAAGGGTTTTTCCCGTGCACTTGCCTCCCCGTCGTGCCCCCCCCGCCCCGGTCCGCCGAGCTCGGCGGGGCAGGATGGCTTCGGCACAGCTTCTGCGGCACGACGGCCCCCAGGCTGGGCAGTGCCCGGGGGTCCGTGCTCTGCGGCGGGTGTCTGTGCGTGCCACCGAGGGGGCCGCCCTCGCCCATCGCGAGGGTCCCGCTCTGGTCGCCGACTCCCCAAAGGCTGACCCGTCCCATTTGTATCGCCCCGAGTCTGTCAGGCTCTTGAGCGTGGCAAAGGAAATGGGGAAATGACGGGAAATTCGCCTTCTGCTGCTTCGCTCAAGACAAGCGAAGGGCAGGGAGGCGAGGGCGAACAACCGCAGTCAACGCGACGACGGAGCTGGTGACCGCCCTGGGCATCGGCCGACACGTCGCCATAGGACCGTCGTCTCTGTCCATCCGCCTCTCCTTCTTCCGACACGCCTCCCACGTTTTTAAATGTATTGCCTTGAATTCCTAACTTCAAACCACAGGGAGTATCTCCCACTACTTAGAGAAAGTCCAGCTGGGAGGCAGCCCGTCGTTTCCTCGAGGGCGAACACTGACTAGGTGAGAGCGAGCGAAAAGGCGCCGAGCACCGCGCACGGCCTTCGGCTTTCCCTCCTGCTCGGAACCCCCCCGGGACCCCGCACCAGCTGGAGCCCAGCGCTCCGTGCTGGGGTCTCCCAGCCTCCCCGCAGCGTGAGCTGCCGCGTGACGTGTTAGTGGGTCACTGTGGAAATCTGCTCGTGTTTTGGTTCGGCTACAAGTAGATGGGGGGGGAAAAAGGTCAAACCACAATTCTGTAACGCTTGCTTTATCCAGAGCAAAGATTTATTCACCGAAAAGATTCCTACATATCCAGAACTTCATTAGCATGGAGTGCACTCTTTTTTTTTTTTTTCCTTTTTTTTTTTTTTGCTGGTTGCATAAACTAATACAGAAACTGTTGTTAATAATAACAATTTTTAATTAATTTAATAGCAATTCTTGAAGACACTCAGTTGATAGAAAATATAAAAAAAAATTTTTTTACTGTACAAAGTTTACATCACATTTGAAAAGAAAACGTGTCCATTTTCACCATATTACAGACTCCATTTACATTCACTACTGACGTGTGGCTTTTGTAGCAGCATTGTACAGCCAGCTTCACATTTACAACTCTAAAATGGTACAGGCTTACCGTGCTTCACGCCCTTACACCAGCACACAAGGAGACAGTACGTGTGACCACAAAACAATGCAACCTAACGACTGGCGCTCGGTTTGCAACACGTTGAGGGACAAGAGAGCTCCACTCTCTTCACAGCTGTACAACCCCGCGGGTTTCGGTCGATTGCCATGTGTCTTACACCAGCTGATTAAAACAAAAATCGTCCCGGAGACAGTGACCAGTCTCTCCTTTCGGATACACTGGGTCCGGGAGGCTGGGGTTTGCTTTCAAGAGCAATTTATGGGTGTTTGTTAAACACAAAACCAAGGTCAGGTTGAATTGGAATCCCAAATCTCGTGATTAAAGGCAGGTTTTGAAACCCAGGACTGGAGCGGCAGGGCAGTATTCCCAGCGGGGCACCGCCAGGCAGTGCTCAGCGGGGATCAGTCTCCCGTTGGCGTTCGGCACGCTTTAAAGTGCGGCAGGAGGGACCTGGGGTTCTGGGCAAGCGGCCCTGCCGAAACAGGGGAGGAAGCCCAGCCGAAAAGCAAGGGGCAATGCAGCTCTGCGTCTGGGAAGTCTTCGCAGACAGTGTTTGACTTGCACCTGAGGGCAGTCACAGGAAGGACAAATGGGGGTAAGGGGTTTTTTGGGTTTTTTTAGTTTTTTTGTTTTAATCTGGCTGGTCATCCGGTGCTGGCTGTCCTTCTCCTAGCCAGTCATCTTATTAGAAAAAAAATTGAGAATATATTGCTTTCCCAGCGTAGTTCTTGCACATTTGCACAGCAGCGTTGCTGCGGATGAACAGGCAAGGAGCCCCTGTCTGTTTGCAAGTTGGGCCACTGGTTCCCCCACGGAGAAGTTCTGCCGTCCCAGCTTTCGGGACCTGTTTTATGCATCCAGGTGGCAGAAATAAATAGTGAGGAGCACACCAAGGCTGCTGCCGCCCTCAAAGGCAGAGTTAGCTACAGAGCAACAATTTGCATCCAGCAGCAGCTTCGGCTCTTCTCTAAGGCAAGATGCACAGTGAAGCCTACGGAGGGTTTCGGCCGATGGGTTTGTAACGTTACCGGTGCAAACCAGCACATTTCTCCCCGCTTTAGGTTTGTGTTGTGCTGTAGCTATTTAAGCAGTACTTGCTGGGAGAACAACTTCTGCTTAAAACTGCTGACACAAAATTATTGTGAGAGAACAAACAGTAGCAAGTCTTGAAGAGAAGCAAGTGGTGTAGGTTAAACACAGGATATAGTTGGAGGGGATTTATTTGCTTTATAAAGGTGGGGGAGAGGAGGTCAAGAGAGTACCGCGATGCCACGCTTGGCTACCACCAAACCCATTTTTTCTTTAATATCTGCGACACATTTTAAAGTTACTCTATCAAAAATATTGGGAAGAGAATATAACTGACTTGCACACAGTAGGAGTGAAGCTCTCTGCTCAACAGAACTCAGGAATTTTCTTTGCCGTACACTTTTCTACAGAACTCAGCCACCTGTAAGCAGCCAAACCGAGTGCCTGTCCCTTTGCCTGCCTTAGAGAGGACTTCAGAGCTCCGCTCTGCCATCCTCATGTCAAACCCTTGGGGTGACAGTGAGAGGAACAGCGGGGTGTGTAACACACTCGTGCTGTTGGAGAAATGAAATTTGGTGGCTTCCAGGGAGCCCTAACGAACCCTCTCAACAAAACGAAGCACTATGAGGCCAGGAAGGAGCTGAACGTGGACTGTGCAATGAGGGTTCTCCCACTGCCCGGGCTGGCAGGAGGCAGAGGAGTATGAAGGGGGAGCACGAAGGAGCCTTTGCTAATGCTGCCTGCAGTTCACTGGAAGCAGGATAATGCATCTGTCACCTTAAATGCGGTAATCAGATGTATCCATTATAACCTGCACACTACACATTGGAGAGGGGGTGTTGGGGGCATCGTTGTCTTAAAATTAACCTTTGAAACCAGTCTGAGCTGTTGGGTTGAGTCAGGTCCTCTAGACCAAGATAGAACTTTCCTGAGTGCAAGATTTCTGTCACTCAGTTTTCCCCCAAACTGCTTTAGTCCTAAATTTTTTAAAACAAACAGCTTGCTCGCAAACTTAAATGTGACTGGCTATAGGGGCCAGCAACACTGGGGGTGTGTGTGGGGGGGGCATGACTTTGAATCTCTTCACGAGCTCAGTGCATCAAGACCTTATTTCAGGCATCATTTATTTAGGGATGGCTTTTTCCCTTGCCTTACCTCTCCCTGCAGCTCTGGAAAACATCTTTTCTTCTATAAATGAAATGGTGATTGGGGCAGTAAGAGTCAAGTCTGGTCGGTCAGTGTTGTATTTCCAGAAATGCTGCTAGTTTAGGGGCTAGAACTTGTTGTGCTTAAAACTTCAAAAGAAGAACTTGGTCCCTGTGTGCAGAGCTATAACAAGTCATGTTTGGGTTGTGGGTTTTTGTTGGGTTGTTTTGTTGGTTTTTTTTTTTCAAAGGCCAGCAAGTCTTAAGCTTCCTACAGGGTTGTAGGAGAACAAGCAGCTTTTATTGTGAGTTCTGTGTAGAAGAGTGCTTGAGTCTTCAACCGAGACACAGCTTGCATGATCAGAAACTCTCCTGTCAGAAGCAGATTTGTACTAGCGTAACTTAAGTCAAGGTAACCCAGAGCTTGGACCAACCCTGCTGAAGCAAACCTCACAGCTCAGTGATTGGTTTGGGCAAATCACAGTGCAATAGATTTTTACCTTAATGAAAGAAAAATGCAATCTGGAACTCCAGCCCCTTGTACTAGGTGCATTGCCATTCTGAAACAAGGCAGTTCCACTTCTCTTGGGGAAAACCAATGCTTTGAAGGCAGAAGATAGCTCCTATTTACCACAGACACAAGAAGGAACTAGAAATAGTTCTTTTCTCAGTGCTATTTGAGAATGGCTGTAGTTAAATTTGATTCACTGTTTATTATGTTTAAAAAAATATAGTTCACACAAAAGTATCATGTAAACATTCTTTAAATAACTGCTGGTGCTCAGGCAGAATTCAGACTTTACGAACAACACAGGACTGTGAACTGATGGTCGTGCGGCTTTCAGCTGTGGCTGCACCAGTTTCATAGCTTGGTAGATTCAGTGAAGATTTCTGATGCTTTGTGTAAGTAGGCAGACAACATTATCACAAGACAATTACACACCATGCTATATCTTTTGATTACTTGGTTCCAGGATTCCCAAGCCAAATCTTTCAAAACGCAGGACAACTTTGCTACTGTTAATGCTGAAAAGAGTGGGGAGGAAGAGGAGAAGGGAGGGGAAAGAGTTATTTATTTTTAATTTTTCTTACAAAGCTACAGTCCTATAAAAGGAACTAAAATGGGTTAGATCCTGATCTCATACAACTTCAGATCACCCAGAAAAGAAGCTTAAGTAATTAAGCAGTAAACACATGAACTTATTCATGCTAACCTCATCAATGGTAATGTACAGCACAAATCTGATTTGCCTCAAATTGGAGAAACAGGAGGTTTTCATAAGTACCTAAGGTGGGTAGAAGCCCAACACTTGTTTTCAACGGGCACTTAGTTCCTTGAAGTAGAAGGGAAGGAAAAAAATTACTTACAGAATTTTCTTTTTAAGAGAAAGGGTTGTTTTCACAAGGTACATCAATTGATTAAAAAAACCCCAACAGAATGAACCCGTTTGCTCCTCTTTATAGGCTGTAGCAAGTGCATAAAGATGTCTTTTTCCTTCGCTCTTAAAGTGTTAGCATAGCTAGAAATAGTTTCACTTCAAAATGCCTTCCTACACACACACATGCTCAGGTGACAGCAAAGCAGACAGCCTGAATAGGTGAGCTCTTGCAGCAGACTTTCTGCCAGAATGAGTAGGTGGGTGTCTTTGTCCTCACTGAAGACAGTAGAAGCCTCCCTGGTTCTTGGTGCATATTCCCCTCTGTCCCTATCTTCTCCTCTCTGAAGCAAGGTATTTTTTCAAAATCATGAATCAGTAAAGAATGAAAAAAGACCTTTTCTGAAAAAAGGCACATTATTTGCTGTGTTACCTACAAATCCGCAAAGCCCCTAACGTTAAGTAAGTCAGACATTTTGCTGAACCGGGGATGTAAACAGAAGCAAATCATAAAATTCAAAGCACTAGATTTGCAGGGGGAGGAGGAACTGAAGGGTGCTCTTGCCTTCCGCCTCTTTTACACTGCTTTGTGGCTGATCCCAGCTGACCCACGTGGGCCAGTTCTGGACACCACTTGTGGCCTGGTCCCTGGTAGGCTAAGGGAGGGCGATCTGCTCCCAGCAGAGCAAGGACCATCGTTCTTTCCACTCAAGAACTGCACCAGCTTCATCCAGCCCCTGACAAAACCGACCCTGGCTTCGACGCCGGCTCTGGTCCCACGGGAAAACCGGCACAATCTGGCCCTTAACTCGTGTTGGTTTGCAGTGCAAGCGGAGCGCTCGGTCATCGGCTGTGCCTGTGAAACCGTACTTGTTACCCTCGGTCCCAAGGCCACAGCCCAGCACCAAGGATGACGGGCATCACCTCAGACTGCGCCCCTCTGCCTCGCGGGACTTGCAGAACGAGCACAAGTCACACCGCTTTCAGGAGAACCCCCAACCTGCTGGGCAGGACACACAGCACGCGCTGTTGCTTGCGCCTGGTTAGTTAGAGAGCAGATCACTAGACCCTTTCCAGGAGGAAGTTACAGCCTGCCGAAATGCTTCAGAAGTGAAAGATGGCCACGTTGTTAGACAGTAACTTCTTGCAGACAGGAGTTGTTATTCAAGCTAACAGCCCACACCAAGCGGAAAAAGGCAGAAAAGGAGAATTCGGATAAAGTGTTGATTATGTCCATGGGTTAATTTCGTGGTTTGTTTTTGCTTTTTTAAATGGAAGGTGATTGTCCAAGTTGCCGGTTAGGATACAACACATGGAAGCATGCAAGGTGGAGCCCATTATTGCACCAGTAGCTACAACCTACAAAGAAATATGGGAGGGAAGGGAAAAAGACACCATGAGAGTTAGTTTTCAGTTATTTAAAGCAAGCCCTTGAGAACTACATATTATAAAGCTTACACCAGAATAAAGCACGAGGTTAGTGCAACGTTTCTCAAAGGATTTGTCAGAGGGGATGCGAACATGTCTTGAGAGGGCTTTGAATCTGAGTAGGTCTCTGGCTGGCACGGCGACAGAGCCTCCCAAGTGTGAGCTGAGTGTAACGCAGTTTGCAGGGGATGAACAACTGAGCTGCCTGCGCTTTCCTTTCAATGAGCACTAATTCGGCCGTCAATGCTGATAATTAATACTGACACTTAAAGTACTTCTCCCCTATTAAATGCTTTGAGCAGAGAAAAAGTAGTAATATATGCAAATCAACATGAAACACTTGTGGGGGTGGAGGGGGGGGGGGGTTGGTCCGTCTACCCAGGCAAAAATAATTAGGGTAGCTACTACATAAGACATGGTTCTGCAGTTCCACAAGCTGTTCAAGAATAACTCCCTAAGGAAACACTAATCCAAAATAATCACTTGGCAAATTGCTCTGGCATTGAGCATTCTCACGAACTGATTGCCCAAATGGGAAGCATTACTTCAAGTTCATTTCCAATGTGATGTTAGAGGACAATGCGAAAGTGTGATTGTCTGCATGGGCATGTGTAGACAGCCTGGGCGCTCGGTCTGCTCTGTGCGTCTGGTGAGGTAGGTGAAGAGATGTCAAATCAGTCAGAGTTAGTGATCCAACACAAGTGGATCTTACTGTATGGAGAAATGAGGGCGTGAAAATGTTGACACACAGAACCATAGTGTTGGAGTACAGTGTTTCTGTAGAAATGAAAAAATATTACCAAAGGACACTGCTGTATCATGCAAATCTCCTGGCAAAAGAATTGCTGTCTTCATAACATAACACGACTTAAATACAACGATCTTCCTTTGAGGCAAGGGAGGATTACTTTAAAAAAAATAGGAAGTGTCACAAGTGAAGCTGGGTGACTTGAAGGAATGGATAATTGAAAAGCATATACTCAAGGTAGCTGGGTATAGATCTGGCCAACACGAGCTGTGCCTGGAAATTGGGTTTGGTATGCTTTAGGCCAGAAGAGGAAAAAAATTGTTTCTCTTAAATTATGACTGAAGGACAGGTAAGAAGCAGCAATTGCACACAGGTCCATTTTTTAGCTCAGATTTTTTTGGTTTCTCTTTGAATTTTTGTTTTAAAAAATCTAGACAACTGAAATCACCAGGACTGAAGTGTAGCTGTGACAGCTCTGCTGGAGTAGTGAGTGTTCGGGGTGCAGAAAGACACCTCGCCTCCCAGCTGTGCCACAGCACACAAAGGCAGTCACGGATGATGCAAAGAACAACTCCCAAATGTAAGGCTATCTCAACCCTTCGTTGTACTTTTTTCAAACGAGTGCTGTGATACATGTATATACCTGTCTAGTGTGAGGAAAAAATGCCAGCCCGTTCTACTTATCAGTGAGTGGCTAGTAAGCATTCAGTCATTGCTGATAATAGTGCCCTTTTGTATAAAGATGAGGCCACAGTCTTGGAGAAGCATTCCGCATTTTAAAGTTGTTAGAGATCGTAATGTATCAGGGATCCAGTACAAATGTTAGGGAAATTACACAAGAGACAAATGGCGAAATTTTCAACCAAATCCCCAAACAAACCACACCCACCAAAGCACAAAATGCCATGACAGTCACCATGTAAGCAAACAGAAGTGTTTTGTTAGTTATGATAAGGTATTGCAGGAGGATCGTGAATGGTAATGGGAAAGAAAAGGGTAGATTAAACATCAAAAAAAGGAGAAAAAAAGAGAAAATAAATACTAGCAGTTCAGTAGATGAAAATCAACACTGAGCAGAGTACGTGGTAAACGGGCACTGCTCGCAAACATGTCTGATCTCCTGCAGACTTTACAAACACTGAGGCCACCAAAACGTAACCTTGTGGCTAACAGAAACTCTAAGCGTGCTGCTGAAACCAGACTGGCCGTCTTCCGCTGGGGCTTGCAGGCCCAGCCCGTGCACCGAGGTCCACTGGAGCTACTCGGGTAACAGCAGTCAGCAGTGGAAGTTAGACAACCAACATAAAACTGGTCTGGGGTGGGGGTTTCAGTCTCTTGGCTCCACAAACTTTATCTGCTTTGCTTCCACTTGCTTTTGGTAGAAGTGGAACTGGGAACCACCCTCTGAGAGTGACAGGTTATTCCTGAGAAGGGAGGCGGAAAGTTTTAGCCCTTGTGGCTTTATGCTCATCCAGTCTGAACTGGAATGAGTTTTATATTCTGGTCTGGTCTGTCATAACAGATGTCAGGGGACGTACTATCAGGTGTTTTGAGGGACCTCTTCCAGTTTTGACAGTGTACTGATGCTTGATTGTATGAGATCTTTCTTTCCCAATTGCAACACAGAAACTGACTTTGAATGTATCACGATCTGGCAAGGACTTATGCTGACTTCATGTGATTTCTTTCCTTGGTCCAGATCCTGACATAATTCCAACTTAAAGAGATTCTGTCCAAACATTGCCACTCATTCCTCACTGTCAGTTTATTGCATCTTCAGGATTTCTAAATCCCTTGACACATGATTACTACCTACTTTGGTTTTTCCCCAGAAATCAACTATTCTGAGTCAGGACTAACGCTGCATTTCTTTACCTGCCTGTGCAAATTGGGCACGTTTCTGTAAAGAGGATGAGGGGGTTGGATTTTTCCCCCACATGCTCCTTGAGGAAGGCTACTAACTTAGGACTCTTCCAAAATTTGACATTTCAGTTTCAAAGGCAAACAGTGGCACATTCTTTGGTCCTTCCCTTCCTCAGTCAGTACCAGCCATTATTCTAACAACTTTGGGGTCAGTGTGGGCCCTTTCCAATACTGTTGGTAGATACTCTCTGAAGCCAAACATAAAGCTAGATAAGTAATCGGCTGAAGGAAGGACGTGAATATGTTAGAGTAGGAAATTAACTGTCTGAAGCATGCAAGCTTAATTGCATAATTTCCTAGAAGAGCAGAACAGCACACTGTTACTCTCCCATCAGAGGTTTGACAGCCCCCAGGAAGGCAAAATAAAGCACAGAAATGATCAGTTAGCAAATTCTGAGTGGCATAAATATTCTTAACAGCAGCAAATACTCACTCAGCAGACTTCCAGAAATGCCCTGGGTGGGACAGCCGACGATTCAATTTTGGCAGTTTTTCAAGCATATCCATGAGGACAGTGAAGCTAGGTCTCTCACTGAGATCAAATGACCAGCACGCTGAAAGAATTTCCTGCAAATGATATTTGTGGCTCATTATCTCCACTTAGTTCACAGGTCAACTGTGCAGACCAAGCAACCGATTGAGCACTGTGATTTGTGCGAGCCCGACCAGAGATACCGATTATAAGGAACTCCGATACCTCCATTAAACAAACAGTATCCTGTGTACCAGTGGATGTCCACTTCTGTATGACAGTTACAGGCAGAGGCTCGGTATCTAACCTGGTGTCCCATTCTAATCTGTTCTCAATCCTGTCCTTTATCTTTAGAGTTATAACAGTAGTAAAATAAATTTCGTCTTTAAGCAGCTCCCTCTTTTCCTGATAAATAGCTATATGGAAGGATTTCTGCAACAGAGGTACTTACGTTGACTTCTTTCCCCAAACTAACAGTTGCAAGGACTTGTTTCACTCCTTCGCCGCTTCCGATCTGCCAGATGAGCGCCTCTGCAGGCTGGTTCTTGAAAGGCCATTCTCTTGCTTGGAGCTCATACCACACAGTCCTGCAACATCAACAGACAGATCAAGCCTTTGCCTGCTCTTAAGAGAAAGATACAAAAGCCTGACACTGTTCCAATTTCTTCAGATAAGCTCTGGAAGGTGTATAAGCCTGTGCAGCAAATCCCTCCCACCCCACACCCCTCCTGCCCATGACTTT
>JAVJGG010000085.1:1323817-1379408 GCA_035590195.1 Aviceda cuculoides
TGAGCAATTGCACTGTGCATCATTTGTACATTCCAATCCTTTTATTATTACTGTTATTTTATTAGTGTTATCATTATCGTTATTAGTTTCTTCTTTTCTGTTCTATTAAAATGTTCTTAACTCACGAGTTTTACTTCTTTTTCCTGATTTCCTCCCCCATCCCACTGAGGGGGGAGTGAGTGAGCAGCTGCGTGGTGCTTAGTTGCTGGCTGAGGTTAAACCACGACAGTAACAAATCCCATTTAGTAAGCTCCCATCATACTCTTAGGTGTTCCTTTCTTACCCAAAGGCATAGATATCTGCAGCTTTGGAGAAAGGCAGCTTGTCTTCATCTTTTCCAGGGGCCATCTCACGAACAATTTCAGGGGCCAGGTAGCATAACCAGTCATGAGGCAGCTTCAATTCATTCTCCCTCCTGCATTCAAAAGAAAGAAGTGGTACCGAAACACTACTGCTTCAGCCAAGCAGCAGCATATGGACCATATCTGTGTTTTACCTAATGCCTTGACTTTATATTTACTCAAATGTTTTCGCTGACATTTCCTTTCTAATTTTCTTGACATATTAAAAAATATGCATGTGTTAGCCTGACTATCCAGCTCATTCTTGAGCTTAAAGTTTTCTTTGTTCTGTGTTCTGAGCCTTACTCCATAAGTAACTTCCTAGCTCTGTGCTACTGGAACTGTAGAAAGAACTCTGCTAAAAAAAAACAAATGAAGAAAAAGTGCATATTCCAAAAATGTGTGTACATACTAAAGCAATCAACGCTTCTTACTTGTACTGTGTAACGCGTCAAAATGTTTCCCTATTTGATCACTATTTATCATTCTAGAATTGGACCAAACATTGAAACCTCCACTTACCTTCCTTCCTGAACCACACCCGAAATTCCAAATAATCCGAAGTCAGTGATCACAACTTTTCCGTTGTCATAGAAAACATTCTTGGATTTCAGATCCTTATGTACAATCCCCTTTGCGTGAAGATAACCCATGCCCTGGGAAATATATGCAGAGATGTAAACTTTTTTTTATTATTTACAAGCCTCTAACCCTGGGCGTGCTTTGCTTTCTAATAAATATTTACTCCCATTACTCCAGCATAAATAATGAATTGTACGTGGGGACACAGCAGCTGTCTGACTTATGCAGGAAGGGTGCAAGGGAAATCTGCAAGAGAGCAGATCTTAGTTCAGTGGCCAACCTCTGAAGTGCTTTTCATCCTCTGCGTAGTAAGGCTGCTGGATGGGTACTCTTAGTTAAAGCATTAAGTGGCTGTGGACTTCACAATTCTGAAGAAGTCTGTATGTGTAAGCAAGTAACTGAATAACTGACACAAGTTTGCTCTCTAAATTCACAGGATATTTCTGCCAGAAAAGAAAACAGCAGCTTTAGAAATGCTTCTTCAGTTGAGAAATACTGAAAGCAAGCACAGAAAACACTGTGCAAACCTGGGAGAAAATGCCATCTATTTCAGAATGCATTAACTTAGCTGCAGTTACTAGTAAAGAGACCAGGAAGGAAACCTGTCCTGCATACCCTTCTTCATTATTCCCTTTATCTAAGTTCTCCCTCCCCAGTGCCTCACTGGCAAGCAAAAGCTCTATTTCTCTCTTTAACAGGCCCTTAGCTTACTGCCCACTAAATCAGCAATTTTTTCAGCCAACTTTGAGTATCTCCTGCTGCAACACCCTGTCTGGCTATTGAGACTTACAGAACCTCTCCAGCTGTGTGTGCAGACTCTAAGCTCTTGCTAAGGCACTGCCCAGAAAGTGGATGTCACCTTTAGCATGATGTACCCTTACCTTAATTATCTCCTGTGCTATCTGCCTGGTTTTGTTAATATCCAGGGATATCTTGGGGTCCCTTACAAATGAGTGAAGCGTCCTTCCTTTGCAGAAGCTACAGGAAAGAGGAACAACAATCCTTAAAAAGGTCTTTAAAATATTGGAGGGAAATAAGAATGTAATACTGGATGTTCAATTGGTTTTCTTATCATGTTGACAGAATCCCAGCCCTCTTCCACTGCTGAGAAATGCCATTTCAGAGAACTTTGAGGACCCAGTTGATTTACATCTGTGTGGGTGTACACATGTACAGGAAACCTATTGTTAAAGCATGCTCAAGCATATGCAACAAATGCTTATGTATTTCTTCAGAGACCCAGTTGTTGTTATACTGCTCTGACATCTGAAGTCCAGATTTTAAAATCTGAGCACTAGCTTCTGCTGCTGGTGCTACGGGTCACTTAAGCAGGAAACTTCTTTTGGAACTGGCAATTAGAAATGACTGAATGCCTCTTTGCCAGACTATGAGAATGGCATGCCCTTGGCCTTAATTAAATTCAGCCTGCATATGAACATCCCCAAACCCTGTTATTTAGGGGCTAAACAATCCTCATCTCAACTAAATACCGAAAATGAAAGAGAGGGGAAAAATAACATTTTTGCCTAATCAGCAAGTACCTATCTCCAAGAGGGACAGAAAGGAAGAGAGAACTGTTGCATTATCAGCCTCACACATTGGTTTATTGTTGCTTTGCTGAATTGGAACCATCTGGAAGTAGATGGCAGAGGAACAGTCTGTTCCAGATATTTTTTTTCTCCTGCTTTTTGAATTTTATTATTTAAGAATTCAAAAATAAAAAGAAAATTTCCAAAAACTATTATATGTTCCCTAAAAGGAGACAACCCTAGTATCCAAAACTCTGAACAACACAGACTGCATTCACGTCTGCCACCTCCTGACTGCAGTAAAAGGTTTATTTTTATATATAAAAAGTAAATATTATCTATCTATATAATATGTATATATTAAAAATAACACTAAGATGCTATATCCTTACCTGGTAATGATTGCTAAATGAGGAGGGTTCATGCACGCTCCCATGAAAAGTACCACGTTCTCATGCCGGGTCTGTCTATAGTTCATCACCTCCTTTTTAAAGAGCTTGAGATGATCCTGATTGTTCCCGTCTATCTCCAACAGCCTGATGGCCACTTCCCCGTGCCATTTTCCCTTGTAAACCTTCCCCCATCGTCCTTGGCCAATAGGATCCCCCAGTTCAATCTGTTCAAAGGGAATGTCCCATTCCTGCAGGTAGACGCTGGTCTGGCTAGGTTTGCGATAAATCATCCCTTGCAAGTGTGGCCGTCTGTTTGGCAAATCTTCCACCTCATCCTCATCATCTTCAGGTTCTGATTTATTAGTCTCCAGTTCTTCCACCTGTTCACAAAAAGAGAAGGGAAACATATGCTGAGAGTCCCATCTGAGGGGCAGAAGCAGCCTACAAGCCAGCAGTAAAGGCTGCTTTGAAAGAACATCAGGGGGTTGGATGTATGCATTTGACTATAGCTCTAGAAATACACCTCACAGGACAAAGTAATCTCAGAAGGCTACAAAAAGGTATACGTCTTCTGTAGGTCAGTGCATGCAGGTGAAGACAAGGCTTTGTCCCATATAGTTAAACTTGTAGAACCAGCACTAACTTCTAGGCACTCAGCATCTCAGGATTTGGCCTTCAGTGTGGGGCAAAATGCACCAGACCATTCTAAAAGGAAGGGTCAAGGACTTCCTTGTTCTTCAAATAAATGTGGGCACAGGTTTTTTTGAAATTACTAAAATTCTCCTGTTAGAGAGAAGCGCTCCAAAAATCAACAAGCTTGATCCAAAATCCAGTAACTTCTGCTGAAGTCATTGGCTCTGTCTCTACTGGTTTACTCATCCCTACAGAAACCCATTCCAGTGTTCATACTACAGGCTGAACACATGCTTAGGCACTACCAAAATCACAGACTCTTGTGAATAGGTATGGAAAGGCTTTCCGATGCAAAACAGAAGCCCATGCTTACAGCCTTTGGTTTGCAGCATCTACCATGACCTAATCTGACTACTGGAAATACCTACACATGCATTATTTGCAGATTTGAGGTCTGCAGAGCATTTAGACCTCATAATTCCAGCAGCAGGCCTGCAGCTCTTGTAATGTAAAAATGGCTGTGCCAAACTGAGTCAGAAGTTTGAAAAAGATCATCTTAGCCCGATTAGAAAAAGTTAAGCATTGTTACAAGTACTTAATTGTTTCAGATTTGCTACAGAAACCATGAATTTTCAGTTGAGAACTTTGCATTCCAAACAGTTCAGTGAAACTGAGGTAAGGCACAGCTAGTCTACACTCATAATTGCAGGGCCACAACTTTTTCATTGCACTTCAAACATGGCACTTCTGATTGTACAAAAGAGCAAACCAGAAAACCTACCTCTGCTTCACATTCAACTCCATCTGTGTCTGGCTGTTGATCAGCACTAACAAGAGAAGACAGGTTTACAGTGAAAATAATGTTTGCATATCCACCTGACTTAGAAAAGTAGACTGCTACATATTTCATTAGTGGAGTGGAAAGAAGCAAATAGAGAACAGATCTTGATAGCATTATAGGAGGTCAGATAAAAATACAATTACAGCTCCACTTAACAGATAAGGACTTTCTAAGCTTACTTTAGCAAATGAGGGACAAAGACTTTGAAGTGATTTTCAATGATTAAGTGGTAGGAATTGATTTGGCAGTGGCATGGCTATGTTATTACAATGTGTTCCAGTAATGGATACTCCCATTCCTACTACTGAAACACCTACAGTGAGGGGAGAAGCAATTGTGAGTGCTGGCAATGGAGGCTAAAATCTTTTGCGTGTCCTACAATTCAGATCCTTAAAAAGACGTCTGCTTACAGCGAAGTGCGCCACGCTCTTTTAATTGTAAAACTCCATAACTTCTATTTCATTGGACCTTTCCCATCTCAGGAATGCACACATAACCATAACTAGATATTAAAAGCATGGACTTCTTACTGTCCCATTTAAATATCATATTCAGCTTTATAAAACTGGGAATACCAGTATCACCCTTGCTGACTAAAATTACCCTGTGAGTTCTCAGATTATAAATTCAGTTTTGGTCATAACATAGTACTTTCAGACTGATCTGAAGATTATCAGGCAAACGCAATGCAAATAAAAGAATTTAAAACTATACTTACTTAGTGTCTGCAGCTGTTTCTGGAGGCTGTGCTATTTGCGCAGGACTGGGAATTTCTGGGAAAGTAAAACATTTATGATATATACTTTACATTTCAATCTCTTACAGATGGGAAGTTTAACATTGCAATAGTGATTATTTGCTTGTTATTCAGGAATTATAAAGTAAACTCAACCACAGACAATATGATTTTATACTTCTATTAATTTTAAACTATGCTCATCTTTCCTAGTACTTACACGCCTGTATATTGACCACACCCAGTCTTCTTCCCATTTACCTACTTATCTGCAATGTCTTTCAAGGTCAGTCCTTGTCTGTGAACTGCTCACACACCTTCAAGCTGCCTTGGACAATCAGAAATACTTAAATCCTCACAGAACTAGGATGTTTGAATTCATCTATACTGCAGGTCATGTATTCCAAATGCACCTAGTCTGTCCTGTGTCACGAGTGCACAGGAAATTCAGCTTGGGTTCCAAATCCTTCCCAAATTCAAAATATGTACTCTGTACCTGGCATCCTACATCATAAGCTCTCACTTTGGAAACAAACAAGCTGTTTCTAAGGGTTCACAAACAGTTGACTGAGAAAAGCTTGTATATGCAACTCCATGTTTGAATAGAGTTGCATCATGGTTAAATCCCCTAAGCAAGAGCATCAGTTCATAAAGGTGAGCTCAGCATTCCTGAACTGACAGTGTCCATTTATACTAGCTAGGTACATAATGCTAAAAGTGAGCCTTTTTAAAAAACGGACATGGCTGTATGCAGAAAGCTACTGTTTTAACAACTGAATATTCAAAGTTTCACCTTAGTACATAAATCACATAACTACCTCATATTAGGAGAAAGAGGTCTGAATTATATACTGAGAAAAGAGAAAGTTTGAATCGTTTTAGATACTTTTTTTTTAAGCAGAATTATTGTTCTTGGGCAGCATGCAGAAATTTA
The DNA here is from genome assembly GCA_035590195.1 of Aviceda cuculoides. Taxonomy (NCBI): domain Eukaryota; kingdom Metazoa; phylum Chordata; class Aves; order Accipitriformes; family Accipitridae; genus Aviceda; species Aviceda cuculoides. Next base: position 1,329,806 of record JAVJGG010000085.1, read on the forward strand.
CAAACAAGTTACTTTTTGGCAACAGAAGCTGGTTAGTAGAATTAAAACAATCAACTCACCTGGGAAGATAAATTGTTGTCTATGCTGAATGTAGTAGGCAGCTTTTTTTTTAAATTGGTTTTTAAAAAAAGAACAGCAAAAAAAATTACCAGGAGAAAAAAAAAACAAACACAAACAAGTTAGCTAGAGGATCATCAGTAAGTGCCCCATATGCATTCAATGAATTAGTCCCAACTCACTGTTGGAAAACAGATTAGTAGATTATCAGCCTGCTCGAGGGGGTGAATTTCAGCACATGCATTTTTGGAAGACTAGGACAGATGATACTGATCAAATGAAAGCTATGTTACCAATAAGCAAACAGTCTGGTGGGAAAACAACATGTTCAGACTTCAAGTGGCAGAAACAAATTTAGAGAACCCAGGAATGCTAAAAAGCAGGCCCACATAAAGGCTGGCGCTTCGATGCTCTCATTTCTTCAGCTTTTCAGAGATGCACCCAGTGAAGCTGAAGCTCATGAGCCATCTGCAAGCATTTTTTTTTTATTTCAGTGAATTTGAGCAGTATGTCCTAATACAAAGTAGTTACAGTAGAATCCCTGTACTAAACTGGCTCTGCTTCTGCTCCTTTTGAGTAGGCTAAAATAGCAACTTTCACTCACAGATCAAAAGCTTGATGCAAAATACAGCAATGTTGAAGGCTACATGTAGCAGCTATTGAGCAGCATGTGACTTCATTTCCAGATCAAAGGAATTAAATTTATTCTCACTATGTACATCTTTGCCCTTGTCAGAGATTCTTGCCTGTACTGACTTTGGTGAAGACTGCATATATGGGTTCTTAATCTGTAAAGTATGTAGGGTAAATTCTTCTCCACCATATGTGTATGTCAATGGTTTAAAAATGAGTGTTGATTGTTGTTTATCTTTTGGAAGGGACTGGTAAAGTAATTCATTCCAGTTCTCATTTTTACATTTTGCGCTAGCGATCAACTCACTCATGATTTAAAGCCACTGGGTGACCAAACACAGCAGGCTGCAGCATGCATTTTACAATACAATGCAAAAAGGGAGGAGAAAGAATATAATTTTTTCTTTTTTATTCCTTTTCAAAAGAGGAGAAAATAGAAAGATGTAATAATTTAAGAAAGATGCCAACATTCCTCAATAATATGTCTCCTCCAAAGGTATCTCATTGATACTACTTAAAAACTTCTAAGAACAGACCATCATCTTTTATCAGGTAACAAAGTACACCTTCACACCTTGCTTAAGACAGAACCATGTATTCAGAAACCTGCAACTACCTATGAAGTCTTGGTCAGCTTCTGCTTGCATAGAGGCCTTTCTGATCTTGGCAGAGGTCTCCTGAAAAAGATAAGTTTACCTGGGAAGTTAAATCGTCCATCCCTCTGGCCCATAGGAGATGGATTTGGGGGAGGTGTTGCACTGGGAGGGTTGGAAGACTGGAAAGGTGCTGGAGAAGATGGTGTGGATGAGGTTGTAGAAGAAGGATTACTGCTAGAGTCCAGATGATTTATTGCTGGTGGATGCTCCTGCAAAGCAAGGAAAGTCACTTGTGAGAAAACAATAAAAAGAAAGAAAGAATTCCCCTCAGTGTTTACTGAACAACAGAGAAAGGAAAGCTGTCCCTAGCCTTGATCATAGCGTGGTTTTTCCGAGTAGACAGCTGGAGCTGTGTACAACCTATGTTTTACAGGGAGAAAATGTCACGTATCAAAGTCTCCTTGCGAAGTGAAAGCTCAGGGTGCCATTCTTGCTCCAACCAGCAAGATACTGCTGCCCCCTCTCCTTATTGTAGCTCCTCAGTGACTTACAGACACAAGACTCACTTCAGTCACCATGTACCTTTTTAGTTAGTGCCTTGGGAAGAGTTCCAAATTGTGGTTCTGTTGGTCTGTCTACTGGATTATTGATATCAGAAGGGACAGACTCTGTTCTTCTTATTTTTGTTACTGAAAAACAGGTTGGAAAAGGGAGAAAAAAAGCTTTAATCAGACTTTTTATTCTTGCGATACCATCAATTACATTGAAATGCTAAGAATTTGCAGATAATTACTTACTGGGAAGGAATGATATTCTACAAGCAGGTGCCTCTTTAGTACATTTGTTGTGACATTTTAATCTGAAAGAGAAACATTACATGTTAAATAGCAGCTTGTTCTTTCCCAAAAGGAGGAAGCCTACCCTTAATTTGTAATTTTTATGCTATTCTCAGAGGGAGCTCTGGAATGCTTCGGGCCCCAAAGCAGCATGCATTCATATGAAGAATCCTATTATGTGTGTCATTAGGCTAATGAAAGCCATATACATATCTTAGCATCTGATTCATTTTTAATATAGTTACCTTCACTACCTTCACTGACTCTCATCCAGCCTCAGTGAAGCACTAAAATCTCAGCACTCTGGATTAACAACCCAGAGAGAGAAGCAAAAACTAAAGTCCTCGCTGTATTTAGGTATCCAGCTCCCACTACAAGATTTGCTCATGATCAGGTTAGAAGCCTGTGGCAGGGAGATAAATTTGGTTCATCCATGTGTCAGGCTGCCAACCTAAAGTATAAGTTGTGTGAAAGCATCCCTTTGCTAGTTCAGAAGCTGAGTGAAAAAATTATGCCACTGCTAACAGTGCATCCTATCAAGATACACATGTTACTGGCAAACTTTAATGAATCAAATCCAAAGTTCCTCTGAAAAAGATCATCACTGTGTGCTCACCTGCAGTACTTACACTTCACCCCAAACATCATGCTTTTCTGACAGACTTGGCAAATCTGAGATAACCAAGACTTTGTAGAGAACCTAAGTAGAAACAAGAGGAGAAAAATGATGTTAACTGGTGCCTAAAGGAAAATTAACATTTGTAGGTAGTTACAGACAGGCTATACTTCTTTAGCTCTTTCTGAAAAGGGCAAGCAGTGTTGTGGAAGAGACTTCTCACTTTTCTGATCAAAAGCAACCGAAAGAAGGTTGGCACCAACTCTGCAGGCCCCTTACTACTTCCTCTCCACTCTTGGACAGGGATGAGAGGTGCTCAGAGGTGTCTCTGACAAGGAGACAGAGTGTGCATGAACACGCATCTCTAGAAGGTCCTCAAAGCTGCAGGTCAGCAATTACAGACATGAAGCCTCATGCAAAGACACCCAAGTGATAGAATATCACTTCTTTTCATAAAAAAACTCAAACGGGAATTGAGCTTCACCTCATGAAACAAGCAAGAGGGAGCAGCCAGCACGTGCTCCAAGTGCAGATCCAGCCCGTGAGCACGTGCTGCCTATCAGTTGCTGGTGTCCCTCCTCAGGTCCGCAGGACACGTCACATGGTGCTGGTTATATTCACCTGAACATCTTTGTAGAACTGGGACCCAATTTATGGCAGATGAGTGGTGGTAGGAGTGTTATCCCTTTTACCAGAAAATTAAATGGATAGGTTGGTTTGGCATTAGAACTGGCTGGCCCAGTTTTAGTTTGGATTTGGGAAGGGGGGATGCAGGAAGCTACAAGGGAGGAAAAGGGAAATGTATGCTCTTCCACATAGAGAGGAATGAGCAGCTTCCCTTTCATTTGTAGCAGTGGAAGTGTTTTAGAAAAGGCATTGTTACACATTTGGCATGCTTGGTGCTATCACCCCATACACAACATTGCTACTGCTGATATGCTAGTCATTACAGAATCACGAGTCCATTGGCTTTGCAAAAAGGATTTCAAGTGCATATATTAAAAAGAAATGAAGCTGAAATACATAGTTAAGGCTGAACTTGGCAAATGAGGCACCCGACCCAACTTCAAACCTATCTTAGAGTCGTGACTGCTACAAACGCACTAAATAGGATGCCGTCCTCATCTGACCCCTCGGTTTGTTTCCTTCGTGGCTCACACAGCACACGTGGCTTACCTGTGTGTTACAGCTAAGCCGAAGTCTCTTCGTACCGTTTGAGGGGATCCTTGGGAGAGTTCTGATGGAGAATAAAAGGATGCTTTAGGGAAGCATTACTCACAAGCGTGCTTACCAGTCTAGACAGAAACAAAGTGATCACTGTCATAGATAAGGACTAGAAGCCATGACACTGTTAGTAGCACAGCTCAGATTGGTTTGCCTTCTGCTGTAAAGCTACTACCAGATACTACTCCTCTATTTGTTTTCGTATGGAGGCAATGTAAGATAAGATTTGGTGGTGGAATCATAATTTTTCCCTCTTTTTGTTAAACCGTTATGTTTTACATTTACGGATTACGGAATTCCATCTGATTAGGGCTAGGCCAATCTTAAAACAAACTGGAAAGTCAGACTTTACTCCCAATTGGTTTACCAGGAATACCATCACCCAGTTTTCATGCAGTGTCAGTAGACTTCAAAACATTCTCTTACACTGAAAATTATTATCTCTGTTTTACAGACAGGACCAGTGTGACCCAGATGAATAAAAAGATTTATGTGAGATCACTTAGCCAGCTGGTCAGTGTAGAAATGGAGACCCAGACTTCAAAATGCCAGTCCAGCACTCCAGTGGTTATACCACATAAGTTCCTAAAAACTCTCAAATACTAAGATTCTGGCATATTTCCTGAATTAAATCTATAGCCATATTGGAAATCTAGAGAAAACTCAAATCTGCAAGTATCAACACAGCTTCAAGGCTGGACACTGCCAATGCTTACGAAAAGCCAGTCTCTTTATTTGACCCTAGATGGCACCAGATTCTATTTTATCATTATTCCAGTGAACTTTTAAAGGCATCTGTGGTCTTTGGCATCTTAGAATAGGATGCAATGACTAGTTGCTTTTCCAAGGGATATTGATGATCTAACGTGGCCATCCAAATGCAGAGTCATCTGAATTAATCATAATACAACAGTTAAGATGGCTGTTAACACCAGTTAAAAAGGCTAAATCCTTACCGAAGAGTCCTAATGAATATAAAAAAGTTTGGAATTGAATGGGACTTAAAAGTGTCTACAGTAGAGATTTTAAAACAGACACTATGACTATATGCATAGAAGCACCAAAATTCTTCATTTCTGTTTGAATTTATTCTAATGCCTTTTTTATTTATTGCATAAATTCTATCACTCTCTACAGAGAAATACTGGGATTTCTGCTTGCATTTTCATTTTACGATTTTCTTTTTTTTTTGCTGCTTCATTTCTGAAAGTATTTCCTGGGATTTTTGTTTTAAAGGGCATTAGATATATGTGTGGTGCTATAATGTCCTTATTTGGACTTTCACACTTTACAAAAACGTGAGACTCTTTCCAAGATGCCCGTATCTCTCTACATTAGCTTCCAGGGTTACAGGTTGTTTCTGAGACAGAAACACATAGTCACATCAGGATAGCTAAAACATTAAATGGCATTGATATGTCAATGGATAAAAAGACAAGTCCTAGTCCTGTACACCATTAAACATGTGAATAGATTCATCAACATCAGAGGAAACATTCCACATTTAAGCACATGCTGAAGCGTTTCTCAGAAGGTTGCACGCAACTGTCTAATTTCATTACAGAGATACTTGGCAATGAATATCCAAAGATACTAAATGGTTAGGTATGAAGTTATTTCTAGTATCAAGAGGCATCAATAACAGCTGTCTGAAGTCGCAGACAAGCAATTACACCCAAACCCCTTGTTTTAACCCTTTAAACATCAGTCCTTTTCCTTGCTTCTGTCATCTGATGAAATACCAGGTACAAAAAAGGACCACGTAAACATCCTGCAGTTCTCCAGCAGGCCAAGCTCCTGTAAAAGTTAACAGAAACTCTGGGATAGGAGGCCCTATTGACGACCTCCAGAGGTTGCACAGGGATGATCAACATAGTTGACAAAGACAGGTTCTTCTCTCTCAGCAATGAAATGAAGACAGCCCTGTAAAAATCTCTTACCGAACCTAGAGAGAAAAAAAAAAAAAAAAAAGTGTTGGGTTTTGGTTTGTTTTTTTTTTTTGACATTCATATTCATGTGACAGGATACACACTTTGCTAGAGCAGAAACTCTTTCCTGCAGTGTTTGATGTCAGGTTTACAAACATCTCTGGTTTTGCACAGGCTCCTGAGGTAGCTGCATAGCCAATATTTTCCTGCCTACAAACTGTAGTCTTTGCTGGGTAGAGCTCCAGCTCCAGCCTGTGAATGAAGCGTACAAGAATGCACCTGAATTTTGGCTTGCAGACAAGAAGTGTTAATGGGGCTGCGCAATTCAGTCAGCTGGCAGGCTCCATGGAAGTGCCCGAATCACGGTAGTGCTACATTTTGCAGTTCCTATCAGACTTAACCAATAGGACCTGGATCACAGCAGAACCAGGTTCTCACCACTGAATTTCAGAACAAAGCTGTGCATTGGCCACAGATGCTTACTTGCTGCATTTAGATGTTTAGCAATTTGCAGGTTTTAGGGTAATACTTCATATGCACTTGCAGTGTGGAAGAATACTGTACTGCTTACAAGGCTACACATTTATGATGAACTCTTTCATATCAACAGTCAATACGGTACTGCAGCACCAAAAAGCACAGCCCTTTGCTGTTAATGCTCACACTCAGAACCTCAACTCCATTCTGAGCTGGGCTAGTTTCCCTTATAGAAAAATGTAATTTTGGCAAAAAGGTCTTGAGCAGAACAGGCTCTTTGAACTCTTCCAGATGGTCAAAGAGTTAAGGTAAATTTTAATGACCCAGTGCCTGCTACAGATTTGTATGCTGACCTAAGTCTCTGAGATGTTTAGGGACAGCCAGTCTTTGGAAGACACATTTCTTTCCCAGTTCCAACTATTAGTTAAATGTTAGATTAATACCTTCCATCCCACCTACACAAAAAAAGCATATCTCAAAGCCTGGATCAGTCCAAGAAAAGGTGTAGCCTAAGACCATTTGTCTTGTTATGGAGCTATAGTTGTCTATACTGCAATAAATGTGTTTTAAAGCTCACACTAGCAGCTAAAATACATCTTAAGAAAAACATAGAAGAATACCAGCCACCTGAACTGTGAAGAACACTTAAGGACAGAAGAAAATTCTAGTATGTGGAATAGCTACTAGATGCTTGAGAAAAACTGGTTAGGCTCCTCTAATAGCAGCAGCCATCCCAACCTCCTCAGCAGGTACAATTTCAAATAAATTCAAACAAATTTCAAGTAAAGTACACTAATAACAAGCAGGTTTTGTGGTTATCTTAGAACATCCCACTGATAAGAGATTCTCAGATTGCAATGAAACTATGCCAAGGCAACTGGACACCGGCTCTTTCACAGAGTCAGAACTGGAGCACTGAATGCCCTTTGGTATAAACACAGCCCACCGGTGCCCGTGGGGAAGGAGGAATGGTCATGCTTACTTTATCGGAGGAACTTCATCTATCCTGTTTCCTAATTGTGATTCATGGGACTTGCTCCTTGTGAGGGTTGGAAAGTTAGGTAGCAGCTGAAACACCTTCCGGCAAGGGGGAGGAGGAGTCCGTGGTGGCTTCAACTTATGTCGTCTCTTGGCTTGAGGAGTGGTTGGTGGAGTGATGGTGATGCTGTGAGGAGTCCTTGGTGTTAACCTTCCACTGTGTGCGGGGAATGCAAAAGGGTCCAGGAGGTTTTCTGCATAGATAGAAGGTCCATGACTTGAGGCAAGAGAATCTGAGGATGGGATTGTAGATACTGACACGGAGCGTGCCTGCTGGCTGTTGCCCTTGGGAAGGTGCAGTGCAGAGGGAGTCCACGTGGGCGCAGAGGAGCAGGGGGATTCGATCGCGTTTGTAGAGCTGTTCTCTCGGCGTGCCTCAGAAAGATTCATCAGCACATCATCTTTTAACTCCCCACCTGCTCACCAACCGTAGCAATGTTAGTGATTGATTAAAAAGAAAAGCCAATGTATATACACGTACTACATCATGCTGCTTTAGGCTATAAGGTGAGGTTTTTTCCCCTGCTTTGCACCTGGCCAAGGTGCAAGCCTAGTTTCTCCTCCCCTGACACCCATCAGCTAAAGTAATCTTTAAAACAAGAATGGCAGTAACTACCCTTACTTTCCTATGTATGTAGCTATGTATCTCAAAAGCTAAAATCAGGTCCTATGTTCTAAGATGGGCTGAGTTTTAACAGATTGGGGGGCTATTGAAAAATGTGAGATAGACATACCTACATAAAACAGGCATCCACATCCTACTGCAAACCTATGTGGATTTAGTGCCAATCTGTTTAGATTAATCTGAACATCCGACCTGGCATCCTTTCTGCTTTTAGACCAGTCTTTGGTAAAAAGAGGCAACTATTTTCTATTAGCCAACACAACTGCTGAATACCACTTAAACTGAGAAAGGCCATTAGATTGGAAATAAGGAGTACGTAGGAGCTCCTGATACTCATTTGGCCACTTCCTCTCTGGCATGTAACCAGTGCCTAGAACTCACTTGACACCTGGAGTACTGGGGCACTGCTGTTCCATTACAGGCAGCAGCAGCGCTCAGCACAGAGCTGCTGTGTTTGTTCAGACTGTATTAGCTAAAGCTGCACCAGGGACAGACGGCTGGACAGAAAGGAACCACCACATCCTGCCCGATCGCTGGTGCAGCCCAGCACTGCCTTCTACAATGCCTAGCATCATAGTTCAGATTGGTCCAGTACAGCTGTAGACCAATTCGGGGTACAAATGGGAAAAAAAAGTACAAAGGCCTGTAGGCAGCAAAGCGGAAATGCACAAATCATTGGGATAATTTCAGAGGCTTAATTCATCAGGTTAACTCTCTGGCATAATTTAAGTATGTCCTTAATGACTTAAATCAAGGTGAAAAGTCAAAGCTCCAGGGCCTGATGTCCTGTTGACCAGTCAGTGGTTGAAAAGAGATCATATACCTGGATTTTTAAAAATGCCATTTCTTTATAATAAGTGAATGCCATGACTTCTGAACAATGGCTGATTTTGCCACAGTATGAAGGGGAAATATGTGACAATCCAGGACAAGAAAGATTAGAAAAAGGAAATATGAAACTGAGCTGTTTGCTGACTTTTCCATTAACTAATCTTTATGATTTGCAAATGGTATGAACTGTCATAATACCAACAGGAAACATCACCTTTCAGTGACAGATTGATAATTGCTACAAAGAACGATCTGATGCACGTTAGTACCAGTATACTGTGAGAAACACTGTCATACAAACAGATTTTACAATGCCTTTGAAAGTAGCCTGGGGAAGGTGACAGGGAAGGCGGTGAAACAGCACTCTGGGAATCTTGAGCTTGACCAATCTTAAGTAACTTGGTCAGATCCATTTGCATGCTTAACACATGCATTTCTAATTACACAGTACCCTTCTTTCCATAATTTGAAGGTAAATCAGGGTTCTTTCTAGCTCTTGAATCTGCTGTTGGGATTTGGTTAATGATTCTATCAATTCTAGCAAAAACAAATAGCAGGAGGCAAGCAGTTTTAAAGAGAAGTGAATCAATTGGCACACTACAAGCTACTCAGTGATAAAGGGTTGTCAGAGCAATGTTTTTCTCTTCCAAAACATTGAGCTGAACAATTACTTCTGAGCAGTGTAATGCCAAACAGAATTACACCTTCTCTCTGAGCTGGCAATATTTGGGGAGGGGATTACCTACAAGAAATCTGGTCATATTCGTTAGGTCAAGGATATGTGTACTGAATGATGAAGGATTAACTGGAGCATTAGACATAATTCTGAACAGAGAAGGAATAAGGATATAGTCTATTGACTAGGAGAGGATATTTCTACATACATTTATTTCCATTTATTTATTTGACAGGCTGTCAAAACCAAATCAAATCCACAGCTCTAGATGTGTTTGATCACTGCAACTTCACGTACATCCAAGAGCCATAACCTGATACTGGTTACAGAATATAGCCAAAGACATTGTCTAGGGGTTTTTGCAGATTGTCTCATACAAAAGGAAGCAGTATGGGGGCCGGGTTGCCGAGAAACTAATACCATAGAACAACACGGCAGTCTGTACCTGATTCGGTCACCTTCCGTAAGCAGCTCAGTGCCCCATTGAGTCTGGAGCACTCCTCATCTCTGGCACCACATCTCTTCATTGTTTCTTTCACCTTTGACTCATTCATTTCTAGTAAGGCATCTAAGGTTAGCTCCTCTGGTATTCTCTGCAGAAAAACATGATGATACATTCATTTTTTTTAAAAATATACATATATAAAGAAAACTGTCACTTGTTATTCTGATGTACTTTAAATAGTGCCACTGTCTCACTGCCTGGTCTGACTCATGATTTACTCATTTTGGTAGCGCACCTCTCTTAAGGATCACTGGGTCAGAAATGACCATGCAGCAGATCTCAGCAGTGCTCAAGAGCTGCTCTCTCTCCTCCCCACGTCATGAGACCAGGTGTATGCTTGAGTGTGCTCTGGATCACTAGGATGTTATGGTCGTTCTCTGGTATTTAAGTTAGGATTAGAGGTGATTGAAATATTCTCCTCCCCTTGTGGAAAGTTTTCACTCAGTATTTTTGAAAAGCTACTAATGAAAGCTTAACTTTTTCATTAAAAATAGCAGTCAGAAACAAAACAGGCCTAAAACTTGAAAAAACGTCAGATAAAGATGTTTGGCTTTTCAGTAGGGAAGTGAAAAGTAAAAACAGTGAGGAAAATTACTTCTTTTGTTAAACAAAAAGAAATGTTTTGACAAAGAGATAGCAACCTCCTCCTCAAGCAATTTTTCCTTCATTGGAGAACTAGCCTTACCCGTATCTTGCTTGGAAAGATATTTGTGCAGAACTTCTTGTACATCTTAATACACCAAAGCCCTCAAAAGTGATAAGGTTTAGATCAGGCAGACACAAAAGATACAAGAGACTGGAAAGCATGAAATGATCTGGTATTTCCTGACACAGAATTGAGCTGTGTCGCCTCTCTCCTCCCCCAGTCAAATGTTTCCAGTGTAAGTCTGCAGCAATTGTGGTTAATAAACAAAACCAGGATATTTAGCCCAGATACCCAGGAATTTCCCTGAAAGTTTTGCCTAAATAAACCTCACTGCTGCCTACTCTCACAATGAGATCACAAATTTCACAATATTTGGCCTCTTTCCTAAAGTTTCAACTCCTGGAATCAAGCTATATAAAAGCGTTTCAACTTTTATTTGAAGGGGAAACTCAAAAGTGTGTCTCTCTGTTTGGAGAAAAAAAAGGCTTGAAATCCTCTAGATTCTTAAACCACGCTTCTGACTATAAACCAAATTTGAATCTTGTTGAATGTCCTTTAACAATCACATCTTTCTTAATCCAGACTCATGCCTTTGAGGTCTGACGCATGACTTTTGACTTTAACTGTGACAGGGCTAGAAACAGCCTCAACCTTTGGAGTTTTGTAGGTGGTAACACAAAGAGTAATCACATAGTTTCCATTTTTAGTAACTGTTGCATGGAGCAAAGAAAAAGAATAAATTAAGAAAGGGTAGAAGTCTAAGAAATGCATCCTGCATCTGCTGTCACATGCCCTGAACCGGATGAAACACAAAACACAGCTGACTCAAGGAGAGGCCAAGAATTTAAATGAGCAGTAAGCACAAAGCAGGTCCATAGTAGAGCCAGAGTTCAATGAAGTTTGTGTAAATTTTCTTGTTCTTCTATAATTAATATTAGCAGAATAACAAAAGCACAGATATCCCAGCTGACACTGGGTAGTATTATTATTATTTTTCTGCACAGCTGCACCACCAAGACACAGGAATAAGACTGCCCCAAAAAGCTTGCTCCCAAATGACTTCCACTTGGCTAAAATGCAGGAAGCACAAAGAGTCCAGTGAAAACGCAGTGCAAAATCTGCCCTCCTGGAATTTCTAACCTGATATTACACTCCAAAGGACAAAAAACCCCAGGGGTTCAGATTGTCTGAGCTGAAACTGGAATGAGTTTCCACAACTCAAATATTCCAGCATGAAGCCAGTACAGGTTTGCTCACACACAGCCCCAGCCAAACTGGGCTGATAACAACAGAATTAAATCAAGTCTTTATTATAGTTAGTTATTTCCCCAGCACCCCCTGAATTCCTCTCCCCGGCACGCAGACAGGCAGTTCACAGAAGCATCTTTGTTCAGTGCTATCACAAGGGCGGCTCTGCGACGCAGAATATCAGCCTCGCAGCGACACAAGCAGCTCTAAAAGGGACAGTGACTGGGGACAAACATGCAATGAGTTTTAGCATAATTTGGAAGAAAGTTTTGTACACCACCGACCCTGTGCTCTGCAGTGGGGAAGCTAATGTTTCCCTATTAAGCATAAGGGAAAGCCAACATCTCTTAAAAAAACATTTATCCCATTTCATGCTTTTACACGGTCTTAGAGTAAGCTGGATTACAGCGATGTCATTCTTGAATTATCTTGAAACATTTCCTCACCCCACCACTCCTCACTATGAAAACAGCCCAGATTACGTTGCCGCTGTTTTAAGCGGCAGCGTCATTCCAGATCCCAGCGTAAGCTACCAACCAAGTCACGTTACCCAGTATCACCTCACTTCCCTATCCTTCCCATGACACAAATGTGACCAGTAACTTATTAGAGCTATTAGTAAGTCAATCAGAAAAGTAGAAGAGACTCAGATTTCCTTGGGAAAGCAAACTTTTCCACCACAGCCAGTTCCACAGCCCAGACTTTAAACGGCCAGCAGCTGAAATGCAGGGCCAGCAGGGATGGGACTGGTCACAGCACCATTGGGGATCTGGTGTCTCCAGTGCCTGCTCTGTGGCAGGATCCAGAGTGGACAAGCACCACGGATCTGCAGTGTTAATACTCAGGGTAGCGACTCGCACAGCGCGGTATCAAGGCTGGGCAGCAAACAACATCTGGGCTGGCAGAAATGCTAGTGAGCTACAACGCTTCATAAAAGCAAGCATGGCATCAGGTGCCGAAAAAGGTTCTCCCTGCCCAGTTTAGAGATCACAGGAAAGTCAGTAAAGCAAATCCCAATAAAATAATTTTTAAAAACCCCAAAACAACGGAGGGTAGAAAAAAAGGAGGAAATCAGTCTGATCTGCAAGCCTGTGTCCACTCAAGTAGCCAGGATGCAATCAGGTTCTCTTCTGTCTGTTTTTTCACAAGGAGAGTGAAGTAGAGCAGTTACCTAGGGCAGATGCCACCACACCTTTGACAAGAGCCTTGTACCTGTAGTTAGTCCTCAGTGGAGTAAGTATATACACTGAGCGTGTGCTTCAGTTTGCATCAATAAGGTGGAATTGACTATTTTCACTTACCCCAAATTAGCTCTCCTAGTTGTGCTAGTATAGACAAGGTTTAACTGGGGAATTCCCACTTCCTACTGTAAGAGGTATGTGGAATGGCATCCGGGCTCAGCTCCTGAGCGTAACAGCACACAGGCTCACTGCTCCCAAGGCAAAACTCACAAGCACAGAACTGTTGAGCTCCCAATGGGTACTGATGCCCAAGGATGGCAGGGATGGGGTGTTGAAATATTCACAGAGTGGGCCTCGGTCCTGCATAGTGGTGTTCAGAGCCTCCCAAGTCCTTCTCTCATTCCCAGAGGGAAGCATAACCCAATGTTTACTGGCAGAGAGAACTTAGCTGTTAACATCTTTGTCCCATGGCAGCTTGATAGTTAAGCTCCAGGATTCCCTGTTCTTGCAAGTCTGATGGTGTTTAGTGCTTTTCTTTTTTTAAAGATCAAACCCCTGTAACCAGGAATCCCCAGCCTTCACTTAATTTTTAAGCCTTCCTGGTTGCAGAGAAAAACCTTGAAAACAATTTTTTTTAAATTACAAAACATTCTAAACTATTGAGCTTTTTAGAAGTGTTAGGGCATTTTTGCCTTTGTCTCATTCATTTGCAGGACACAATCACTACGGAGGGCTTGATCACCCCTAAGCTGACTGGTTTCACTTCCTTAAGCAAGTCTGTGGCTCTCCCACTCCGTGTGGCCTGCCATGAAAAGCTGTAATGGTTCACATGAGGCACAACTGAGCAGCAAAGGGCACCCCCACCTCTGCACTGTGAACTTTGCTCTGCATCCCTAGAACAATCTCACGCAGACACGCATCCTGACAAAGGCTCCAGCCTGCTGCTAGCTTGCCCCCTTCTTGGGCCTGCATGTAAAGTCCAGTCTACTCTTTTGCTCAATAGTTTAATTTTAGAAAGACAGAATAGCAAGTTGTAGGAAAGTATAAGTACAGAAAAGGAGATTATATTTGAACAATCCCAATGACCTTGAGCTGGGAGAGCTCAGACTTTCTGAACCTGCTGCCAGCCCCCACGACACGCGACAAAAGAAATAAGCCTTAAAAGGGGGGGAGGGAGGGGAAGTAAGAGGCTTTCTTTAAACAGCCACTCCTGTGCTGCACATATGTGGTGGCTTAATATAAAACTGGTCAACCTGATCCCTGTAAGATTGGCCTGATATGATTTAGCTCTGTGTTAGCCCCCCAGCCAATGTGATAATGATGAGGGTCACTAGTTCAAGATGGCTCTTAAAACAGGTTCAGTTGCTGCTGATGCTCTGACTCAGCTGTTGAGTTAGGGGGAAGAACGTCCCCTGTGAAGCACCCTGACAGCACCCTTCTCAGAGGAGCACGTGGTGGGCTCCAACCCCCTCAGTGCAAGTGCAATTCTGGGCCCTGGCAAAGGGGTTACTCCTAATCTTCAGCACTGAATGTGAGAAATGTGGGTCCAACAGACCTCTCTTTATCTGCTTCTTCATGGGTGCTGTGGCTTTAAAAAAATACAGCTTTAAAAAAATGCAGCTTAAAGGCTTGCATTAGGGCCAAGCTAAGTAGCATCTCCCTGGGCACACCTTGCCTTGACTACAGAATGACAGGGGAAGCTGCAAGATATTCAGACACTACTCTTATAATAAGGTCAGATCAAAAAACAAAGTAAGCAAGCAGGGGGGACAGAACCTGCTGTCAATCTTTCAGCACCTCAAAACTGCCAGCAAAATCTAAAGGCTTACTTACCACACATTGCTCAGCAGAAGTAATGCTAAAAAACTCAAACCAAGAAATCATTCCTCTCTACAACAGGTAAGAGGACTTTTCTACAAAGCCCTCCTGCTTATCAGACATACAGACTGTGCACTTCATGGTACACATGTTTAAAAGAGACAAAAGTAAATCACAGTGTATCCAAGAAGCCATCCAAAGGTTAGTCTCAATTAGTCAGGGTGAAGAGTTCACAGTAGCGTAAGAAGGTCTTTAATCTTGTCTGGTGTCCAACTTAAATCCCTGAAACATGGCAAAAATGCTGGTATCTAACACAGCGGATGGGTTATTTTTGGTAAAGATTCCTCCCTGCAGATAAGCCTACGGAGCTAACGCTGCTGCTAGCACTCTGCAAAATTAGTCTGACCTGCTCCTCAACCTAGTAGACATGGCTCTTCCTATAAAGCCGGACAGTTGTCAAGGCCCCAAATGCCTCCTCTTAAATCAATACATTTCCTCACCAATCATCGTCCGTAAAGCACCAGATGCTAGAAGAGAAAGCCCATTACATAAGGTGCTTAAATTCCCACTGATAGCTCTAAGCAAAGCATCTAAGGATGCTCTTAAGAACATCTTGTGCCTGCTAGTTGTTATTTTGCTCCGTTTTTCTGGTGTCCAGTGAAGAAGGTACTGAAAAATTGTTGTATTATTACATTTCTGGAGATTGTATGGGCATTCTGGAAAGCCTCTCACATGAATTTCTAGCTTGCGTTAAGCTGTGAGTATACACAGGCAATGGTTTCACATAACATCTCCCTCTTCACTGTTTCACCTCTCACACAACAGGTAGGGTGGAGAGGAGCTGACACTCTCGGCATTCCCATTCAGTTTGCTGTTTGTGGACAGGATAGCTGCTGTCACTTACTACTTTTCCGTGGGAAGACAGATGTAGCAGTTGCAGTGTTTCACTGCAGATCCTGAGGGGTAGCGTGAGCCTCATGCTGACCTCAAGCCATGAACGATTCACAGTGGGACAAGGCTGCAAAGGGCACCTGGACCCCTTGGCAGGGGAAGGGAACCCTGACAGTAGTGGAGAGTATTTTGCAAGAGCTGTTTACACTGGGGAGGGGCCTTCAGCTGGAACACAGGGATGGAGTTTTAGATCCAGGAAGCCTGCAGGACAGAGTTAATTTGCATACACACAATTAGCACATTCAGGGTCTCTGCTATCTGGCAGTCCAGTCAGAGCTTCTGCTGCCAGACCCATGGAAATCCCTAACAAACAACTAAAGTCCTCACAGTCTGTTCATGCAGATATGCTGACAGAAAAAGATGAGAGGATACAGCTGTGGAAACCTGATAGGCTTAGGCAGATCTGCCTCTTCTATTCCCCCAACCAAAGTAAGGATGCACACACATAAACCCCACACTTTTCCTCCAACAATTGATCAGCACGATCTGCTACAGGCTAGATCACAGCCCATGCAAGTATAACCATCTGCCATGGTCTCAAAGTATCAATCTCATAGTATCAACCCTATGCCAATGCCTCACCCTCTACAGATTTTCACAGGGGCAGCAGGAGACTCTTCGCAGACAATTCCTAGTCAAGGCACGACCCTTTCCTGTTCTGCTCCCCAGTGTGCCAAACGCTGCTCCTGGCTTGCTCAGGAACCACTCTTGACTACTTACAAGGCAGTAGGTCTTTGGCATAAATGCTAAATGGGGAACGAGCCAAGTTTCACAAGCAAACAGGAGGTATTACAACAAATATATATACATTAGGAGTCAAATACATTTCCCCAAACGGAACAGCCATAAACCAGACCCAGCCACAGCCCTGTTTCACCTGCTCCCACATAGTCTCCCTAGTGGCAAAGTTCTGCTCATGTCCAGCAACCACTAGGGCAGGATTTGCCCCTCCCTGTGCATGACAGTTATCTACTCTAAAAACAGCTTTCCAAACTTGATTGACTGGAACCCCTGCTACATGGTGAGCAGGGCTGGTTCAGACATGTTTCAGAAGATAAGGAGGTAACTATGTACTTAAGTTATTTTTTAAGATGGTGACAAGTTATATGTGGGAACAAATATAATGGTTACGTTTCTGGGAAGAACAACAGTAAAGGCAGAGAGGATTTTTTTCTGTGCTAAAGAAAACAAACCAATAGAGATTTTTTTAATCTCTTCTTTTTGGCAGACATGCCCCAAGCCCAGAACCCAGTAAGCAGCTCTGCAAGACACTTCTTCCATCAGCCCAAGAGTGGGGACAGCGCTATGTTCACATCCTCCTTCCCTCCCACTCCCCTCTCATTTTTTGACTCCAGCTCTCAAGGGGAGTAAGACAATCCAGGTCAGTATAATTTTCTAGGTACATTTTCAGAACAACTTTTACCCACTGGAGACTACTACATAGCTTAAATGTATCTTCTGTCTGTATGGTTCCTTGTGCTGTCTTTTATAGCATTCTCAGTTCAAGTATCTCTTTTCCCAGTTTCAATCCACAATATTTAACCATTTACGCAACATTTTCAGTATTAAACTACACGTAGACAGTGCTAATCAATCTCTGGGACTCCTAGCCAAAAACAAGGATTCCAGCATTTCCTAGAAAAATACTTTGAAAGAAAGTTACAGAGCAATATTAACCCAGCCCCAAAGCAGAACCTGCTCCACACTAGCCACCAGTTTCTATGATAAAAATCTGTCTGGCAACTGATTAGAGGAACGACAACAAAGAAACAGAAATAGCACAAGTTGGGGTGGGTGTTCAAAGTTTCCTTACCCCTCATAATTGTGTATTCAGAGAGCAAACATGATCACAAACTTGAAGCTTGTATTCACCACCTACCTCCAAGTCTGCTAGGTCCGAACACAACAGCCCTTTCACTCTACGCAGCATGACCGGCTGACTGTTATCCATGTTCACAGGAGTTTTAGCTGTTGCCCAATGCCATAAACAGTGCATTGTTATTACTATAATCTCTTCCAGAACTAAAAGATTTTACGAGCAGCCATTATTCTTGTTTTAAATATAGGTTTTCAAAGAAAGAAAGGAGCCCAACAACAAGACAGCAATTATAACAGCAAGAGCTTTCAAGCTTCACAATGTCTAGAGCAAGTCACTGAGCAAAAATAGTCTTTACTCTGGACTAGAGGAGTCAGCAGATATTCTAAATTAGAGCCGGTGCTCTATTTATGACAGGAGAGCCTGGGAGCTTCTGTGCTTCCCTGCATGGCAGCTTTATTTGGGAGAGGACTGGGAGGGGGGAGAGAGGGGAGGGGAAGAGAGAGAAAAAGAGCATTGTTTTTCTAACCACTGAGCTAAAAAACTGCTTGCAATTAGGCTGTTTTTCAAAGGTGTTATGTCACAGATTAGCACAATCTTGAAATACTCCCTCCAGCAACACTAGAAATGCAAAGGGAATCAGAACCATTTAAAAAAGAAAAAACCCATGAACTCAGGCCTTTCTCCTGATTTGTCCCCGACAAGCAGTGGGCCACAGGAGAGCCCTCCACCTGCACGCACCTCCTGCACTGTACCTGCTGTTTCTATTTAGATCTCAAAGGTGGCCAGGGAAGGGCTCTGTTGCAGCTATTCTCTGAGACTCTACAGGTACTTGGCAACTTCTCCAACTAGTTTCAGAGCCTAAGAGGGCTATATGCCTAACATGAATACACTATTACAACATTTGTGGGGTTTTCCTTCTCTCTGTAGCACTTTTTGGAAGCATTAAGAAGGAAACCCAGTATGACTATTTCAGTTTTACGGTGAGCTAACAGTATCTTAGAGATGGGAAGTCATTCCCCAGCGTATCTTGTACACCAGCCACAAAACCAGGTATTGGACTCAAGTGTCCCCATTTTCATTGTCTGACCTACTCAGCCTTGTCTTTAAAGGCTCCCTAACCACCCCTCTCCCTAGTCATGTCACAGGCAGTGCGCATAAAGCTAAGGGAAAACATTATATATTTCTTAATAACTAACCTATTAAAGCTCCGTCTGTCAGTGATTTCCATTTTGAAAGCATTCAGCTGAAATGCAGTTCACATGCTGTATGAAATCTAAGCAACAGCAGGAATGATCCCATGATACCTGTAACATTTCTGAAAGACAACTCATCACAAACATCTCCCCTGCACTGTCTGCTGATGTCCATGCCACAAACACCAACAGTGGCTGCATTGCTATTTTCCAAGCAGTGAAATAACGGGACCAAAAAAAAAAAAAAAAAAAATCACTGCAAGAACAAAGCAATTAGTTTATTAGCCCAGCTATTTCCATTTCCCCCAGATTACAGCCTGTTCCAGCATGCCTACTCAAAAAATAATTTTAATGACCCAATGGGTGTTGCAGTTCTCCTGTCCAGCTAATATAAATGCTACAGAAGCTGTCTGCAACTGCATGAAATGGATGCAGAACTTTTAAAAAATAACCATACATTTGGAATCACAAGAGGAATTTAAACGCTTTGTACACCTCTTATATTTCTGTCCCAGAAAACAGAAGAAACATAGTTCATTACACTGGTCATTGCTTGGGAGGGGGTAGCAAGAAAGCACGAATAAAAATAATAAACAGCTGGAAAATGTTCTCTTCCTGCCATAGACTGAAACCAAATTTATTCACCCTTTTTAGTGACCACATACATGGAAGGGCAGACTCAACCCTGTTTGCTCCCTTATTTAGCAGGCTGTGGCAGATTTGAACTGTCCACCCCCTGCCCCCCTTCCTCCACCCCTTTTCTTCACCTCTTCCCTTCCCCCAGTTCTGCAGGCATCACAAAGGATTTAAAAAAGAGCTACAAAGACATTCTTTTAGGCTCAGGCAATTCCAGTAACCTTAGAAACCAACAATAGTTGGGAGCCTGGCAGTTTGGCCACAGCAACAGGCTGCTATTCTGTTCTCTCATTGTCACTGCTGCACCTTTAGCTGTGCTACCCAAAACTTTACTGGGCTGGAAGGCGATATCCAGCACCACATTCAAAATAAATAGTAGTAAATAAAAGGAACTCGGTCCTGAACTCATACCTATGTCACCAGAGTCTGCTTAGTTACTGCAGGACAAAGCTGGAATAACTTCCAAGAAAATTTGCTGAATTTTTCACTCAAGCAGATTCCTGCTGAAGTCAAAGAAAATTTTTGCTTGTGTAAGGATCAAAGGAAACTGAATGAGAACACTGTGATCTGGCCTGCAGAGCCAAAAAATGGGAAAAAGAATAGAAAAGGCCTTTTCTGCTTTGTTTAGCCATCACTGGACTGAGCTCTACTTATATTGCCATTAATGTTACACTGAAATGTCCCCAGTACAGAACAGCATGGGTAAGCCATGCACAGTCCAGACCCAAGGGAACAATCCGATGTCAGTGTCCTGCAGTCCTGGAGTTCCCATAATGTGGCTGGGATTTCAGGCTCCTCTCCCCCCCAAAAAAAGTGTCAGAGACAGGAGCTGCGGGCCTTGGCTTATCTGGCCATTTCTGATTCCAGCAGAAGTGTCAGATTATTCTGTGCAGTAAAGAGGCTTCCAGTGATTTGCATGTTAAGAATTAAACTGTAAAGATCAGAAGGAGCCATGGTCTGCGAGCATGAACAGCTGACGCCGGCCACCACAAAGACCACCACAGGAGAGTTATTCATTCCATTCTTTTACACTGATGCAATGCTCTTTGATATCAGTTTGAACCAGAGACTTTACTCATGGTGTGGGGGTGTGTGTATAAAATGAAAAAAAACCTCTCTTGTTTCTGAGCAAAGACTCCCACCCACTCAAAATCCAGATCAAAATCCTCCTGCCCATTACTGGTTTGCAGTTTTCTTGATTTTGTAGTCCAAGTGCTGTGTGAGGCTATACAGTTTCAAAACCATCAGTCTGGGACAAACTTGTAAACTCTGACCCCTTTTGCTAGTCTAAATTTAGAGGGGGACAGTGCTATTGGATATTTTTGGA
The DNA here is from genome assembly GCA_035590195.1 of Aviceda cuculoides. Lineage (NCBI taxonomy): Eukaryota > Metazoa > Chordata > Aves > Accipitriformes > Accipitridae > Aviceda > Aviceda cuculoides. The sequence continues at coordinate 1,350,667 of JAVJGG010000085.1, forward strand.
TCTTTACTGATTTATAATTGTGGCATGTATGCTTTTAGAAATAAATAGGCTGTAACAACTCAGCATTTTTGTCCATTTGTTGGATATGTCAGTGCACAAAATTGTAACTCTTGGTCCTTTTTTGGCTAGTACTGGACACAGAATATAGTATGGTACAGTACTATTATCTAAAAGTAAGTGATTAAGTTATGGCGTCATTCTCAGGCCTAGCAGGCAGAAGGAAAGGAGGTCCTGATTATGCAGGACCTTTGTCTCAGAGAGCAATAGGTGTGAGGTGTTGCTTTAAACGCTATTATGAGAAGATCCCTACTAACTCTGGGAGGAGGACAAAGTTAAGGAGTGTTTCAGCACTCCCACTGGGTGATCACTGCTTCTGGGAGAGAGGAAGCACCCTTTCCACCAAAGGTCCCTCTGTGTACCTACACACTCCCACCTTGCCAGAAAGTAAGTTCAGGAAACTAACTTAAACCCAGCAGGCAGCTGGGAATGTCTTGAAAAGGTAGGAAGGTTCTGTGCTGAGGGTTGTCTCCCCCTTACCTGTACAACTTCTTTCCTCACATTGACAATGTCTAACCAGTCATTGAATCTTGGGTAGCTGTTGAGCTCTGCTGTCCTGTCATTCAGGGGCACACTCAGCTTACACTGCCGTTGTCTGTGGATGTAGTCAATCAGTTTCACCTGTTGGGATCCAGAAAGTAAACAGTTAAGCTCCTTGGGATATGTTGTCATCTCCCTGGGCAATGTTTGTACAGTACTTGGCCAAAGGGGATGCTGGTTTGTGAGTGGGGTCTTTCAAGATATAAAAATGACACACTCTTAAAAGCACTCAGGGAAATTCATACAGGGAAGCATTTCCTTCACACTGAGCATCTTTTACTCTTCAACATTTCAGCAGAAGACAGGACCTTGCAGGGCCCATCCATGCAGGGCTCTTCTCTAAACCCTTATCAACAGAACTTCTGTGCAGAGGCTGGGTCTTGTGCCAAAATACAAAAGTGCGTCCAAACCATTTGAAACAATTAATTACATTCAGTTTAAAGGCACTGCACATGTACATGCAACCTCATTCTGGATACTGTAGGTATTGCCAGTCTAACCTGCAGGACTATGTGCCCATTCATCCATTGGTCCTGTATGTTTGTTATGTTCTCTTACATCTGGCTTTCATTTGGGCTAGAAGATCAGTGAGGCAGGAATATTCAGAGTACCCAAAGACTCTGAGGCCCATTATCTGATGGGCATTTCTATTACAAAATCAACATTTAAAACAATGATCTTAAAAGAACAAAAATTTAGGCAGCTGGACTAGATGATCATTGTACATTTTCTATTCTAAACCTTTATCTCAAAGCTTTTATCACCTGACCATCTCGTACCAAATGCACTACACAGAAACCATCACTTTAGGCACAGAAAAATAAAATTACAAGAAGGAAAATTATTTGTGCCTTATGTTTGCTTATCAAAAATAAAATATTCTCAAAAGATTTCTCACTATGTCACACATTCCTGTGGGGCAGACTTGAGCTTCAAAACCTTCCTAACAAAACAATGCCTCAAAGCAAGTTAGTTGATCCGTGATTTATAAACCAAAACATGTTCTTAGTTAACAAATTTTAGCATTTGCAACAAGATCTGACTACAAATGTAAAGGAAAAAACAAACATGGATTCTTTTAACCACTGTAACATCTCTCCTCTTAAGTTTCTGCTCAAAATATTTTCTGTCTATGTATCTGAATGATGCTATACATGACTTGTATGAACAATCTGTGTCATACATGGGAAAGAGAATTAGATCATCTCCTCCTTCCCCAGATAAAGAATATGTCAGATATTATAGAGAAAAATAGATACTGTATTTGATCTCAACTGAATGACCACCATAGGGAGCGTAATCCTTTTGGCCTGCTTATCAGTTTGTGAAAGCTACCATTTTGTAGTAACCGTCCTAGAACAAATGCAAATTCTTCCTTGGCAGTATATGGGAATCGCTGGTTTTGTTGAAAGGGGGAAATTCTTTCTCCCTCTCATCTCGTTCACTGTGACCCAGTCCTGTAAACGTATAAACATGAGGTTGATCCGTGTGCTCTTACACACAACCCTATTAAATTAGCAAGGCTCTGCAGGGGATAATAACAGAACATGCATAATAGCAGAAACACAGTTAACCATAAACTAGCACTGAGCAGGAGGACCTGTACTTGCACAGGGGAACTACACACTGCTATGTTATTACATTGCTAATGCTACTTTTTAAAAAATGGCTGATGAGACCATGTTTCTAGCTACGGCCACAATTTCATGCGACTCAAGCCATTGTGGGCCTCAGTTTTTGCATATGGCCAAAGACTGGTGGTCAAGAGTAGGAAAAGCCCTGATGGCCATCCTTGGCATGGCAACAGATTGCAGCAACATTTGATTGAAGTGACCCCACCTCCGTGTTGGAGTCCAGCACATCCAGCTGACTGTTTGGGGCTGCAACTTCAAACCTAAGCTATTTCCATGTGAATAGAAGCAGCATATAGATCACCTGCACTGTAGCTGCAGCTGAAGCCAGTGGAATCCAAGCAGCAGCAGCAGCTCCCAACCAAAACACTACACTGGATGTTCCTTGGAGGTTGGCTGCATTCTAGCAGCAGAACCACCAGTGCTGTGTAACAAAGTAGGCCAGCAGCTTTGATAAGGCATTTCTAGCTTGTGCTTTCCTGTAAAGTTAGATGAGGGCTTTGTTTTATGAGCAATCTTGACTCCTCACAACTATCAGGTATAACAAGTTTGTCTCTGCCCACTCAATTCTGAATTCAGAGAGCAATGCCATGAAGTTTGAGACTTATCAAAAAGTGGGTTAATACAAAAGTCATTCAAACTCTTCATGCAATGAATACAGAAATGCAAAGCAGTGCCACTCTTAGGAGAGGCAGTTGTGCAATCGAAGGACTGCCATGGTCTAGAAGACTCAGCTATACCTTTGCATTTACAGTCTGACCACCCAGCTGAAACCAGAGGAACCTTTTAACCATAAGTTCCTAACATGGCTTTGGAGCACAAGACCTAAAAGAAATTACCTTGGAAATCCCACTCAATTGTTCTCAGTCTCAGTACCTCTTTTTATAAAAAGGGGGTGATAGCACTTCCTTTTTTCCACCCTTTGTCTGCTTTCTCTAGTCAGCCCCCACGCTGCAGAGCAGAGCAGGACAGGCCCCTGCAGGCAGCCGCAGTTCTGCCGAAGCCAGCTGGGCTCCGAAGGGGCTGGCGATGGGCTCAGCAGAGGCCTGGGCACCACTGACAGCCACGTGCCTGTGCCTGCACTCTGTGCCAAAGAGACACAAGTCAGCTCGCTCCCTCAGCATAGTGCCATATGCTGGTGTGACTGTGTGACTTTTAAACACTGCTGCAGCTTGTTCTGCCTGTGCTCGTACTCTTCAACTTGCCGTCAGCTGTACTCTCCTACACAGTTGCACCTTCAGTTGTACACACCCCTAAATTAAGATGTCTCTGGAGTATGCGTGCTCTGTTCCTTCAGAGGTAACGCAGTGCAGGCAAGGGGCACATATGATGTCATTGGCTGGCTTAGTCATGACCTTCTGCTTTCTCACTGTCATATGTATTTTCCCATAAGAGCCTATCCAGCAAGCTCTCCCGTTCACAGTCAGGTCAGAAATGAGCATGGAGATGCTGTTCCAAGTATTTTCCTGCTAAGTGCGTGGTTAAAATTTTTTCTGCTTCTCATTGTGTTTTTTCCTCACCTCGTGGCTCGGCCAGCTGGCCCACATTAGATGCAGTGTGACTCTGCAGATCTACCTAGTCATTACAAGTGAGTCTGTGCACAGCTAGGGGTAATTCAAGTATCAGGGGCATGAGCTGGAAATACTGTCTCCTACAGTTAAAGCAATTGCTCCACAGTTTAAATTGAACGCTATCATGGATCTCGACTATGACTTTTGCCTATCTGTCCTAAAACTCCTTTTTTAACAGAAAAGACCTACATTCTCATCATTAGGGTTTCATTCCACTCAAGATACTTGGTTCTGTTCGTATTGCCTCCAAATGTATCATGTTTGCATCCTTTTTCCCTCAAAAGACATAAGGGAGGAAGAGATTAGAATGGGAAAGAGGGACTTTGGTGCAGGTAAAGACAGGAACAGGACAGTCAAAGCCCTGACAGGGTAAGTGAGGGGAGCACATTTGCCGTTCTTCTCAAAGAAGAGGGGATCTTGGCAACCCACGGGCTAGAAGTGAGGTTAACCAAGAACACAGATTGGGAATGGAGGCAACAGGAGCAATGAAGAACTGGTATGAATAGAGGGGGAAGGTCCCCTCGTAACAGGCAGAAAGAAGAGGTTGCAGGAAGTTTGAGGACTACTCAATAACCCCCAATATGCCAGAAGTCAGCCTACGTAAATGAAAAACAGCTTCCCAGCTGTGCAATAGATCGGTCATGGAAAGGAGAAGGAAGACAGAAATCACCCAAGCCTTCTCTTTTTCTGGAGGCCATTCCAAGCAAGGTTCAATGACGATATGCACTTTGATATACAAACTGCAACCACAAAATCCAGCCAAAGGCAAACAAGTCAGCTGCGCGTTTGTAAGCCGCAGTATGTAGAATTCCCAGGGTACTGTGGTATGTTACTGCTTCTTCCCTCTGGGTCACCTCACCCCTTCCCCATTCCTGGGCATACCTCAAGGTTGCTGAGCACCTAGGGAAAGAAGCAAGATTGCACAGTGATTTTGAAACTGGTACAGCCAGCCGTGACAGGCCTATATATAAAAGTAGCAGCTCTGCTCCTCAGTCTGATTGTAATCTCTTATTTTACTGTAAGACCTCCCATCAGGCAAGATTTATTTTCCTGGAAGAAGGATGAGATATCAGCATATTCTCTAAAGCTACAGCTTCACGCTTAGTTATATGTAACACTACTTATATGCAAACACCTTAAAAGTAGCACATGACCCTGTATAAAGTGGGGAACTGCAAGCACTGACAATGGCAAGAAAATGCTGCTTTGAGGAAGGATATTCTTGAGGTACAATCACTATTCTTCCATTTCCCACTGAAGTTCTCCTCACCAATTTCAATGTAACACAACAAGCATCACATTTAATGAGTAAGAGAATGGACCTTGGCTCCAGGGAGCTGGACTCCACTCCTAACTCTGCCACTGACCTGCTGTCTGACAGCGAGCAAAATAAATAATCTGTCTCCTCTTCCATCCTGCATGTGGTTCTGCCTGCTTGTACTGCATAAACTCCTTGGAGCAAGCACTGTCTTCAACTGTTTTTCATATTGCTGAAAAAAATACGGGTTTTTCACTTGACAAGTCTCATCTATAGCATAAACTCCTAAAAGGATACTGCTGGAAGGTACTCTATGCAGCACACATTTCAATGTCAAACTTCTTCGTTGGAATATAACAAAAATATAATTCTCAAAAATGGAAAAGCAGTCTGACAGCACAGATCTGAGTATCTTAGATGGCCAAGTCTGGTTTTCCCATGATAACTCCTTCGCCTTTACTCTTCAAGTCCAAATTTGTTTTCCCCTAGTCCTATAAATAGTATATTTGCATTCTCTTCCCACCCTACATGCACCACGCTTCTCCCCTAGGATGAATTTAATTTTGTTATTTCCTGCGCAGACTTTTAACTAAACTACATGGTTTGGCTTTAATAGCTGAGCTGTTGCAAAACCCTTTTCTGAGAATATAATAAAACTTCTGGGTTCAGTGACGCACATAAAAACCCACAAACAACATGCAGGTCTCCAACCACAAACTAGACAGAAAGATAAAGCCAATAGTAAGCTATTCACTGCCTGCTTGCCAAACGGCACATCCCACTCATCACAAATGGCAAACCCCACAACAGAAGCAGCGATACGCCAACTGCCTTAAACCCACAGAGATGGGAAAGAACAAGAACAGAGACAGGATATGGAGCAGCTGGAGTAAATCGCTGTTTATAGGGTGTGCTCCAGGAGAGCCCTCCTCTCTATCTGGTGCAGCTGATGGCCAGGACACCCAGTTCTCATTTGCTCCAAGAGCTGCACATGCTGCAAGGTATGCTCCTGGATGCACATTTATCTCCTCCTTACAGCACTTTTAAAATTAATATCCCTTTACAGAATATGTGAGAATCAGGCCCAAGATGTTTAGGAAAAAACTGCCAAGCTTGTACTTTTTTATTTATCTATACAAAATAACCAGTAGATCTCCTGAGATACAAGTTTGCCCATAGCCAACAGTTGGGAGTTTAAATGATGATGAACAAAAACCAAACATCCACAAGTTTTTCAGTTGCACTTCTGCAGACATGGCACAAGAAACCAATGGCATCTGAAAACTAGTTCACTGACATAAGGGTGCAAAATTCAGGAGTCCTTGGCAAGCAAGGAGATACTGCAAGGATGAGTTGGAAGAATTCGGTATTCAAACTGCAGCCCAAATATTTCTGACCTCTGGTTAATTGATCAGAAATCACATTCTAACTTAATTTGTCAGAGAATGTTAATAGTTATGGTCCCCAACAAGAGAAATTGTTTCATGCATTTGAGGGTCAACTGTGTCTCAGCTTCTTGTCAATTACATTTTATTCATGTTTAGAGAAGTGGCATCTTATTCCAGAAGTCATTAAAAGGCAAGCACATTAAACCTATTGCAGCTTTTGTGCTTGGCCAAAAACGAATCAGTTTTAATTCAATGCAATTGATCCAAATAAACAGGGAGAAAGGAGCAGAGGATAGAAGAGTTTGCATTTTTCTGAAATCTTCCCTAGCTTATTCTCATGCTTTTAATCCACCTATCTTGAAATACCCTATAAATGCAGCAAGGATAGTTATTTTCAATTCACAAAAAAGGAAAACTGAGGCACAGCATGGAATTTATACATTAAACAACTTAGGGGCAGCCAGAGGGACTCTGCTATACCGAAATGCCAGCTGAGATTTCTCCAGAGTATCAACAGTTTGAGACCAAGCTTGATTCAGCCATACATTTCACAAGTAAATGCCATGTTTTCACACTTTCACAAAACTTACAATGTTCTGCTCACTGATGCCTACAACTTTTCTTGATGACTTGAAATATATGCAACGTTTGGAAGAGTGGTTTTTGCAATACCCAAACCAAACAATTTTCATTATTTAACCAACAAATCGAGCACATGTTCAAAAGCAGACCATATTTCTCCCGTCCCAGATTAAATCTCATGGAGTCTGGCAGCACTTGGAAAGATGATAAATAAGAGCTTACACCAATACTTCCAAGCCTACCACCACTTACTGCCTTGCAATTTAACAAGCTGGTGGCTGAAGTTTTCAAAGGATCAGATCAATGTATGACCCAGCTCTTACATGGGCTAAGAGAAATGCAAATCATCTATCTTCCTTCAGACAGGAATTAATCAGGAAGGAACTCCTCTATTAACCTCCTGCCAAGAACAGGACCCAGAGGGCAAGGGTGCGCTCTCTGAAGCATCAGACAATAGCTGCTGCTGTAGCAGGACACGGCACTAGCTGGATCAGTATCTCATACAGGGAGGGAGGTTCTGCATTTCTACCTCCAGAAACAGAAGACAAAACTTCTGAACTCAGAGTTTATCTGCATGGGACACTAGGGAAAGTAAGATGAGTCATTTTAAGGCATCCAGTGAAAGTAGATTCACTTCACACCTTTAGCTGACTCTCATCTATCTTCCCCAGTGCCATTATATAGACAAACCCTACCGCCAGGCAAAAAAAATCTTGAGCAACCTGAGCACTGAAGGGAACATAAAAAGGTCAGAACCTGACTTGCCAAATTTGTCTCTGAAGTCATGCTCAGCAACCATGTGAGAAACTGATAAAGATCTCAACAACCATTTGGAGACCAGCAGCAATGTGAGTGTACTTCAGGACACTTTTTTCAAAGTCATCTGAGTTAAAAAAGAAAAAAGGTGCAACTGAGTTGATCCATGCAAAGGAAAGAACTAGTATTTCATTTTTACAGAGCAAGCTATTCTGTATGCGAGGCTGCTTGCTTTGGGATATAAAAGCTGAGAGCTGGGGAAGAGCCTGTGATCTGAACAGGAGCTCAGAAAGCCCCCGTGCAGATGGCCAGCACAAGGAAACACCACCTTCCTGACCTCGCCGAGGCAAGGCACGCACAGCAGCTTGCTCATGAGTAGAGTCCAGCAATGAGGGTAACTCTTCAGCACTTCTGAGATACGGTTGTCACCATCCGCTCTGCCTCAGATTCCCATCTTTGAAAAGGCCATAAAAGCAGACCTTCTTCCACAGGTTTTGGAAAGATGATCACACCAGAGCTAAGAAGTCACCTGGATATCACTGTAACAGGGCAGGAATACCAAATTGGTGGAAAGTAGCAAACACCACAGTAGTAGAAGTGCTGGTTGGTTTCTCCAGTTAGGGCTGAAATGCAGCAATGCTGTGTCCAGAGCAGAACCTTCCCTGGTATGCAGTAATCAAGGCAATCACAGTTCGTGATCAGAGTGCTGTAGAGCCTGAACACCTATCTGGGGCCAGAGGAGACCCAAAGAAATACACCAGGACAAAGTGCCCGACCAGAGAAGACAAGAATAAGGCTGAAGAATCATTATGCAGAAATAGTGCTGAGGTTTTCCTGGTCTGTCCCGCGGACTGTGCACAGAGCCAGGAGCAGATGGATGGAGGATCACAAGACAGCTTCTAGTCTCAGCTCTGCCAGGGATCTGCAGACACAGGGCAAGCCACTTCATGCATGCCTGCGAGGCCCACCGTTCACCGCTGCTCAGCCAACCATCCTGAACCGCTCTGATTCAAACTAACGGTCTGCAATGCCCCTCAACCAACAACAAATCAGCTGTCTTTGCAACTCCTGTACACCACACAACCCAACACTAAGCTGTTCCTTATGTGAACTTAAGCTTTAAGCAGCTGACTCATTTGAATGCCCCTATCTGAATTGTTATCATCATCCGATCAGCATCACCAAGCAGCAACTGAAGTCTCAGAAATTCTCATTTCCCCTCTGTCTTTAGAGAACACAGAGCTTCTTGTGCATATAGGTATAAAGATAGGTTACAACAATGTGGACTGTTCCCTTTCCGGTATAGGGAGAACTAAATCAATGCCTGTTTTTGACTGGTTTAAAACCAAATCTGCCTGGTGAAATGGAGGGAGTGGGTCTGTACCCTTTTAACATGACATATGCTCATTTTGCAGTGAAAACTCATCCAAACCTGTTCATAGAACATTTCGTTCAACCACACAGAAAACCATCCTTCCCATCTGTGCTTTTATTAGGAACATTCAGATGATGCAGGATTCAGCTGGAGAGTCTTATAAACTCACAAAGTTCAAAGCTACCTTGAATTCAGCACAGAATTCAAACAGCTCTTTTCAAGGCAAGCACAAGAGCTGCACAACCCAAAATAAGAAGAAAAGATGCAAAAAACAATCCAAGGAATTATTTGTATCCTAGAAAATGAGGTCACTCTATTTCCCACCCACATGGCTTTGCCCTTGAAACCAACAGAACTGAATCCACTAAAGGATGATATTTTGACATTTATCTTCACCAGCCATATATGAGTAAGGCCAAGCCAGCAGATAAAACATTACAAAGAAATATCTAGTAGCAGATTCATTTGTTTATTTGAGATGGTATCTGAGAAAAGGAGCTCACATACATGTCAGACACTGACTTGCAGTCTGTGAAATTCACATTCTCTTACTTGAGACCAGCTGACTCATTCGGCAAGGAAGCGTGGCAGAGTGAGCAGGACTCCTGTCCAAGATGTGAGGCCTGGCTTCTCGTTCTAGCTCTGCTAAAACAGTAGCCAGAGTACTCACTTCCTTGGGTCTGTTTCCTATCCACCTCTCTGCTGATTACACATGTGCAATCAAAGGCACCAGCTATGAAGATTACTGCTATGCTGGACCACAGGCACAGTCCCCTTTGAAAAAGACAGCTTGTAGAACAGTGTCACTGCTTTGAATGCCGAAAACAACTTACGAACATTAACATACTCACAAGACCCCATGCAGTAGCACTTTATTAAAAATAAGAAAGAGGAAGAAGGATTAAAAATAATTTGCACAAAGTGAAGGAGCAATTCTTAAAACAGGTCACGGAAAACCTAACTTTCAGTCCTCTGATCTAACCACTAGATCGTGGCAGCATTGACTGCGATGGAGCTTCTTAAAAGCAGAGGAAATCAGGACGATGACATGGATGGGAACAAGTACTCTGACTGACAGCTGCAATCTGGGGGTACCGCTCTGCAGGTTGCACCATGCACAGTGAGGTAGCTGGGCTAGCTCACATCAGCTGAGGGTCTACGCATGGAGTTTCGATGCCAGCCTTACTGGCAGCAGTGTCTGCACAGAAACAACTCACAGCCTGCTGCTTCTGCAAAACCTGGGTGTCTGGGCTGACTTAAGGACTTTTGGTTTTGCTTATAAAAGAAAAGGAAATAGTTTCTCAATGCATTGCTAAATAAACCCTGCAAAACAGGACCCAGCACAAGCCAGTAGAAAAATATTCAGACAAGGTGCTCTGGGGAAAAAAAAAAAAAAAAAAAAAGCCTTAAGAGAAATCAGTAAATAAAAGCACAGAGAGGTAGAGGGACAGGGAGAGATGGAACACCACATGGATGGATTTTCCTTTGAACCTTCAGCCATGCCTGAGGCTGACACAATAGCCACTGCCCAAACACTACAGTATGTTATTTTTGCTTTGTCAGATGATGCAGACAGCATCATTTCTGGGTCACTTGGAGGCCAGATACCACCTCTTTTCTCTCCCCTCCTTCCTTTTTCACAATCCCAGTGACTGAGAACTGTGAACACTCAGCTGAGGCCTCCCCAGCTAAGAATGGGAGTGACAAGATGAAACTGCACAATCAAGTGGTTCCCTGTGCCTGATAACATGATTCTCTTCAAAGATTTCATCCTAGGGGGGTATCTGAGCCTAATACAGCTAAAGGAACAGTCCTCTGCTTAAATATCAAAGATTTCACACCCACTGAACACTAAAACTGAAAGCCCTCCCTGTTCCTATGTAACCTGAGGACATGCAACTGCAACAGAATGATTTAGAGCACTCTGCAAGACTAAGAATTGTACTTACCATTTGCTGAGCACAACCCTGCTGCTGCCACATCAGATCTGCAGCTCAACCTCCTCTCAGCTCAGACTTCTCTCCAGCACCCATCTAGCTTCTTTAGCTCAACCATGCTTCATTAGGCTTAACTGTATTTCCATATGGAACACAGGAAGACTAATACTTCCTCTTGCACAACGCATATACTGAAGGGTATCATTACTCCAAACTGGCCTACAGACCTGTTAAAGTCTCCTATCCACTCATGAAATTAGTGCATATGCCATTTAGCAGGCTTATGGATTTATCCTGCTGTGAAGAATACTTCTGTCCAAGCACACCACACCTCTGTTCTCACTCATTTGATTCCTTCCACAAGGTCCCCAGATCCTCTATCTGTTCACATGCAGCCAAATCTCAAACAGCTCAAACAAACAGGGTGACCATCCGGAAGAGTATCACCATCAGTCCAGAACCTGGTCCTCAACAGCTAAGGCTTCACAAAGCCTAGTTCAACAGTCTTGACCCTCAACCAAGGTCTTCAACAATAAGTTAACAAGCATCTGTCAGAAGTGGACTAGGCAGAGCTACTCATGCCTTTGGCAAAACAGCAAAAAGGATCTCTTGAGATCTGTTCCAGGCATTCTAACATTGGCTGAGACACTGACCCGCACTGTAACAGCACTGAAAGAAATCTAGAGAGCCTCAAGAAATCAAAGACTTCCATTTCCCTGCCCCAAGCAAAGATCAGCCCTGAATAAGTCTTTCTTGACAGTTGGGGAAAGCTAGGCTCAGATTCCTCTCCTTCCTATTTCTTCCACACTCCTGAGCAAACCACTGTAGGCCAGATCCTCTGCAGACTTCAATAGTGAGTCAGGAACTTACATACTTTGATGGTCCCGCATCTTATAGCCTTCAAGGCTCAGTTCTTGGTTTGTTAGAGCGTACACAGTGCTACCCTACTTCAACGAGATGGGGAAAAGGGAGGAGTTTGTAAGGGGCTCAGACCCTAATACGCAACACAGGCTTCTCAAAGTATTGCAGGTAAACAATTACTTGTCCAACTTATCTGCTGTAGCCCATAGTTATACAGAGGTGAATGCAGCCTAAAGATAACACCAATACTACACTTCTCCCTATAACTAGAATTGTTCAGTGTCTTGGCAAATCAATTGTCTCTCTCCTCCCATAAAGAAAACAACTACCCCACATCCCCTGCTGGTTTTACAATGACTGCAGCCAGAAAGCAGCAAGTGACAGAAAGACTACAAAAGGTTCATAATCTGGAGAGGAAACACCAGGCCATGTAACACAACCTCTATCCCCAAAACAACTCATGGATCTCTCTGTAAAATTCAAAACTGTAAGTGCCTTTACAGATAATATCTTCTTCATTTTTATGATTGCACTAATCATTCTCACACATCCGTAAAAGAACTCTCAAGTATATTTGATGGTATGCTGGGGGAGGTGAGAATAAAGAAATCAACAGCATGTGCACGTGTAAACTTGCAGCACAAATAAAGAAGTAGAGTTTACAGCAAGAAATATAAAGACAGACATTTCCTTCAGCAAGGTCAGGAAGGGAATGACTAATTCTAGGTCCCGTCATATTCTTGCACTTCCCTTTCCTCTTCATTGCAAGCCTCATCCTGCAAGGTACTGAGCACCCACAGCTCTCAGAGACAGTGAGGGACCAAGGGGCAATACCTTGCATGTCTAGCCTGAGAGCTCCCAGTACTCTGTCTGAAGGGACTGAGCTCCTTTAATAAAGCAGTTTACTGCCCAGGATGCTGTCCCTAGTCCCAAAAGTTTTTTTCACATTTCTATTCCCCTTGCCTTCCCAACCATCTCCCTTTTGTCTTAGACATTTCTGTTTCTGTAGCCTCAATAAAATAAAATACATTCACAAGCCTCCTGTCTCTTTCATTCCCTCAGGTAGTGGCTGGGGAATGAGACAGATTAGCAGCTTGTTCTCTGCACAGCACTTGGACTTACTAGCAGACCAAGGGAAAGAAACAAAACACAACAAAATCAAATTCTTTGCTTGTTTGACTCAATTATTTGAGCACTTAAGGAGTTCCATCTTCCCCTCTGACACACACACTTCCCCAAACTGCTGCTGGGTTGGGCTTTAGGGAAGAGGTTTATACTGAAAAAGTTTAACTCTATGTAGGAGCAGGTTGCAGGTCTTAGAGCTTAAGTCATTATGTCTCTGCACTTCGGGAAATCTTAGCTAAGAAACCTTATTCTGTGAAATGCTCCAAATTATTAGCTTTCCACTAGAAAGAATGGAGTTATTTTGGCAAGGGCTGGAGTCACATTTCTCTTTTCACAGACACTGCATGAGAAAGCTGCCACGGCTCACTGCTCACATTTTGTTTTTCCAAAAAATCTCTTTGGGGCTCTGTCTTACTGGTTAACATTTGCCTACAGCATCCACATGGGCTTTCAATCATTAAAGTACAAATACAGTACTTAAAGTGGAGACACCTGAATCCAGATTCCCACCCCACAAAAGAACGGGTTTTTTTGTAACTCTGAGACTTTCTTCTAAACCAGGTTGTGCCCACTTAGAAAGTGAAGGAAAATATAGTTGCTGACCTAGTAATCGTTGTATGAGGAAAAATACACAGGAGACTGATAAGCAACAATTGGCCATACAACTGCCAGTGCTGCAACAGCTATTTGGCATCATACAACAGCCTGGAAAGATTTTAATCAACACTTGAAAAAAGATCACACACACATACAAAGACAACGAGCTCCAAGTTTAGTATCTTTAAGCCAGATACAATATCCATTACTTTTGTTAATTTCCAGATACTCCACACAGCACATTTGTCTCTGTGCCTAGTCAGAAAAGGAGGTGGGGTTTTTTGGTTGTTTTTTTCTTTGGTTTTGTTTAAGAGAAGTGTATTGTCACAAATAGTTTGTTAAAACAAAGACTTTTCCATGAAAGCGATTTAGTTAAGTTTATCATTTTCAAAGCATTCTGTGAAAACAAACTGAAGTTCTCAAAACAATTTTTTCTAATAAAAACCTGCATTTAAAAGACTTCACTTCTGCATTAAATGTATAATGAAAGGAAATGCGCCAGTTCAGGATCAGAATTTAAGCATTTTGCATATGTGTCCAAAAATTATTTTATGCAGAACCTGTGAAAAATCTGAGCTTGACTTTTCACTCCAATTGGGGACTGGAAAAAGCTCCTTGGAGCAGGAAAGTTCTCACATTTGCCATCACTTCCACCCAGAACTCCTGATCACTCCAAGATGCAGAAAACAATCTGAGTGTCAGCCTGGAGAAACGTTTCTACAAAGTGATTTATAGACTTGTTCACCTTCATTCCATTTATCTGCTGAGCTTGGCAATTTTTTACATCTTTCACTTTTCATGCTATACAGTCTCCTTAGGAAACACTCTTCAAAATACCTCATCACCCCTTTTGCATTACATGCGCTTAGCTAGATCCCTTTTGTCTTGAAGTATCTCCTCAGATTATCTGCTGCAGAGTAAATTCAGCAGCCTCTGGGGTTCAGGATTTTTGCTCAATCTCTTGCTCAGATGACTGCCTCAGAGGAGGGACTCTGCTGAGTGACAGTGACCAGAACCGAGAAAAAAAAAAAGACTGCTTATAAGAAAATAAAAAGCCATTGTAACAAGCCTGTATGCTATTCTGTAATGGAAATACTCCCCTCCTAAGGAGCAGAAGAAAGACAAAGGGATTCTATGTTGTATTTTTCTGCCTGCAAACTGACAGTTCTGAGTGCTGGATACAAATTCATTCCTTAAGCTTTGAAATTTTTCACTGTAGCCAACCAACTCTTCATCATTATACAAAGATCACTCGAGTTTTTTTCAGACTCCTTTCATTTACAGTATTTAATCTTGGTCTTTCCAAAACGGACATGAATAAGTTAGGCATCACTGAAAATACTAACTTTGCTAGGACACTTTTGAACACTGAAATGCCACACCTGTACAATCAAAGACTCTAAACGCCATTGATACTCTACTACACCTCCTGCCAGGTGTGATATAAAACACTGTTGGGAGTAATTCTTCCTACAGCACTCCTCCAGAGTAACAAGGCCAGAAATACAGCAAAGGCCTACAACTGTTTGAGGGATCCAGCAGTGCTGCAGATAGCTTCTTACCTATCTCATTGGCACAAAGTCAGTGCCTGCATACAACTTTCCTAATATTTGGCTTGTTTGAAAATAGAGCACATCAGCTCTCCTTCCAAACCTCAGCTGTTCTGAGGATTTCCACAGATACAGAACTTACATCATGTGATGAGTGAACAAAATAGCAGGATTCCCTAAGTATCAGCACTTTCTTTACTATCCAGCTTCTGAATCTAAAACATCTTAAACTAAAAAAAACTTTCCACCTCCATCCTTTCTTCATAGTTACTTCTCTTCTGCGTTTTGGCAAAGGGAATTTATAAATTCAACTAGATTGTTTACAGTATAATCTTGAAAGTGCAAATAATGAGCAGCAGACTATTACTAGCTTTCCAGCTGTGACCCTACTCAAAGAATACTGAAGTTATCTGAAACAGATTTGCCAGATTCACTGATTTCCCAGAATGCTGGATTAGGTCCTGTTGGTGTTGTCTGTTACCCTAACAGTACAGTTGACATTAGAGCCTTGTGCTTGGTTAGGTTAGAAACACTGACATTTTGTAGCTCAATACAAGCAGTTTGGCTGCCCAAGCTGGTCCTCAGCCTAGTGTTTCATCTTCTGGAGTCCATTTCCATAACCTGCCTGCAAAAAACCGTGCATGTTGAATCTTGTCTCTACAATGTTGCCACTGCCAATCATTTTCTTCAATTGATAAGAGAAAGGGAGAGGACTGAGCAGTCACCCAAAAATAGGAAGCTATAGCATTACTCCTTCCTTTTCAATTACTCAGCAGCTGTTCTTAAATCAGTTACTCCATTTTTAAATGCACCTGCCAAAACCTGATTTTGCAGGACGTGCATCCACCCACTGAATTCAGCAAGGCAGCTGCTGCTACCCCCTTGCTTCATTTTAAATGAGCCTCACTACTTCAAACTGTAACACAGCATCAGATAGAGCAGTGCTGCCGTACGCGGTTGAACAACTACTTGTTCATACCTCTACCAAGCTGAAATCTGTAAAGGCAGGATTCCCAGAGATTCTATTACTGAGTTGCTTTCGAGGTCTGCTGCAGTAAAAAAGGGCAAATCTACCTTCATGAAGGAAAATACTATTTCTAGAACTGCCACAGTTCTCAAAAATTCAAGTTTGCCATGTATGTTACAGACACCAGTGCCAAGGCTCGATGTTCTGTTCTGATGAGACAAGCAGACTTTGCTCCAAGCTACTGCTAACAGCACTACTTCCACTGAAACTTCTCAGCAAAAAAGCAGTGGATTCTCTGAATGCATCTGAGTATCATTGGAGGAGAACAGGTGACGAGCCATATAAAAGGGGGAAAAAGACAAAAAACAATCCACATAAAAGCTTTTATTTCTTTATGTAAAGATGTTTGTACTGCCAACAGTTTTAAGTCTACGAATAATTTAGCATCACACAGCTGGACAGACTTCAGCTCCTGGGAGTAGATTTGCTATTTATATGCCTCTTCCATCCATCATGCACTTTTTTTTATATTAGCATGTAATACACCAGTAACACGCTTCTCCAGAGCAACTAAGAGGTATGCAGCTATAAAACCTTTGGGATCTGCCCTGTAAATAGATTCTAAATATGTAACCCATTCAGAAAGAAAAAAAAGTGTTAAAAGAAAATATTTTTTATTTACACCATAATTGATATCAAATATTCTCCACCACTCCATATTAGCATTTGTTTCTAAGAGATCAGACAATCAGAAGATCTTTGCACTACACAATGAATCAAAACACACTGATAGACATTGTCCTCCCATGGTTTCCCAAAGAATACTCACCTCAAATGTATAAGTATTAATTCTGGGTTAGGGGCTTCTGTGTTGTGGGGTGGGGCTTTTTTGCTTCTTGCAGTGAAAATGGAGGATGGAGATGGCTGAGAAAACCATGTGTTTAAAAAAAAAAAAAAAAATAAAATATTTCAACTATAGGAAATTGCTTAACTGGAATGTGGCAACTTGCCACATTCTCTGCAAGTGTCTTTTAAAACAGCAAAACAGCTTTATTTTAACAAGCTGCTATGACACTGCATTTTGGGATTGTCAGAAAGAACAAAATACACTAAACCCCACTCTGTTCAAAATGCTTTGAACCTATAAAGCAAGCTTCCTTATTTCACATTTTAAGAGGAAAAAAGAAAAACTTTGGTATGTTCTGCCATGCAGTGGAGATCAGAGATTTCCAGTTTGCTCATCAATTTCAGAAAATGCTTCTAGAGCGCTATGTACCATGCACTGAGGCACAAAATAAAGGAATGAAAAATCTGTGCAAGCATAACTGAGGTTCAGCTGCCAAGTAGAAAGCAGGTCACCCACAGCTCAGCTCTAGGAAAGCCTCCTAAAACAATTAAAAAATAAAATAGAATCAGTGGATTGTATGAGTTTTCTTTACCTTTCCTGTAGGTCTGGGTGTACCATTAGTAAGTGGGAATCGTACTGAGTTTGCTTCCCTGGTCAGCGCTCTCTCCTTCTCAAAAAACGAACATATAAACCCACACAGCTTATCTTTCCAATTCCTTCTCTTTCTGCAGTCCCATGTGTCCTCAGGTTAGCCTTCCTACTGTCTCAAAATCAGGAACATGACAGTCTCAGGCAAACTTCTGTGAAGTGTAGACTTACAAGTGGAAAGACAACGTAAGGGAACAGAGAGCCTAGCCCATGAGGTCCAAGACAGGCCTCCCATCAGGCGAGTATCCCCAAACCGACCCTCAAGCAACACAGTGAGTAAGCACATCTCACAATCAGGCTACAGTGCAACAAACACAGAAATTCCAGTTATGCCTGAGAGATCCTCAGCTGAAAAATCACTTCTCCAAAACACTCCTCATTTCCTAGTATAGAAGTACTCACACACCTAGTGTATTCACTTAACTCTACTCTTTGCAGAAGGCTAAAGATTCAAGAGATTTAACACAGTTTGAGAAATTTACTTCTATGCAATTAGGAACAAGGGAGAACGGCATTCTGGATAGCCAAACACCCAAAAACACAAAAGGGACTTCCCTGCAGTGGATTACAGGTAGAAAATTCTCTCCAAAGCCCCAGGACCATCCCACTGAAGGAGTTACTGTTATTGCAATAAGAATGAAGGACTACTTGAAGCTTGGGTTTAATGTGAGATGTGAGGAAATGCTATGAGGCAGAAGAATGGTGTTGCAGCAAGGCTTTACTTACTGCCTTTTTCCTGATTTTGTTTTGGAGTTACTGCGGCGAGCTATGTGCATAAGCTCTACTGTTTTACTCTGCTATAAAATTGCTGTTCACTTGCGGGGTTTCTTTGACTGTGTGTTGAATGAGGTTTTGTACTGGACTAGTTCTCCTTCCTTCCTACTCCCCCTGCTATTCTGCAGGGACATGAACAGAAAGAGTGAGGCAACAGGAAGAGTAGGAGTAGTCTCTGCAGAGACAAGCAGGATGTGACCTCTGTTCCCTAAATAGGGCACAAATAGTTGGATCATGATATCCAAGGTGGTGTCTCCCTAAAGGAAAGACTATAGCAAGGACCAAAGTGAAGCTGTTAATCTTGGGTTAGAAACTGTGAATTTAATGACATCAGTGGTGTTCTGTAGGAAGAACTTAATTATTAACTGCAAAGAACTTAAATTAGTGACTATTCTGATGGACTCTTGCTGAACAAAGCTCAAACACTCCAGTACTTGAAGGAGCCTCAACTCTGCTAAACTCTGATCTTGCAAAGTACTGCTGCTGCTCCTACCTGAGAGCATCCAGCTCCTGCAGCCTTGGCGCTCTGCTCGCACAGGACAGAATGTCTGGAAACCTGTGTGACCTGTTTGTCCAGCTCACAGGCTCCCCTTCCCCACTCAGGCTGTGCTGCCCTATTAAACTTTGCTTTTGAATTTAACAGCCTATGACACTGGTTTCTTTCCATGAGCTGCCTGACACCCTGTCTCCCAGGGCAGCATACAGATTACTAACTGGAACAAGGCAATGAATTACCGTAAGGTAGTCTCATCTCCAAGTGCAGATACTGAGCTGTACAAAGTGTCTTTTCAGCCTCAAATACAAAAAACAGCTGTATTAGCATGCAGCAAAGTACAGTTGACAGAGGCTTTACTGCTAGTAGCCAAGCACCCTTACTAACTCAGTGCTCCCATGCTGGCTATAGTTACAATCGAATTACTGTTGTTGGGACTGTACAAACACCAAAGATAGTACCCCAATGCTAGAAGTTCATACTTTGAGGGTAGTGATTCACCCAGTTCAGCCTCTTTAATCTCCAGTCAAGGAGACCACACCAACAACTTCTGAACATGCCTGCCTTCAAAGCCAGAGCCTTGGGTGATCTTGTCTATGATGAATTTCTAGTAGTATCCTAAATAATAAGAAAAAAAAAAAAAAGCATCGCAGTTAAGATGACTAGCTTCGTTAGTGATAGCTAGTATGACTGAACTCCAGAGTAGCTACATGCACGTACCATATAACAGGGTTGTGACGGCAGGTGTAATAGCTCAGCCCATTGAAGTCAGGATAGCCACATCTGCTAGGGCCGCTGAAGTCTGACCCCCAACCTCGCAAGGTAATTCTGCATGTGTTTTATTCAACTATTCCCTACCTCAGGAGTTCAAAGACATACTGAGGCAAAGCTCAGAACTGTACTCAATACATCTCTAGAGACTAAAAGGGGAAGCTTCCACTGCTGTTTTAGAGCTTAGTCCTCCTTGTATATCTCTTCTACTAGAAGGGACCTTACTTGGTTTAGTATGGATGACTGTCGAAACAGTGTCTTGCCGTGCTTCAACTCTAGCTTGCTTTTCCTGTTTAGCTGAAACACTATGAAGCTAAGTAAAACTGACATAGAGTTTGTTTATGCTTTCAAAGGGTATATATTCTGTGCTGGAAATGAGTACCTCTAACCAGACTGACTCTGTACTACAATAATAACTGGAAATGAACTCTGGACCATCGGCTCCCAGCCACTCTGTGTTAGATCATGTTGCATAAATAATAGCCAAGTCTGGGGGAGGGGAACACTTTCAGCAACACAGAACTACCTGCCTTCTGCTGCAAAGGCAAATACTCTTCTAGCAGCTGCACAAAGCTTCAGATCAGTGATGATACATATGAAACCAACAAACACAGCAATGGGAGAAAGAGAGAGTAAAAAACATTTGGGTTACACAGCAGCTGAAAGGAAAGGGACAAGGCTATAAAGCCAACTACTATATAGCTTCACTTGAGCTTGAACCTTGAGACTAGCAGATAACTCGTCAGGAGTGTGCTTCAGATATCCAATCCAGATAAGCAATGCTAAGGCTCCATTTGTCTCATAACCATGCCATCTGTAATAGCTATTCCAACGTGAGAATTACAGTGCAATAAAATTGCAGTTAAGTCCCTTCTTATCCCAACTGCCACATTGTTATGTCTTCCAAATACTAAATAACATCAGGACTACAAGCACTTTCTCTGAAAAGTGTCTGCCCTAGCTACTTGCCAAGAGATGTTAGAAAAACTGTGGGTAGTATAAATGCTCTCATGAATAGGTAGACTGCTTTCAGTTCCTTTCAACTGAGACTATAACATGCTCACCTTTCACTTACAAACATTAAAAAACTCCCTTCTTGTCTTTGGTCATTCTGGAGAATGAGGAAGGATAAAAGAACATGGGTTCAGTATAGGCAGTCCTCCCTCTTATTGCAGGGGGGAACTGTAGAGGACACAACTTCTCACCCCAATTGTTCACTCTGAGGAGCCTTTCAAAACATGCTGACACATCCAGTATATCTGCACAATAAGATTGTAAATTAGTCTTTTCCTTCACAAAAGGCTCATGACAAATGATGATCTCCAATGAGATACAATGACCTGCTAAATTGTCTATTGGTCTCTTAGGGGGTTTCCAGGACCTCCCTGAACATCATTTCCTAAAGTCAACATCTGCACTTATCCACTGAAAGAATGCATGGCTTGGGTTAATGGTGGAGTCACTTTCCCACATACTATTCTTGATTCTTAACTACACTAATAGTTCATTATCAGCCTCAGAAAAAGATTCAAGCTCTTAAAAATGCAGAGAAAGACCTTAAGAGTAACTGCACTTTAAAGCACTTCTGTAATCATCTCAGTGGCAGAGATTTTAAAGCTAGGTGTGAACAAATGAAATCTTTATACAAACAGTGAATGTTAGCAGTAGCAGTAGTTGCTATTATGGGGGCACGGATGAGAGCATCATGCAAGAAATTATGGCTCAAAAGGAAGAAACATGTATAAGAGGTCGTTCTGGATGCTATGAAGGGACTGAATGACCTGGAGCAGCAAAGCTGATATACAAAGAGAGGAACAAGGAAGAAGGCAATGGAGGGTCAAAAGCAAGACACAGGCTTTGAAAGGTGAAATAGCTCTGATGGTATGCTACCACTGCCAACATATTATGCCAATTCACTGTGGTATTGGCCCCATATGTGATGCGAGGAAAGTTAGAAGCCCTTGTCACATGGTCTTGTAATCCTAGTAACAGTTCTTTGTCCTTGTGCAGTGGTGTGGAGAAGTAGTAAGCTGCAACTTTTGATCTGGAAGCATCGGCCTTTTGACAGCAGGACACTTCTTGTATAAATTATTAAAGTTTTTTATAGGTTGGAGACCAGCAATGGCAAAATAGCTGGAAACAGGACTCTGCCAATCATTATATTCCCCTTTAAGCCAGTTTTAAATATTGTGCAAGGTAACTACATCAAATTTTGTACTTGCTTGTGCAACTACAAAGTCTGGACAATTTCTGCATTAACATTTATAGATCTGATGCACTGGGTAAGTCAACCCACAATTCGTTTCTTTAACATGCGTAAGAGAGAAATAAAATCAGGGTAAAGTCACTGCCCTGATGTCAGATATGGTCTTCCAGAGTGTATCAAATATCCTTTCTCCATACACTCAGTTGAGTTCTGTGCTTCAAAATGAAAGCGTATTACTGTCCTCTGCTCTGGATCAGATCACGAAGCTTCAACTGAGCTGTATTTCTCTGTCTGAGCACTATGAATCCATCGAGTGAAGCAAGACACCACCAAGAACCTGCAAAACTATTCTTTTAAATCCTACACTGGAAGGAATTTGACAGAAGCGAGAAAGACAAACTCATCTTCAAAAGTACTTAGTAATTTTCCAATAGTGAATGGAACCCGAGTTGCATCTCCAGCCTGCGCACTAAGCATTAAAAATATACCCAAGCTTACGCTCATTGTAAATTCCAAATAAGCATAATAAATACCTGGAATAAGGTTTCCACAGGTGACAGTTCTGTAACATTGATTATATATCTTCAAACTGCATTTTACTTCAGAGGCTATGTAAACAATAAATGGAAGACAGTTATTGCTGTAAACTTACAGGAATACTTGGGTGCAGCCAGGCTGGTATCCTCCCATGCTGGGGCTTTCTCACAAAGAACATAAGCCGAACTGGGAAAAAAGTAATGTTGCTGAAACAAGCATCCAACAAGATGAAAGAAGAAGGGATATTTTATAGCTATAAAATTTTCACCACCTTAAGGGACAGGTGAAATAAGGCAGAGAAAGAACCCTTCTGTATTCTAAAAATATCCACTTTCTCAGTTTATTACCCCTTGAGGTTTTTGGTTTTGTTTTTTTGTTGTTTTGGTTTTTTTTTTACTACCTTGCCCATTCAAGGTAGACCAAGTCTGAAGACAGTACAACAGCACTTCTGTTTAAATAGCTGGAGCTTCAAGTGAGGGTCAAGGCCACACTGTTTAAGGTATTCAACCTTGAAAGGCACTTATAAAAGAACTGAGCCAGCAGAGACTAGAGCTAAATTCAGTTCTTACCCCAATTTTAAACTGCTTCAACTCCTTTGTTTCAGCACAGTGACACTCACTTTCTACTATTGTAAAGGGAAGCGGGCTCACATAACCCAAGATTCGTCTAATATCAACTGGATAACCCCAAGGAACATAAGCGGGGTCCTAAGTTAAAGCCAGCTGTACTCTTTGCTACAGTTAGGTCACTTACGTGATACCTTTAGCAGACCAAGTATTCCATCAAGTGATACGGCCGTAAATAATTTACCAGCAACCCCATAACACTTGATTAAAACCTACTGAAAGAAGATCTAATTAAATTGTCTCTGAAAGAACAGATAATGATATGACGACTGTGTAAAGGACAGATGGCAAGTAGAAGCTCATCAGAACACAAGAAAATAATTTAGAAGAAGGTACTTTATCTGTATTGAGTTGTGGTGATCTCCACCTGTCTGATGCTGGCTGTTCTGGAGGTCTTTCCTCTGCCTTCGGGCACCTGAAGTGACAGCAAGAGTACTGGCTGTCCTCATGAGTGGCATTTGGGCACCTGTAGAGTAAGTACCTAGTCTCTTAGACAGCCAGGTTAGAAAGTGTTTACTGCATGTTTTAGTGATGAGCAGCAGACAGCTGGTAAAGTTAGGAACTGCATGAGTCATAGAACTGGCAGCCTTTTTTATAAAGGCTGTATAAAGGACTGTTGGTAGCAATCAAGCCATTAATGAGTACTTGGTAGCCAATACTGTAAAACTTTGCAAGGCCATTAGTTTTAAAGCTGTGTATCTGCTGTACTGTGAAAGATGCGTCTTACAGATTAACTAATTGTTGGAAAATACATGATAGGAACATAATGACTACCTTGCCACAAATCATATGTGCTTTAAGATAAAGGAACACAGCTCACAGCAGATGTTCTCCATGTCTTTCAACCTCTGAGGAAGAAAAAAATCTCTATTTCTTACCTCACATCTAAGAGACACGTACACAAACCTAACATTAGGGAGTTAAGTATAAATCTACAGTAGCCCCAAAGTTCAAATGTGTATCACCCAGTCCAAGGTTTGTTTTGCTTGGAAACTAAGAACTTACTGAAGAAAATACAGACTTTTGTACTCTGTAGAATGAAGTACAATTCATAAGAAGGGCATGAACCACGTGCATGCTGCTTTAATGTTACTGTCTGTTTCCAGTAAGGTAGACCCCAAAAATAAGGCACTTCTGTTCCATTAGCTGAAGGGCAGCCTAGGTATAATCAAAGCTTGTCTCTTAAAGATGTGCCTCTCTTCTCATTCTCATGTCTGAATGAGGGTCACTTCTTAGGTCTCTCAGCTGCCATTAAAGAGGAGCGATGTTATAATCTCAATAAATAGAGACTGTAGCATGTTACAGACTGCACTACTGGTATGTCACAATGCAGGCCCTAAATCCTATTCTACAAATAGGTCAAACTGGGACAGCCAGGCAGCAGCAGACATGCTGTGGAGTTTCAGAAGAGACAGACACTCTGGCCTAGAAGTCATGCTTATTTCTGGCTGGGATAAATCGATACACACCTCCAGAGTGGGTCCCTGTCACTGGGCAAAGTAAAACTGAGCTGATTTTTTGAGTAGCAGAACAAAGTTAGGGTAAATATAGGGATCAGGCTGAGTGCAGAAAGTTGAATGGAAACTGCTCTAATATAATCCTCAATACTTCAAAAAAAGTTAGCAATGCAGACACCCAGAAGAATAGCTCTTGCCCATATAAGCCCACGTTAGAGGATGCAATACCCCAAATAAATCATACCTTCTTCATTCAGAGTTCATGCCAGCCCTCAGCCACAAATGCATATTTATAGCCCAATTTGCCAGCACCTGGAAACAGGTTTCTTTTGAGAATATATATTGCTAACTGCATTTCCCAACAGCAAAGGCATAAACAAAAATGGAAATGAAAGCAACATTAAAACATGTTAAAATAAAAATCTGGCAGGTACCCAACTACACCATTTATAGACAGATTTGGAAGACAGCCCTTCAAGTGGACAATGGTCATTAAGGCAAGAGATTTTTCCAGTCATTCACTTGGGAGTCAGCTGCTGCACACGCAACTGCAATGGCAGGGGCACTGCAATCCCCAAATTAGCAGAAACCAAACAGGAAATGCTTCCTGCTTTGGGGTCAGACCCTTAGCTAAAGCAAATAGGTCCCATTTCACGTGAATCTACATGAAATCCTTACATGAAAAGGATTTGAACCTTCTTGAGTGAAAGCGTGTGTTGTGTCACCAGCGTGAAGGAGGGGTGCTCTGATAGTATTAAGTGCCATTGTTCTCATTTTACAAATAATCTTCCTGTACCCCAGCAATTGCCCAAGTGACTTGGAAAGCTCATGAGAACTGAACCATCCCTCCTGAATGGGGACAGTAACCACTGGATCAACCTGCCTCTTTCTGCCCATCTCTCACTCAGCCTCAGATTTTAAGCTGTGAAAGGTCTCCCCATTGTTTTGCAACCTCAGAACAAGACAGACAACAGTAACTCTTCCACAAGTTGCAGAAATGAAGGTTCAGCCTAGTCTCTGAGCTCGCCTATCTCAGCTGGAGTAAGAGAATCTCTTGCTCAGAGACAGGCTTTTGAAGTAATTAAACATGATTCTGGTGCAGCTACATGAGATCAAAGCAAAACTATGCCATGTTATCCACATGGATCTTACAGAAGCTGCAATCTGTTTGCAGTCAGTTACATTGGGATTGGGTACATGCCGTTTTTTGTTAAGGGGAAAATTGTTAGACTATCTCACACTTCAAAAATAAACACTGCAAAACTCAGCCCTCTCCTCGGTGGTTCTCATAACTGCTGCTGTGCAGGTTAACTTGTAAAGTACCTTTCCTGGAATGACTATCACATAAGGACAGGAAGGTCATGCACTTTAGAAAGTCTTATCCTTAGACAACTCGGCAACCATCTGCACAGCAGCATGGAAACCATACTACACTCTCCCGTGCAGGGAGGCACTCTGGACTACTTAATATGCCAGTACTGCAAAAAGAGATGGTGCCACGACTTCTTAGAGGAAAAATTCTCAAAATCATGTTTTCCCAAAGAAATGAACCTTTATTACTGATAAATTTCAAAATCCCTCATCCATCAGGGTGGCTCTCCAATTTTCCCCATGTCCTCTGCCCCAAAGTTTGAGGCCAGATAAATCTCAGAACCACAGCTACTTGCATTAAGGGGCTGAAGGCTCAACATTTAGAAGAACTCTAAAGAATTCTAGCAATGTGAAGACTTGCAGTGCTTGCTGATACTGTTCCCACACCACTAAGGCTTTGTCAGGAAAGCTGACAAAGACCATGCTGCTAACCCACCCTGCAAAACACAGTTTGAATGTGGAGACTTTATTCTTGGTATGGAAGAGACCTCACACCAGACTCCTCTTGTTAGAAAGACAGAAAAGGCTGAGCCAGCCTATTTATGTAGACGATCCACAAGGAGTGAAAGCGAGAGGCAGGGACCAGACCATGCATTTCCTCATGCATTTCCCCTTCCCCCCCCCCAGTTTTACAGCTGCAGGAAAGATCAAGCCAGAACTGTGAAAAATTGCTGAGTCAGGCTATCGCTGTGAGGCCTCAGAGAGGCTGTCTGCAATGCTTAAGCCTGAGGACGAAGCCTTGTGATAAGGCAGAAAGCTGAGAAGCTAGAAAGACACTGCAGGGCAGAGACAGTCAAGGGGTACGATGCACCCACTGCAGGCACAGGACTCACTAGGCTGAAGGTGCATAGTGGAACCCTGCCTAGGAAAGATTAAGAACCAGAAGTATTTTGCATTAAGAGAACTGGAAAGAGGATGCAGGTTAAGCCTAGTAGAAGAATCTAGCTAGTCCTGGCTAAGTTTGCACAACGAAAGCCAGAAACGAGCACAGGTGCTTCTGTGAGCTCCCCCACCGCCTGCTCAAAGCTCTGCTGACATACAGCAGTAGTCTGAGAATGATGCCCCAAAATGTGCCTCAGGCAGTTAGGAGGTCTCTGTTGCCACAGAGTTCACGCTCCCACATCACTGGCACTTGCAGTCTATTTGGAAAAGGGGCTGCCTTGACCCGTGCAAGGAAGAGCCAGCATTCTGGTCAGAACTTCAGCTGCCTTAACCAGATGTTAAACTCAGTGAGGCAAGACATTAAGAAAAACTGGCCCCTGGAACTAGACAGGTAACAAGTATTTTACATCCCTTCTCTTCCCAAAGACCTGTATATCAGCAGTGTGTTAACTCTGAACTCTCTGGGCAAGAGCACCCTCAACAGTGCATGGTCTGCATGTTTCAGAGCTCTTACTGCTCTACTCCCGGAGGACCGGGCATGCTGTCACAGAGACACCTTGAGCCACCAGCACTGGTTGATGCTTCCTCTCCTCGGTCTTCCTCACTCCCTCGTTCCAAACAGCTCCTAGTTGCTCCACTACATCACAAAGGTGACCACCACAGCAACAATCAAAGCAATTTCTGTATGTGTCTTTAAGAAGGAACATCTTATAGTTGTCAGCTCTGCATTCTCTTCCCTGTGCTGCTGCGAAAAACTAGGTGCCTCGAAGCCAGATGTTAAGTGCCTTTCAAGTCACCCTTCTTGGCACAACAGTTCAAAAGGACACTGAAAAATCTGTTAGTAAAATGCTACAGGCAGGATCTGCCCCTTCATTAAGGAACATGGCAAAGGCAGTTTGACTCAACTACAGAGAAGAGCTGCAAGGAGCACTCTAACACTACTGCGGACTTCAGCTAAGAGCAGTGCTGTATCACCACTGCATTGCTGCTGCCGAAGTACTCATTCATTCACTCAAATGAAAGGATAGACGCTACTACCTTCAATTTGAAATCTTAAGTTGTGAGGTGTCCATTAACTTCAAAGCTCTTTGCCTCAGACCACAAACTAGTTATTCTTGGCAACTGAGGCAATTTGAATAACACAGTAGAAAAAAAAATTAGGAAAGAACGCATCAGTGGAACTGGAGTATGCCTTGGCAGCAGAATGGTGTTGTAGATTTAGTTTCCATAAGAATCAAAACCTAAATAGTAGTGTCACCCTAGCAGAAGTATTCAGCTAGCTCTTGCTAAGTTAGCTACACCTCCAGTTACAGATTGGCAGATGGTAACTGATAAGGCCCATTGAGTTAGATGCAAATAGGTAACTACTGCTACAGAGGTGTGTTCAACATCATTATAAAAAATAGCTTCCTTAAAAGTAGGATTATATTTCCAACAAATGCAGTCTCAGCACAAATCCAGCCGGTGTTTTAGTGCAGTAGCTTAAAATCTCGGCTTAGAGCAGCTCTCCTTTCTCCCTCCAAACCTTAGTTTCCACAGACTCCACTCAAGTCACTAGCCATGACTGCAAATGGCCCAGAAATTCAGGGTGCACTGAGAAATGTCCCACAGAAACTTGGCCTCATTATACCCATACGAAATGCCACCAATACAACAGTGCTTAAATCAGGCCTGTAGCAGTCAGCCAGTGGTTCTACAAATACTACACTTGACCCACAAAGCAAGACCAAACCAGTTTTAACACACGTAATGTCCTGGCTTAATACAAACAGGGTTGACAAGCCCTTTGATATCTACTCTGGGATTTCTCCCACCTTAGTTGTGTAAGCAAATGCTAAGAGTCTTTGGTGTTTGTGCTCACCTTGGCTTACTTCAACACTATGACCTCCTCCTTGCAGAACGCTTACAGACACCCTTGTGTTTCAAAGGAAAAAA
>JAVJGG010000085.1:1379439-1389580 GCA_035590195.1 Aviceda cuculoides
GGGGGAAGAAACCTTTCTTTTTTCCAAAGAGAGCAGGTTGAAGGCCTATGCAAATCTCCCCAAACGGATCAGTCTCCTGATAACCAGACTTGTGTATTTTAGTCAGTTGTTTCCTTAAAACAAGGGAGAATAGACAAGGGCATAGCTTCCAGAATTCACTAAAATGAGGGGAAAAAAATACTGCATCTGATCTGCACCAAGAGAGTTTGATACTACTAGTTGGTGTTGGTCTGAGGCATTCAGAACTGTCTCTATAGAAATTGTGGGAGAGTTAAAGTTACAAGTCTTCATAAGAAATGTTTTACTTTGTGGAAAGTTTCGGTTTTGGTCAGAAAGACAAAAGGCCCCTAAACTGAAACATTTTGCTTGGCAGATGAAGAACAGTTTTTAAGAGGGATATGCCTAAAAAAAGTCAGGAAGCTTTAAACAAGATCTTACTACTTCTGCTTATTTCAGTGGAGCTATGCATCTGTATCCTAAAGCAGGATTTATTCCTCTAGCTTACTCTAAAGGGAAGAAGAAGAAAACACTGCTCTGGAAGATGAAAATTGTTGCTAGAAGATTCTCCGTGCTTTAAGGATGGGTAGGGAAACAGGTGTGGAGAGGTTCTCCTAGAGCACTATAGGCAGCCTAAGGGGCACTGATATGCATCTGCCAGCAACTGTACTTACTGACAGGTCCATTTACCTCCACTATCTAGTATCTTTTAGTGGTGATGCCTGGTTGAAGTTCTCAATCTGTAAAACATATTATTTCTTCTTTCCAGTTTATTCAGCATCATTAATAACTAAAAATAAAAACTCACACTGGAATCTGCAAGCCTCAACAATAGCCCACACACAGAGCAGCAATGAGAAGCTCAAGACTTCCTTTCTAAATTTAGATTGCTTCAAACAGAAGTGAAAGTTCTTTGATAAATCAACAAACCCATGTTTTAAAAGCACATATGGAGAGTAGAACTGGGCAGGAAAGTGTTTACCTGCCCTGTTAAACTTACTTGCAAAAGGCTTCTGAATATTTTCAGGGACCCAGACCTGAGGCTCCTGGCTACATTCCGAAAAATGTGGTCAATTACCTGTTTTGGCAGCATCAGATCAGACCAGATCAGAGCCTGGATCTGCTGCAACCCAGCAAGATTCCTCAGTGTCATGTTAATTACTGCTCTAAAGTGGATCTCACAGCTTCTGCTATTAGAGCTCTTCCATTTAGGATAACTATTAATCATCGTATCAGAGGCACTCTGTAGCCCCTGATCAAAGCATGATTCCTTATTCTACTGATTAAGTAAGTGTCCTGTGATTCTTCTCTGCTTTCCCAAGATGCATACAGTACAAATTAGATTTTCTCTCTAGGCGTAAAAGGAGTGACAGAGACCTGGCCTCTGTTCACTTTAGAATACATTCCTGAGATAAAAGACAGCTATATTACTTAAACCCAAATTTAAAAGTACCAAAAGCAAGAGGGAGAGAGTAGATCCAATTCTGCCTGCAGAATCCTGAAAGCAGACAGGGAATAGCTAATGGGCATGAAGCAGCTTCATCGCAACCATTCTCCGAGTTATACCATCAAATATCCAGGGAGGTTCTGCAGAGGATATTTGTAATTCCATTTACACTGACATTAAAATAATAACTACTGTTCAACTATCTTCTGGATAGTCACTGCCCTAACTTAAGGCAAGCTAGTGCTTCCCACGCAAATGCAGCGTAGCCCCAGTGGTGAGCCTCAGTAGATTTGGAATTAGTCCTTTAAAACATAGAGCATCAAGATAGATTCTCCCAACTGAAATTTAAAAGTAGGACATCCTGGCCAGTGCCTCGTTTTGCACCGTTGATGGGCCAGGGCATCCTTTATCTCTGTCTAAGGGGAGGGTTCAGAAAATGACACACTCGCGGAAAAAACTTCCAAGACAATGACAGGGAGTCACTAATCTTATTCTTAGACAGAGGATGCCAAGGGCCTGCAACAGGATTCAGCCTCAGCCCTCAACACTGTCCCTCCAACCACCTCCCCAAGGATAACCAGAAGAAACACATGAAAGTCCTTGTTTTCTCCTTTTAGGAAAATCATTGCTTAAAACAAACCCACAACAGGAAGCTGTCTCTTTTTTTCCTCTCATTCATTAAAGCATGGAAAGTGTATTCAAGTCACAGCCATCTAAGCACACATTCTGTATGCACCATCTGTTACACCCCCTTCCCCAAATCACTTTTGGCTGACCAAAAGTGTTGCTAGTCAAGCTACAAATTTCACAGCCCTTATTTAGGCAGGGAGAGTTCTACTGCAAAGCTGGCTGCTTTTACCTGCCATTGTGGCTTTAATTTTCAGGAAATAAGTAATTTTAGGTATTTTGAATGATATCCTGAATAACACCTGAGAAGGCTCAAACAGAGCCAAAGCAAGTAAATATTCTGGCTTTGAGTTCTGTTTTAGTCTTTTCCACACCAACACCTTTCTGCTATTGTGTACTTTGAACGCTACGCTGAACATCACAATCCCTCTGCTAGGCTAACCTTCTACACTTCTGCAACCAACTGCAAGCTATTTCCATCTAGTATCTCTTCACCCCCCTCTTCCCTTTTTTTAAAAAAAAAAAAAAACAACCCAAAATACTCACTTCTTGGAAGCAAAACCACTAGCCAGCTCCTCATCTCCTGTGCACAGCAATTTAAAGCATCGCTATATAGGTCATGCTGCTAGTTGAACAGTCTTGAGCTCAGGTGCAGAAGTCCAATGAGATCTGCATCTTCCATCTGCCTACAGCCCCAATAGCTCAGACTTAAGATACACGTGCTGGACTTGGAGAAAGATGAACAAAAGACATCTGTTATCAGACTGGGCTGTGATACACCCATGCCCAGAGAGATCAGGGCCTAAGCTAGGGTTTCAGTTTCTACCTCAGGAATGCTCCAGGGTTCAGTTTAAACAGCTTGTACAAAAAAGCAGGCTTACAACATAGACAGTGAGCTCAGCCACAGAACTGGCGACCGTCAACTAGCACAGGTTCAAGTGAACACTACAGCTGCACCAATGATTACTTCATGTTCCTTGGAGTGCGTACAGTGGGAGTATAGCTGGGCTGGGACATGCCTCTGGGATCTGGAGGTGGCACAGGAGCTCTGTGCAGCTCTGGCTTAAGGCAAAAGACATACCTGACCACCTGTATACTTTGGTGGTTCCCAGTTGTCCTCCCACCTTATCAGCAATACAGAGTTTCTCTAGTTTAACTTGGGACTAGGTTCTGGGGGCATGGACTACAAACACCACCTGCCCTCACTCGAGCTATGCCACTAAGGAATAGCTGCAGTCAAAGCCAAGCCAGATTGCCAAACTGTTTCTTAATCACGTCAAGATAGCCTTTGACTAGGTTCAGACTCTCGCCAAGAAGCAGGAGTGCCCACGACACTTCTATGCACAACTGCTCACAAGTTATGTCTTGGAAGACCTACCCATTTCTTTTGGAAGAGATGTGTTTCCAGATTCAAAGAGCCTCTCTTTCCCCAGTTTGCTAGCAGTGGCAACACTGTGCTACTGGTAGGATCAACTGTGTGGGATTACTCCATGGGAGCAAGAAATGAGCAGGGAGGGAAGTCTCTTGGGAGATTTCCAAGTCAGTATATCTGGGTGGTGTCATCTATACATCATTCTGTGCCTTTCACCACAGCAGTAATCTAGCCAATACGTTCTCCAACTCCCAAAACAGAGACAGCCACTCTTGCTTTCATTACAATTTTCCTTTTAGTAAAAAAAAAAAAAAACAAATTCCCCATGGGCTGAAAATAAAGATAAATCTTAGCCTGAAAGGAAAGGTGAGGATTTATCCCTCAAGCATCTGAAATATTACATGGTCTATGCTGGAAATATAATTCTAAGCATAATTATTCCCTAAATAATTTGGTGTGTCACATGACTTCTTTTGTTATATGTTCCTATTTATGAACAAAAACAGGTGATAAATTTGTGTACCACCATGCTGACTCATAGCTGTAAATTTGTCACTAGTATGCAGCTGTAACACTAATCGGGGTTTTCCTTGTCTAAAATGCAGTTAATACCTAGCATTTGAACTTGAGTAGCAGACCATGTTCTGCTCAGGTAGTATCTGTGCAAGCTTGGTTACATCCATGAGTTTAGCTAGATACAGCTGAAGTTCAAGTTGGGCTACTTCACTGATTAGATCAATTCTGAACATGCAATAAACATCAGAAATTGTATGCAGAGACTGAGGTTTGTCTGGCACGATAGACTATGGGTTCCTGTTACTGTGTGTAGGCACGTACGTACCGAGGTCTCAACTCCACGCTCTGCTAAACTTCTTTATTGGAGGTCAGTTGCTGAAAAGGGTCTCCAGGCTGACTCTGTATGAAGATGAGCAGGAATAACTCTGTTTTAACATAACCCAGTGACCACACAAGCAGTCTTAAGAGAGACAGAGGCAGCATAAAGCCTTACTCTGATACTTCTTTTCTTGTTTCCCAATCAGTGCATCGTAGAATCCAACCCAAGGCGAGAAGCACATACAGACCTTGACAGAAAACAGAAGAGAGTCCCTTGTCATATCTTCATCTTGATGATAACCTACTCATCAGAGCTCATCCTGGAAACTCCAGGTAACACTGCTGCTGACTTTTTTTTGTCAACATTTATACAAAAATCAATGGTAGGAGATGAGTTAAATTCCATTATGATGTGCCAATTCTGATCATATACAGAGACACACTGTCACAAGGAAAAGATGATGTCTACAGATTTCATAATAATATACGGTTCTCCATCCTTCAAAGTCAAACAGAATCTCTGTTGAAGCCTATCTTATACAAACAAGTTCACAAATTTAAGAAAAAAGAAAGGGTCCTACAAAAAAGAAGACACCTTTAAGAAAAAAAAAAGTGTTGCATATATGCAAAAAGTAAGATGAAGTAAGAGACTCTCTTCTCTTACATAAGACCTGTTGGAAAAGGAAGTCTTTTCAGCTGAACAAGGCTCATAAACATGTGGCTACAGGTTGCAGTTTGGCCTGAAAAATTCACTACTCACACTACTTCCAATTTACAAACACACAGTCTTCCTTTTCTCATGTATACCACATGCCCAACTTCCAGTCTGCAAGTTTGGACAATTACAATTCTTCTTCCTCTCCTCTCATTCCTTCCCCCCACTTGCAAAGCATTTGTTTCTGCTTAGTGATTGCTTGGTAAGAGATAAGCCTTTTCTAGCCAAATTGCCAAACAACTTGAGATAATGGCAAAGCAAGTTCAAACATATTTAATCCACAGGTATCATTCAGCCAATATGAAAGATTGATTTGTGGAATAGTAGACTTACTTATCTGTGACACAGAACAGCTGGAGTCAGGCTTTCAGATCTGGTGGTGTATTTTCTGGAGGTGCTGAACAGAAGATAATCCTGAGGAAGGAGTCAAAGTGATCTTTGTGCATGGGGCCAAGAGTGTCTCTGTCACAGACAGTCTGGCCAAAGAGCAATGAGGACAGTTTTTCTTAAAGAGCAGGCAGATCTTAGCAATGCGTGCTACTGTCCCACCCTGACACTCCCACCATAACCAGTTTGGAGGCAGCTTCCATGCCAGAAACACTGCAGTTAGTTCTTAGGATTCAAGAACCAAGGTAGAAAGAAAATACATCTGCAATCTAAATACACTCTAGGTCTCAGTTCAGCCTGGTCCTGCCACATCTTTGCTGCAGTTAAAAGTGGTGGTGGGATGAGGGGAGGGAAAGGTGTCCCACTTAGTCTGGTAACTCCCACAGTTTACCGAACCACCTATGTTATTTCCAGCAGAAGGGATTGAGAAACCATAGGAACCTTCCCTGCAGCCCACAGATAGGACTATTATTCTCCTCCTCACCTCCAAGAGACTGGCTTGAGCTGCAGTGTTACAAGTTTCATGTGCTTCACTACAGACATCCAGTCTAGTCCCATTATCAGCTTCCTAACCAGAGAAATGAATCCAGAAAGATACTGATTTTACAAAGAAACATGGCTAAAAATACTATACTTCTAACTTTGCAAAAGCAATTTAAGAGTCATGCAAGGGATTAGTAGTGTAGGGACAGAGTTAAAGACCAACAGAGTTGTTCCTTTCCAAGGATACTTGGAGCAACACTGGATGCTCACCACACGGCAAGACATTTTTTGCTCTCTTGCGTATGGGTTAAGATGACCATTATTTTCCATTTCAGTTTTGTAGTCGACTTGAGAAGTGAGTAAACCTGCTAGGACAGAACTGAAAGCAAGCCATATACTAAAGCGTAGAGTAAAGAGAAAAAACACTCGAGCACTTATTTGGCAGAACATATAAAACTTTTAAAAAAATACAAGAACTTGTGGCATCAGAGAACCTACTCTGTTAATAACCAAACTAACACAATCTACTTTCCACTACAGGGAAACTCCCTGCCCTTCTAAGAAACAGTCTTCTGACGTGTGAAACAGGGTCAGCTCATGTAACACATCTACACTCAACACATTATTTGCAAGCAATTCCCATAGCCCTTTCTTTACGCCCCCCACTTCTTTCTGTATTACAGAAAGTTCTCCCTGCACTCATTTGAGCTACCACGAGTGCTTGTCTTTACCTGTCAAGGTCCCAGTTTGAAATCTTTATCTACCATGTGCTTTATTTTGAGAAGACCTTATACACAAGAGGAATGAGGAAGGACTTAAAGCATTTCAGTAAATCGGGAGGGCCATAAGCATGCACTCAAACACCTTTAGTTAGGCTGATGTTCTTGACTTAGAAACACACACACATTATGAATCATGTGGTGCAATACATGACAGCTGTCTAAACTGTGAACAGGCACAGAGGGACATGGTGCCAAAAGGACCAACCTGGTATGTCTAGTGGACAAAATAAAATAACACAAGCCTTTAGATGAATTTGCACTGATGTTTTAGGCTATTGATTCCATTCACATTACTTCAGGGCTGTGCTAACCTTGGGATTAGAAATGGCAATAAGCATGCACTGCTGTCTGACATGCGCTGGTATAGAGTTTAGAGAGCCACATCCACCTGACAGTACTCACCCCCATGCATGGGTGGTCTGAATGCCTGCAGTTTACTGATACAGAAAATTGTGTTCAAGGAGATAGCCCTTCACCTGTTAAGTTCACCATTTTGACACCAAAACTAGGCATTACAGAACTTTCAGAGATGTATGAGCTATATACAAATCATATTACGGAAGCTTCCCTGCATTTTCGTCCCTTTGAATAAAAACAAAAAGTGAAATCAATAAACTGATTTTTGACTTGGTATATTGGACTGTCTTCAAGTCACACACGTGCAGCCTCGCATTTGGCCTCAGGAGCTACTTCTTCAA
The DNA here is from genome assembly GCA_035590195.1 of Aviceda cuculoides. Lineage (NCBI taxonomy): Eukaryota > Metazoa > Chordata > Aves > Accipitriformes > Accipitridae > Aviceda > Aviceda cuculoides. The sequence continues at coordinate 1,386,782 of JAVJGG010000085.1, forward strand.
CTTCCAGAGTCAAGTCCCCTCCTTTCCTAAACTAGTACTTCCTGCTTCCAGTTTGCTGCTTTTATCTATCTCATGTTTTATCATTTCCTCGTGGCTTTGCTACACAGTTTACCAGTTATACTGCTGCAGCTAAGTTTTCTTAATTCTTTTTCCATGAAAAAATTTTTGCACAAGAACAGAAGACATGTTTAGATTCAAATCCAAATTACAGATGAGGCTTGCAGGCCCAGCAACCATACCACTAGTAGCCACTAATCATGACCCACAGAGCCACTCGGTGACTCGTCAAGGCCACCCAGAGAACTACAGCATGCACTGGAGATCTCTGAGCTTCTGGTTAAACTACTGACTCTTGAGGAGTTGCCCACAGTCTGCACAGAGCTGCGCACCACAGTCAAACCATCAGTAACACTAGTGGGCTCGCTGCAGTATCAGAGCACCTGTCTCTCCTGACACGATCTGATAGGCAAATGCCTATGACCACACGTACATTTCTGACATGTTAACCAAGGCACGATAATTACACCCCGGAACGCCACAGGCAGGCCACCTGGTACTTGAGACAACACTGCAGCCCACCACCCTCTGGTGCACTGTGGGAAATTACACTTAGGGAAGTAAACACAGACCCTCATCTCCTACAGTCTGGTTCTCTGCTCTCCGTCTGTAGATGAGCCCACTGCAGACTGGTGCAGAGAGTTAAGCACAGGACTTGGGCTGTGCTTGACAACATGTATTTTGGTACAGGCAACTAAACAGAGCAAAGGGCACAGAGTCTATATCCATGCCCATGGCTTCATGTGTTGGCAGAAAACCAGCACTTGGTAGAATTCCCAGAGAAATCATATACTGGCCAGTGTATCAAAAATAATTTTTTCAGCTAGGATTTTTTTCCGATCATAAATTTTATGATGATCAGGGAATGCGGCACCCATTTGTTTAAGCAGAAAAATGTTTAAGAGGAATGCATCCACACACTCGACAACTATCGCTAGAAACAGCTTTTGTTGCTTTAAGAACCTGAACATGACAGCAGGCCTTTACCCTTTGTGAATAAAGGTTTCCTTTCAGAACAGGTCCACCAGCAAAACACTGATGATCATTTTCCAAAATGATGCTGATTGACATTGTTTGAGCATTAAAAAGGCCATCGGTAGGGTTGCCAAAAGCCTACACAAATATCGTTTTAGAAAGAACAGCCTTTTGAATGCTATTTGGAGGTGGCAGAAGGAAAAAGTGTTACAAATTTGAAAAAAAAAGAAAACAAAACACCTCACAAAACAAACAAACAAAACCACAAAAATAGGCAGAGGAAGAAAAAAGGAAGAACGATAGAGTTCCAAGAGGCTGTACCAAAAGCTACCTACCACCTATTGTTTCACAATTTTTTTCCCAACCTTCATTTCTCATGTGATGGATTTTGCAGCATATATCTTTGCTGGTTACACTGTTGTAATGATCTTTCTTCCTAAAGGCCCAATGCTCTAGCTTCACAGCCTCTACTATCAGACTAGAAAAAAGGACCATTAGCCTTTACATGAAACTTCTATCAAAGAAAGGGTCAAGGGGGGGTTGCTTACTCTCGCTTAGAGCAACACTACCTGCACACAAGGTAAAAGGAAACGTTATTTAAGTATCTAAAGGTCAAGCAAACCAAGCAAAAATAAATCTACATTCCCCTTCTAAACGCTTAGGCGGACTCATGTAGAGATTCAGCCCTTCTTTGAAAGCATCAAAACAGCACATGTTTTGTGCTTAAAGAGTTTCATATAATCTTTCCAAACAGCAAAACACCTCTCCAACCCGCACCACGATGCTGTTTGTCAGCCACACCAACGGCATGAAAAGGAGGATCAGATTAGATCACTGAAACTGAGCCAGGGACAGAGAGACAGGCCTGGAGTAGAGGGCAGGAACCATCAGAAGCCAACACCAAGGACCCGAGGGAAAGCCTGAGCCTACCCAGCTTCCCAGGCCACCCGCCTCCTGCCAGGGAGCCTCAGGTCACCTCTGGTCCCCACCTCACATCCCACCTACCTCCCCAGTGACGCCGGAGCCCAGCGACAGGCCCCAGGGCCGCGCAGCGGGGCGGGGGGCGGCGGACCACAGCACACGCAGCTCCCACCCGCCCCCACCACCGCCGCGAACCCGCCCGACAGCCCGGGGCGCCCCACGCCCGCCCCGGGACGCGGCACCCACGGGCCTGCCCAGCGGCTCCCCCGCACCTGTCCTGCTCCCCCGCCCTCACCTCGCCTTTAGCACCACGCTCCGCGGGACGCCTTCCTAGCGGCGGAGGGCTGCGGGGGGGGGCCCTGCCACGGCCAGCCTGGCCCCTCGGCCGGGCCGGGCAGAGGAGGGGAGGGGACCGACCCCCTACTGACAGGGCTGCAGCGGGGCGGGGGGTCCTTCCCTCCCGCGTACAACCCCCTCCACCCGGGGGAGAAGGGCGGGGGTGCCTCACGGCCCAGGCACCGGTGAGGGCGCGCGGCCCCCGGTGCTGAGGGGAACGGGCGCCGGGGGAGGGCGGGGGGGAGGCAGGCCTCGGCCGCCAGCTGTGAGGAACGGGCACCCCAGGGGGCGGTGGCGGGGCTCCCCTCCGGCCCCGCCGCGGCTGCCGAGCCCCGTACCTCCAGGGTGCGGATCTCCTGCTGGGTGAGGTCGTTGGACGCGGCGCACTTCGTGCGGAGCCCGCGCAGGTTGGAGAGCGAGATGTCGATGAGGTCCTGCAGCAGCCCGCACTGCTGCAGCGTGCTCCGCACGGCCGGCAAACCCCGCGCTGCCGCGCCCGCCCGGGGCCCC
>JAVJGG010000085.1:1390449-1437428 GCA_035590195.1 Aviceda cuculoides
TCTGCTGTCCTTGGCGCCCACCTCGGCCCCCGCTTCCGCCCCTCAGCACCTTCCTCTGCTCTCCTCAGCCCCTCAGCACCCGCCTCAGACCCTCGCCACCCACCTCAGTATCTCTGCTGCCGCCTCAACGCCTCCTTCCGCCTGCCTCAGCCTCTCACCGTCCTCTCAGCCCGCCTCAGCCTTCCTGCAGGTATGTTGGGACTTGTAGGCCACCCTAGAGGAGCCCCCAGCGCCGGTCCGCTGAAGGAAAAAGGGTCAGATGTAGCGCTGGGCCTGGCCAACTGACCTGGAGGTGTGAGGGCCCAGCTGGCGGGTGCAGCCTCTGGCTGTGGGCGAGGGGTCCGGGCAAGCCCCTCGCACCTCTTGGCGCTGGAAGGAGCGCTGTGTACAACACGATGAGACGAGCCCATCTGTGTGTCTGCAGACACTAAATGCCACGAGGACCTGATGTTCTAGAGGCTGCGTGTGTTCAGCACCATCCCGCAGAAGCCGGGATGTGCATTTCCGGGTGGGGTGGTCTGCTGCTGCCATGGCACAGCCGGAGCCGTTGGGGTGGGAGTCTGTGGTGTGGCATGAGCAGTTATGGAGTTCACTGACACTGGTGACGTCTGTGCCATTACACCGGCACAAAGCAAGTGCTAGCTATAAACAAGTCACTTAGTAAGGCCATAGAGAGTTTTCCTAAAATAGTCTTTCCCAAATGTTCTATAGATCGATCAGGCACATGTTTTATTTGACATAAACATTTACTTAGTAAAGAATAAGTGCAGGTCTAGCACATGAAGTGGGCATTATTGTAAACATCTTTTAGTGAATATAAATACTTGAGTGCAATAGTTGTGTGGGTTCATTCATTTCATGAGTGGGAGGGAACCTCATTATGGCCTTGTGGTACTGCTGTGGTTTCAGCTTTCACAATGGAAACGCTAGAAAAATGGTACAGGTAACTGCATTACAGGTGCATTTGGTTGCATATCCTAGCTGTCTGATGGGCTCGCACAGAACTGAGATGTCAGTGCAGGAACCATGCATCTCCCAATTATTAGAAGAATTAGGACTGTTATCTGACGTGAGGTATCTGGAAAGGCAGTTTGGTTGCATCTTGCTGACACAAGAAGGTAGCCTCCTTAATTTGGACTAGATTGACACCAGGTTTTAAAAGCTGAAATGACATTTGAGCCACATGTGGCAGTACAGGAGATAGTTTCATACAAAAAAAAAAAAAGGGCGAAACAATATGAATATAGGACATGAGGCAATGGAGCAGGGCAAATCAGCTGACACTGAGCTGTTTTTCTCATGGTTAGATGGATACTGGTATCCACATTAGTTTGTGTGCATTTGCATCAAGTAGTGTGGCATATGCTGTTTAGTAATTTTCTTAAGAATGTGGGTCAGGTTAAGTATTTGATTTCATTGTCATTATTCACATGCTGTAAATTTCATACGCACTACGGGCTTTGCTGGATTAGGGTTTAATTAGTTTGCCATCTGATGAGTCCTGTGGTTTTGGGAAAGTAACTTACTTTGCTTATTGCCTCCATATTTCTGACCTTGTGATAAAGTCTTTATCTACCCCCTTTCCTCTTAGGAACACTGGAAGTTTAGCCCTGGAAATCTTAGTCTGTAGAACTGTGACAAACTGAAACGCTCAAATACAGGTGACTGTGGAACTGGGAAATACTATTAACAGGGATTTTATTCTTGTAGACATTCTCTGTATACCCACCTGAGAACACCCATCTGCTGATAGACAAGAAACCGAGTATATTGCGTAAGAAAGCAAACTAGGAAAATTGTGGTCTGTGCATCACAAGATACTTGGCATTCTCTGCAAGTGTTTGTGTACGCGTTGGGAGTGCCGGCCTCATTAACTGGCTACCATAAGTGGGCAGCATTCCAGTCCCAGCATACACGAGTGCCCTCCGGGCCTGCATGGAAAAATGTGCTGACTAAACACTCCATACGCGCGCCATGCATTCATGTCCCTGGATCAAGATTGCTTGCTCGCTGGCTCGCATGTTTGTGAGGCTGTTACAGCCACAGGAGAAATGGGGAATCTCTGAGTGCTCTTTCCTGGAAGCAGATTACGTGCAAGTGAGCTGCTCTCATTCTAGCTCGCTGCTTTGACTCCAGTAGCAGGGCTGAAAGAAGAGGCAGAGCTGCACACACCGAACCACAGGGGAACCATTGTCTTATGCTGAGGTGAACCCAGAGCTGTGTTAGCTCGGGACTGCAACCTTGGGTGTCCCACAGAATTGCAGCCTGCGTCATCCAGGGTAACCACTGGACAAATGTGATGCTGAGATACCAGGAGCAGACATTTGTGACCATGGGGGTGGGGAGGGAGTGTAAGTTTTGTGATTTCATGGATGAGGCTAGCAGGATTTCACAGGGAATGTATCCCTTTTTCCAGGCCCACAAAACCAGCCATGACAGAGTATTCCCATATACTGTTCTTGTGCTGGGACACAGACTCTATTCAGCTGTCACACAGATCTATGTTAGGGTCTTTATCTAATTCCTTAAACACGCTGTGTTTCATATGCAGTCTGTATTGAGAATGTGTATTGGATAATGCAGCTCAGAATGGGGGAAAAAATATTATTCCAACTTCATTAGCATTTGTGCCTAATGAGCAGTATTTCCCAGCATCTTGCATCTTGTACAGACAATTTAAAATTTTACATGTTGATCCCGTTGTGATTTTTTCTTGGTCTTTGCCTTGAAAACAAAGATACAGAAAGAAATGGAAGGAAAGCATGTCAATTGGCAACAGCATGTGTTGCTGTTTCGTCACAACCTTTGTGTGTCATCTTGATAATTTAAGTTGTCTGAAATCACAGCTCTCTGTCCGTAAAAAAAAGGAGATAAAAACACTGCTTTATCAGAGGTTTTGAAAAGAGAAATACTGTGGCTGGGCAATGCTAGAAGGACCATGTGAGCGCATTGAATGATCTGTTTTGCCCAGAGATTCAGGGAAGTAACATTTTTCATGCTGTACATTCCACATTTATTGATGCACTTGTTAGGGCTTTTTCTTGAACGTACAGTATATGTGTGGCAGATATAAGAACTGCATTCTGTAGAGGAAAACAACCACTTTTTTCTTGAATCAGGGGAACCACAAACACAGTGTGTACTTCATTCCTGTATGAAGTGTGCTGTGGCCTTTTTTGCATATCAAAAAACAACAGTAGTTTTGAAAACAGCAGTAAAATGTGGAATGCCTAAACTGGACCAGCGAAAACTGTTAAGTCTGTGGTTAAGCCACTGACCTAAGAACTGAAAGGATTTCTCTTCCCCACTGCCCCCCATATCTCTTGCCCACACGGACCAAGTTCTCTGGGACAAGAATTTTCCTTTGCCAGCTACCACAATAAAGTCCTAATCTTGCTAATCGCCTTTAGGAAGTCCTGCCCTATAGACTGTATCAAGGGTCTTCAACTCAGTAACATAAGCTCTCTGGAGAAAAGTAAAGACCTTTTTTTTTCCTGAAGAAAGTAAAAGCACTGATGCATTTCATATGCTGCTTTTATGAAAAGCTTCCATTACCTTTTTAGCTAGCTTGGCCCAATTTCATTCTGCTATCACAACACTGAATTTAGATGATGAGACTGAATTACTCTATTTGATGTGTTTAACACATAATAGAAACCTGTTTTAAGAAAATGCGGTGTTGGGATTTGAAGAGCTGAAATGTTAGGTGTTTCAATAAAAGAGGCCTTTATTATCGATGATTTTCCCCTCAAAGGCGTCCTCCTACACAGACAGTAAGACTATTCCTTTCTCACTGCAGCGCAGCACAATAATACACAGTAGTCCTGGCATGCTTGGCTGCTGCGAAGTTGAGAAACTTAAGTCCTATTTTTAGACATGCTGCTGGATATTCTTTTTAGGATATACAGAGAAAGTGAGGATGGTGAGATGGTGATCATGGGACAAATCCTCACCATTTTCCCCAGTTTAAAAACCTCCATTGCCTGCAACTGAGCCAAACAGATTCATACCAGTTTAAGATTTGGCCTGCACCTTTAAGAAAATTTTTACTGTAGGTCCACTTCTTCCACAGACTTTTTCCTGTTCACCTGCCCATTTGGTGAGCCTCATGCACAAATTACAGTAGAGGCCACCTTGGGCAGGTGAAACACCCACTCCTTTCTGACTGCTTATTTTTTCCTTCTTTTGTATCACCTGTCATCAGAGAACCCAGGAATTTAACAGGAGTCTTATGATGGTTAAAATGGCAAGGTCAAAAGCAAGGGATGGAACAACAAATCCACAGGTTTGACAGTAGTATATACCAATGAGACATGGATAGTTGCAGGAAACTGAACTGTATGCTGAGAATAGTGGCGGAAGAGATGTGAAGATTAAACGTTACTGTTGTTCTTGAAAATAATTTTCATGCGTGGGGAAAAACCATTGTGCTTGGGTAATCTAAGAGAAACAATTCTAGCTCCACAAATGGAGGACACAAGAAACTAGCTGTGTAGCTACACTCAATGTTTTCTGTGGACAGGTCAACAGAAAGGAACTTCGAAATGGGACTGAAAGGAGGACCGTTGGAGTGATGTGTTCGTCTTATAAGACCTCACCTCCTGGAGTCGCGTGAGTAAGCAAGAATTGCACCTGTTACAGCAAGCAAAAACTTTCTAGCTTTAAGAAAGCTTCAATATACAAATTTTAATAGTCTATAAAACAAATAGAAAACTTAACATTTATTTTTAGAAAAATCTCATGGGATTTGCAGTCTTGCTTTAGCATTAGCTGTGTTGCAATAATGCTGCCTTTTCTCTGCTATTTATCATCAGTCTCTTCTGTTTAGGCTATAAACTGTTTGGGGCAGGAAGTGTCTTTTACTCTCTGTTTGCACGGCAATGCCTGAATCTCAGCTAGAAGCCTCTAAGCTCTGCTGTAATGTAAATACTAAATAATGATAGTCACAGAGGACTTAGCCCCCACCCCACTTGGAGGCCTGCCAGTCTGCAGGGTTTATTCTAGCAGCAGACATGCCAACAGTGAAAAGTGACAAATTTTGTTGGCGAAAGATATTCATAGGTCTAACAAGGATAAGAAACACCCGCCTCTAGAAACAGAGGCTTATGTCTCTCTGAGGATAAACACACCCAAGATTGACTCATGCTGGCATAATCGCCTTGTGCAACTTGTATATTGGCATTAGATATGTGTGAGGCAAAAAGACAAATATTTGGTTAATCAAACAACATAGGGATAATAAAAAATAATTAGGCAGCTTTACCTTTCAAACATTGCAGCAGGTGAGCTGCTGCTCTTCCCCTCAGACAGGCATACCCATCCCTGCAAGCAGAGCTTCCTCATGTTTGTTTTATCTGCAGCAAAATAACTAGTTTATTTGGTTAAATGATATAAGAGTAAAAATAATAAATAAATAAATAAAGTCCAGTAGCCCACAGTCTGGCGAGGGAGGGGGTGTATACTGTGGTGGAAAAAGCAGGCTCATATTCCACAAGAGAGCTTTGTCAAGTGTATTGCGTAAGGAGATTACAGCCCTGAGTCTGAAACACGGCTGAAGGTTTTAGTTGATTTTGCCGCTACCTCTGTCATTAGCACGCTGCTGAACTGCATCACAACAGCCCTTCTTTCATCTGTGTGAAAAAAGGCTCAAGGTCCATCATTACATTTTTCAGAGCTGCTACCCCACATAGCTATTAGCTTCATTCCCCCAAGCCCTTTCTTGTTGTTGTTTTAAATAAAGGGGAAGGAGTTGGATGGGTTAATCATCTGTTCACATTATACCGTGTGCTCTTGGATTCATTTGATGTGACAGTGCTATAGAGAGGACATGAGTCCAGATTCTGCTGTGCACACCCTATATAAGGCTTCTCCTGCACTTGGGGTTTTGGCAATGTAGTTATGTTGATTAGCAAAATGAGAAAAAACTCCTCACACACCCGTGTGTCATACTTCTGTCAGCAAAACTCCGAGTCAGTGTCAGTTTTGCTGGCAAAAGGAAAAAAACCCAAACTTTTCCTGATGCAGCCTCTTCTTCTTTGTGGAGAGAGATTTTACCACCAGTTCTCATACTGTACTGTGGGAGGCCTCATTTCCAGTTCTGCAACCCTTCTTCCACATCTGTATGTGCAATGCCTCAGAAGTGGGGTGACCACATATATTTCTCAAGCAATTCATTATGTCTCTCATTACATACCTAGCAAGAAGGCTGTCTTGGGATCAGCAGGGCCTGCTGGATAATCCACATCCCTTTCCCTGGGAGGAGCAGTACCACAAAGACCACTAGATCCAGCATCCGCATTCTTCCCGAGATTCATCTGCACATCTGATGTAGCTGTGTCCCTCTGTTGTGCATGGTGGGACCTGGGAGGAGCTATTGCCAGCTTCCACTTGTGAAACACCCCTGAAGTCTCTTTCCCTTAGGCATTCTGCTGCACATGTCTTGTAGTTTTCAGTTATGTAGTCATCTCTGGGGAGAGCCTGGATGGACTAACATCTCTGTTTTAGAAGGGCTGCAAGAATCCACAGTAGATAAAAATGGAAGGAGCTGGCTTTCAGAGCTTTCTAAAAGTTGAGACACTGTAAAACAGCCTGGAACAAATTATATCAGTGGAGGATCAGCCCAAATGCATCTGATTGGCATTACCTGTTGAGCTCCTTCATAGGAGGTGGAATTCTGCAAGCAACCGCCTGTGCGTTCTGGTGTTCTTCCTGGCCTCACAGCCCGCTCCTGCTCTACTGAGTCAGGCTTTTGGAGACCAGGTCTATGAAAAGCCTGCGGTTAGTCTAAAGAAAACTTGCAACATTATTATGAATATTTAAAAACTCAAACCTGTCCCCTGCAAAAAAACTGTCTCAGCTGTAAGTCATTACAGTGATGATAATAGAAAGGACTTTTTATTCACCTATCAATCATTCTTGCTCTTGATGAGTTGAGAATTAATCTGCAGAAGGAAAAGCAAGCACAGATCTTTTGTTCCTTCCAATTCAAAGTCCTTTGAAATCAGTGTCTTCCCAGTCAGTAAGTTTTGGATTAGGTCCTCATTCCGCCTTCCTTTCCCCTGTCCCTACAGTACCATGAAAATTCAGGCTGTTTCTCTTTACTTCCTTCCTCTTCTAAAATGTCTAATAATCAGCCATCTGGTGTCCAAGATGCCTTGAGTATTAGGGCATTTCCTTTATCCAGGGGAGGCTTGTGAGAAGAAAGATAAATGTGTTCATGACCCATCCCTGCTGTGTGCTGATTAGGGTCTGGCATTTTTTCTTTGTTCACTGTGATTACTGTAGCGCTGAGTCGGTTGGTAGAGAAACATATTTGAAGAGAGAATCTTAGTTTCTGGTCTAGCAGATTTCATGACATTACTTAACTATTCTTAATTAGAATATTATAAAACAGTGTAATACTTGTAATATATGTTAAAGACAGAGTGGGATTTTGAAGGGAAGAGGCAAAGGGAGATCTATAGAAAATACTGCATATCCTAAAGAACTGCAGTCTGGATTTATTCTCATTTTAATTCTGCCTCACAGTGGCACCCTATTTTTCAGAACTACCTAAAAAACTTAACCCCTTCCTTTCATTCTGTATGTCAGACTAGTAGCCAGAGACCCAAAGCTGCTATATAAGCTGTGTGCTGGGCTCTATTTAAGTCAGTGATAGTGCTTGGGGAGCAAGGGTTCTGTGTACCATGCTGTGTAAAACTGGGTCAGGTCTCAAGGTAGCCAATGGATTGAGATTCAAGTTTAAGAGGAAAATATTTGAAGGGCACAGAGAAACTGTGACAGAGCATCCACTGGACCATTGCATTTTTTAACACAAAGCCTAGAGGGAGAGGGCAAGTCAGACTAAAATGAAAACAAAAGCAGCAGGAAGAATCTGCCATCTTAGCTCTTAAGTAGAAGACAAAGAAAAGAACTGCCCTTTTTATTCTATGATGACTTGTTAGCTGAAGTCTTGATGTAAAGGAGGTTTGTGTCTTGATTTGTGAGCCCTTGGGAGTTGCAAATTTTTTGTTGCCTTACTGTGGTAGCATGAAGCGATGCCAATAAGGCACTGTTCACATTCACAGAATGATACTCCCTTCCCATTAGGGTGTGGACAGTCACTAGACATTTGTACCAGGAATCTTCACTTGTTGGTATGTTTGTAAATAGTAAACAATTTTGGATGAACAGGAGCTTGTCAGGTGAAAGAGGAGTAAGAAGAGACGTCCTTAAAATACTTTTAGGCTGTTTTCCGTACATCTTAGTTTTCAGCAAACAAGTATTTCTAACTTTGGGGGGCTTTTTGTTTGTTTGTTTTTGAAAGTCACCTTTAAGGGCATGTACTATCCAAATCCCTCCTTGAACTCTGCATACAGTTCAGACTGTGGATTATGGTAGTCATACCATATTTAAGCTATTTAGTTCATCCATTAATTAACCAGCTAATAGCATACGTTAGCATGAATGCAAGAAGTAATAAGATAGCCTAAACTTTCTGTGCAAGACTATGCAAAACTTCCTTTAACTGGAAACATTTGCCTCAGTCAGTGTAAAGAGCCAGAGCTTCACACAGCAGATAGTCGCCACCCAAACTACTCACCAAGCACAAATGTACATGCAGATAAATCTTTTTCTGATGATGCTACAGAAAATAGTGAACCACATATTCTGCAGTCTGCTCAAACACAGTAAAAAAGTCTTTATAAAATCCAATGGGCGTAATTTTTACATTATTGGTAAATGGTAAATTACCAATACTGGTCCCAACTCAGCTAAGATTTTTAAACATAAGTTGTCATGCTAAAGTCAGGCTTGGAGATACACTTCTGTGTCTTGCTGAATCAGGGCACATACATAACAAGGAAGTTTAGAAATCCAGTGTCTCTGAACTGATTCTTATTTTTCACTAGTCTAGGTTTTATTCCTGAACTGCATTCCACAGCTTTGGACTGGTGTAGGCACACTGCAGTCCCACTGCAATCTCAGTACTGCAGTCCTGCTCTTTTGCCTTCTTCCCAGCAGAGAAGAGCATAGCCTGCTGATGAGGCTCATACAGATACTTGGGATGGGTGGGATTGCTCTGATTTTAGAAAAATCTCCTTAGACAGAAAGTGCTAGAAAGAGCAGCCTGTCTCACTACCCTATTTCTGTCAGTAGCTGCTAGTGTGGTAGGGCTCAGCTGCCCCAGTTCTGCACAAATGCACACTCTAATCTTGCTGATAGTGTCTGGAGAGAGAATGGTCATGGCCAGTTCTTGTCAGCATTTGAATTCAGTCTCTTGATTTTCTGCTAACTCTTCTTCCTCAGTTTCCATCACAATCATCGACTTTCTCAATAACACCATCTCTGGAAATGGTTTGCACCGGAAGCAAGATAAGCAGAACATGAATGCTAGCAGGAGCTGAGCCAAAGTTTTGAAAATTCTGGCTCTCACCCCACAGCACCAAATAGGAAGCCCTTTGCATTCATGGCAGACAAATGTACAGGAAAGGACAAAGTAAACCCTTACCACTTTCCCTCATATTTGAGCTTAGTTTTTCCTGATCCAGCAGCTCACATGTTTCTTTACCTCTGCTCTCACTGCAAAATTGAAGAATTCAGCCAGTTGAGAAATAGTCAGCTATCCCTGGCTACTGCCTGCTTCTGCAGTTCACAAGGTAAAAGTCCCCATTGTTTTCTGATGGGGAATATTGCCTGACAAGAACTGAGCACTTGAACACAATGAGGACAGAGGTCTCAGTGCAGGGAAGTGTTTTTATTCAGGATGTTGCATAAGCATAGAGTTAATTTTAAGCCCATACTTAAGTGCTACAGCAGTCAATATGACAGAAACATTTACATTGAAGTTAGTATCTGATTTTAATTGCTACTGCACAGGCTTTGCCTAAGCATGCTTTCAGGTGTTGCCTTGGAAAGGAACACAAACCAGCACAGGCATAAGTATTTTTCTAAATCAGAGCTTGTTGTAGTATGTTTTCTCACTCTGGATTGTCTCGCTCCACCCATGGAAAGTGGAAGAAACCCAGCTTTTGCCATTGGAATGATCCCTGTGCACCTCAAACTGTAAGTTATTTTCATTAGAAGAAAAAAGTGAGTTGAAAAAGCTAACCCAGAAGACTTCTTACTTCTATAGGGCACTGATCTTCTCAGTGTGTCTGTAAGTAGCTGTGTAGGTCCAATTCAAACCAGGGGAGAAACTCCCCTTGACTTCAGTTAGCTCATGGTCAGGTTCTGAGCAGAAGCCACAAGGCTGAATGACCTGCTTATCACTAAATAGCAGATGATTCACAGCTTCTGACTGAGAAGTCAGGAATTCTAACTGCGGGTCCTAAAATTGGTGCCACTCTGTTTTCTGAGCATACTAACAGGGGAGAGACAAATCTCTCTGAAGGCAAAAACTTGTAAAAAACCATAGAAAATAATTGTCTTAAGAAAATAAAGCTTTTCTGTGTTTCCCATGTGGTATGTCCTATGGGAGCTTGGACACTCATCTGAAGGAAGAGAGAGAGGACTTTCAGTCTTAGCTTGATCATCACGAAGAGGTAGTTGGAACGTTGGATCTGTACTTGGGGATGACAACCAGTTAACACAGACCTTTGCCTCTCTGGAATGCTGTCTCTCGTCATACGCACTGATAACAAACCCCCAGTGTCAGGAAGTAATACTAGCACATCCTCTTTGCAACGCTATCTAAAAAAACAGAGAGGAATTTCTTTCTGACTGAAGTAGAGTGACACCAGTCCTACAACAGCCATCTGCATGCCTCTCCTGCTTCCTTCCTTGTTTTTATTCTCAACTCTTTTTATAGCCAATATATTTCCAAACACACCACACGAGATTCTGAGTTGCCAGCTTTTGCAGTTTCTGGTCACTTGCATTACCCTAATGCAACATGTATGCAGCAGCCCTCCTCCTATATAATTTAACAATACAACTGGAGTAACCCAAAGTATAAACACTAAGCCATGAGAGGAAAGTGGCAGAGTACAAGGAATCAAATAGTTCAGCTGCCTGGACTAAAGAACCAATGGATTGGCATGGTGTCTCTCACATCTCAGGTGCTCTTGTTTCCACCATTCGATGCAGTTTTCTGTTTGTTCTTTGCTCAAATCAATCCCCCTCTTCCCTATGAATAAAATCCTAGTTATAGGGAAAGGAGATGTTGGCACAAAGCAGCATGTTGTGTTTCTTTCCCATGGGAAAGTCCTGTTCAATAAAAATCAAAAACGGCTTTCAAGAACAACAGAGTCGTCTTGGTAAATCTGTCTCCTCTTCAAGTCAGAATACGCCTTTTTTGCCCTGAAGAACTAAGGGAAATATTCTCAAACTTTATTTAGGCAGTGCAAGGAAAGAGCCTATAACTGTAGCTTGCGGTTTATTGGGAGTACGTGTTTCCACTACTTTGGCTTCCAGTCAGTATAATCATGATTTCCGAAACCATTTCAAGAAAGTGAATGATGACCCTGTGGTTGAGACATTGAGACTGGACCAGTCTGGTTCAGTTCCTGGCTCCTTCAGAAAGTATAGCCATGGGCAAATCATCTAATCTGTCTGCCCTCCCCCATGAAGTAGAGATGATAATGTTTCCTCTGTCTGACATGTCTATTTAAACCGTATAGAGCACTTAGGATTTAAAATTGCAAGGATGGAAAGGGTAGATGTGATCCACATCTGTATTTCCCAGAATCCTGTTCAAAAGGTCAAATTTTGCCCATTACAATGGGCATAATGAAAATAATTCCATTGGTTTAGTGGAGTTACTCCACATATTCATTGAGCTAAATGAAGTCAGAAGTTATAATACTAGATCTAAGTGCTTCATGTTGTTTCTTCTTCTTTGATGGGATTGCAGTCATACCTATTTGAAACAGTGTCTCCAGCTCCCATCCATCCATGAACCTCTTTTCAGTTTCAACCTGTTAGCTCTGTAGTTCTGCACCACCTCTGAGATTTGCAAACTCTTCCAAATTCAGAAGTATGGTTCAGTCATATTGCCTATCTTTTACCAAAACATGAAACAAGAAAGCTCCCCTCAAGCCGTAAACACTGTAATTTACCCTAATTTCTTCACATTTAAAATAAAAAATCTGAAATATCAAAACCACAAGCATTCAAGTGTTTCCATGAAGAATAATCAGGATGTTGGACTTGCTAATAATTTTATGTAAGTGCTCGAGCTATGAAAGAACCCATATGGTACTCTTCAGTTCTGTATTTCTGTTAAAAAGTGATATGTCTGTAGAATTTCAGCAGTTGTTGGCTGTCCTAGATGTCTTCAGAATAGCATGTGCTGTTCACCTATGCTGTGAGGCTAGGAATTTTAGCCCAGCCAATATCCCCTGTACTTCCCTTACATCCTGACCCCCCCATGCCCTTCAAACTGGGAAAGTTTCACAGTCAGACAGGTTGTTAACAGGAATTTGCCCAGCTCCACTTATCAGCCTAGGCCCATCTGGAAAACAGCAGAAGGGGAGATGGAAATGTCTTTCTGCTCGCATCTTTCCCTCTCTCACATGCCCCAAAGGTACACAATGGGAGGGCTGTTCAGAATATCATAGTGGAGTTTTGCCTACAGCTCTATGCTGAGCAGATACAGCCATCTGCAAAGAATTCACATTTCAAGACATGCCAGTTCCAATGTATCTGAAAATCACAACTAGTCAGCAGGAATGGATGCAGTCTGCATTGCTAAACGCTTGGGTGCACTCATATAATTGAATAATTCAATGTTGTGAACTCCCTCTTCTCAGACAATGTGTTTTAGATATTGACTGCACAGAAGGTCAGCTTGTGCTAGAAAAACAAACAGGCTGCTTTGCTTAGAACAGCAGTATAGGGAAGGCTGGGAATAGGCTATGACAGGAGACATTTAGCCTTGTTAATTGTTGTTACTGTGATGTGGTCAAAGCATTTCAACCTAGCTTTTAGCAGTCCAGACTTAATGCGCTTTTTTTTTCATACAGTGATGTGTAGAGGGACTAATCCAGATTGGCTTCTGATTACATTAGTCATTACACAGACAGTTCTCAGTCCAGACTACTGACTGTCTAAATGCATGAGACATACGGGCAGGAGGTGGACTGTGCACCAGAATGTGGCACAGGGGTGCACCAGCTTCTGTTCCATGTGCTACGCTGCCTGTCCTCATGAAAATACTGGGTAGTTCAAGGCAGCTTGTGTGACTCTCTAATAAAGTATTTATTGATTTTAAGCAAATTTCATAGAAGGGTGAAGATACTAGAGATAATTAAATCCCTACCTGTTTGGGAAAGAGAATCTTATGATAAAAGCATGAAGCTGTAGCATGGACTCATTACTGATTAGACACCACAGAAAAGTTC
Organism: Aviceda cuculoides; assembly: GCA_035590195.1. NCBI lineage: Eukaryota > Metazoa > Chordata > Aves > Accipitriformes > Accipitridae > Aviceda > Aviceda cuculoides. The sequence continues at coordinate 1,403,772 of JAVJGG010000085.1, forward strand.
TCATCAATGTCCTACCTATAAGGAATGCTTTGTTTGGAGCATGCAGTTAACCACAAAATGCAGATTGCTTTTTGCTCACAATTACTTTACACATCTGAAAGGTTATGCACAGGCACCCTAACTAACCATATTAGGCCACACGATCATTTAGAGGTAAACTGGAAATGAATGGCTGTCCCTTCTTCTGCTTGTTCCTTGAATCAAGTTATCCAGACTCTTGCAGTCAGCGCAAGCCAACATCTCCAAACAGAGTAGCTTTGCTCCCAGAGAAGCAATTGGGAATTACAGAGGGGAAGAAAAAGCAAAGTTACCCGTTAGCAGGTGAGCTGAGAAAAGAACACAGGGTTTTGTCTGCACTTTGAGCAAGTAAAAAATAACCATGTGGACTGCAATGTATCGGGTATGTTAGGTACTTGTCTGCCTTATAGAATATTTCCAAGGGTCTAAGGTTCTAAGTATACATGTTTTTTTTCTCAATGGATGCAGTTAGAATGACACAGCCTTCCCTCACTGGAGACACAAGAAAAGTAGAAAAAAAGTGCTTAATTAAGGCGTAATTTATTTTTCTCTTCTGCAGAGGCTATGGCTATTCTTTGAGACAGATAAAGCAACACATTAGAAAGGCACATAAACTGTGCTGCCAGGGAAACCTGACTTTTGTTCTTGTTTTGTTGCTTCCTTTAATCCTACATAAGGCATTCCTGCTGAGAGCAGACTGGTAGAAGCTTGTGAGTAATGGAGAGGCATAACACTTAGCAAAGTCATCATAATGTGTATCTGCTGCACAGAGTATTTTTATTTAACCCTTTCTTTTTAATAGGTGCTTCAAAGGTATATACATTGAGGCAATTACATGCAGAGAAATCAAAAAGATACCACAACAACAAGTAATAAGAATATTGAGATACAGAAATAGTAAATACGTGCTAGTTTGGTTTTTTTCCCCCCAGAGTATCTATGTTCTAGGGTGAAGTGACAGTTATAAACATGTTAAGACAGCCTTTTCTTTTTTTTTTCCTTTGGAGAGATGAGAAATGCTATCTAACTTGTGTGATACAGGGAGAACACTGCCTGAGCAGTCCATCATCTCAACCTCCTATAACACACCCTTCTGGAAGATACATTTTCTTTACACACTTCTCAGGAAACACAGATGCCCTGATTAATTAAGTTAAAATATCGCAGGCAACAGAAGACACGCATATATATATTAGGTGTTTCCTTGATGGCAGGTGTGGTGGTAGGATTGAAGCAGTATGGGGAAAGCAGTAAGGAAAAACAGACTGAAAAATAGCAGGGCATGGAGCCCTGTGCACATGCATCTGGGGCGTGGAGGGGGAACAAAAAAAAACTTAGCAAATGAGAAATATCAATTCAGATGCTTACAAACCAGCTGTAATTGATTATCTTCAATCCTCAATTAAACTGTCTGAATCAGGGGGGTTGCTGGGAGAGTTTGTAGTTGGAGATCAGTCTGATCTGTCGTGGTGCTCACTGTAAGCCCTACCAAGGTGCAAGGCTGGTTTAGTAAGTGTTGAAGTTACCTGTAGACAAGGATGGATTCCTCATAGTCAAGTGCAGTTCAAGTACTAGGACTGCCTCTTCCAGCATGTTTTAAAGAAGCAAAATCTATAATATAGAAAGGTAAGAAAAGAGAGAACTCTTTCAAGAGAATGAGGCCCTGATGATAAAGGCTGATACTGGAGGCAGTGCACTCTCTGGAGATTAGAGCATGGCAGTAGGAGAGGAATGCAGTTCTGGCTTGCCTTCTGGTTGTATGTGATATGTAGCTTTGGGCATATCTCACAGGTAATCTTGTGATCTCCTTGTAAACTGGGGCTGATAAAACTTACCTAACTATCTCTTTCACAAGGTTTTTGAAAAGGTTGATGATTTAATTAGGAGTAATTTATCATGATGACTTCTATTTAGAGGAACTTCTCAGCAGTCCTAATAGGCAAGGCCCTAACCTGACTTTAGAGACAAGTGCTGTTCAAAGCCTTGCAGGACCCAGGAAAGACAGGAAGGAAAGCTAGTTGTCTGTCTTAAGCTGTGGGTTACTGGCAGAGCTGGAAGTGGACTGCAACTGTTTCGTCTGGTAGCCTGGGAAATGCTCTGTAACTGTGCAATGTTATAAAGAATTGTTAACCCTGAAAATCAGAAAAGAGACTGGACTGGCTCATCCCCCACATGACTGGGCACTCCCTTCTGATTATTACCTGGGACCATGACAGCAAAGAACAGTAATGTAGTCAAGGTATCACAGGAGAAAGCTCAGACCTGGGCTGTCCAGGAGATGTGTGCTGGATGGTCTGAACAGTTCCCTTCTGTTCCTAAGACCTGCGAAAACTTAGATGAAAAGCAGTGTAGCATGCTACAAGTCTGACACAAGCTTTATATGCACATACAAACGCTCTTCATATCAGTTCTGTGATTTTTAAATTATTTGGCTAAGGGGAAAAAACCAAGTGATTGGATACACATCAAATCCACCTGACCTGGGCTGTGGTATATATGATTCGGTTGAAAAGTTCTAAGCTCTCGAAATAATGGCTATTGGCACTCTGCTACTGTTCACCAAGTCAGCTGATTCTGTGTTAGGGCAGGTAAATAAGTATCAGCCTGCATTTCAGAGAGTAGGGAAGTGAGGAGGTACAGTGACCTCTACACAGCTGAATCATAGGAATCGGAACCTTCTGGATGAATCCTGTATTCCTGGCTAAAACTTTCTCTCCAGCTTGCAGTACTATTCCATTCCTATAACTGAAATTGAATCCCTTTTATCTTTGCCAAATCCTAGACTCCCTATTAATTTACTTCAGCACATAGAAGGTGAAGGACGCTCTTCCCATGTATCTTGCTGTAATCTCACAGAGTTGGTGTTTTCTGGGGCTGATACAGCATTGAACCCATTTTCACCATGGAACAATCCTGGTTCCCAGGTTCTGTCACAGACATCTTTAACAGAGAAGCATTAGCCATTTAAGAATCTGCCCAGCCTTCAACCCTCTCTGCAGGAGTGCTGAGGAAAGGCTGAGTTATTGGCAGTAGGGGGAGTGTGCCAGCTCACACGTGGAGGTGAGACTTGCACATTCAGGCTGGGAGTCCCAGCGGCAGTACAGATTCCACAACCGCTTCTGGAAGCAGTTGTGATCACTGTACTTTCACATACACACAGCACAACCTCAGAGAACTTTTCTATAAAGAGAGGGAGGAAAAAAAAGCCACTAGCAAAAAGAGACAATAAAAGCCTCCAGGAGACAGTCATTTTATCTGCAGTTTGCACTCAAATAACCCAAAATGGCTACTTATCTGTAGCAACAATGGAGCCCTTAGTGATTTAAAAGTGGAAAAAAACCCCAACCCTGAAGGGTTTATCGAGTTACTTAGGTAAGTGTTCTGCAGTGATGTCACAAAGGGACTAAATTATGAAGTCATAGGGAAAATGCAATCCTTTTCTGTCACCAGGAATGAAGGATCTTGTCTGCTAAACTCAGATGCAAATTTGAAATACTGACACGTGGCATGTTCGGGGCTGAGATCATACCTGTCTCCCACTTGGAATTTGCAGTAAAAGGTTCAAAAATTTTCACACAAAATAGGGCTATTTAAAGATGCTGGGATAAAAATGTGTAAACACTTCTATACTATAAGAAGAGTTGCAGAACAGATGCTAGCTATCTGTGGAGGCTGCTAAACATGAAGCATTGATGTTGCAGATAAGAGTAGTGCTTATTTCCCGTTCCCTATGGGCTTGATCCAGTGTCTCTTGAAGTCTTGAGAAGGCTCCCAATTGACTTGTCTTTAAACTACTGCTCTTTCTGCCAAAACTAGACATGGTTCTTTAACCCATTCTCCCTATCTTGCATGAAGAACATCCTCCAGTAAGCCAGAGAAAGACACAGACTCACTGAATTTATCACGAGGTGAAGAATATGGTCACACCTTGAACTCTCAGCTTTTTTATAGGTCTGGTTTGCCTCACACCAACCACTTAGTTCCCTGCTGGAGTGAGCACTTGTTAACCAGGGGGGAAACAAGTTAGCTGTGTGATTAATTGTCAGAAAAGTGACTGTGATGTGTCCTGACAAAGTCCTTCTTGGGTGGGTTATTTTGCTTCCTAAAACGTTCAGGTGCATGGGTAAGGGGAGTAGTCAGGACGATGGCCCACTTTCACTGGGACTGTAGTACATATTCTGAAAAGCAGTGAGTATGAGCCCCTAACCCCATTTTACATCTCTGCAAATTTTATGAGAGCGTTTGTTCATTGCTATAGCAAACCCAGGGACAGAAGCATGTCTGAACTAGGGTGGGTTATGTATACATCAGTGTTAGTGTTAGGCGACAGCCCTTACTGCAAGTTCATCTCTGCACACCTGGATTCTCCCTTCCGAGGCAGAAAGGCCAGAGCTCACCTGCAGTTGCTGAGGCTTCATCAGCTCTCAGAGATGAGCAACATACACAGCTTCCAGTGACATCCCCTGAGCCTCGAGGTGACACAACAGTGAGAAAACAGCTACCCAATAACATTGTGCAATTCTGCATTTTCTCCCAGTCCGGGAAATGACTTAAGTACGAAATTGAGCTGCTTGGGCCCATGTGTTTGTTGCTACTGTTGTTGGCCTGCAGCCACTGCCCAGACGAACCAAGTCCCTCGGGGCTGTAAATCCCCTTCTCTCCTCCCCGGCACGGTGGCGGAGTCTCTCTCGGGTACCACCGGCTGTCCGGCACGGTAGCAGCGATGCCAGATGGTCCTGGGGCAGAGGAGGAGTTTCGTAACAGGATTCCGGGTCTCCCGGTAACGCCGCACAGATACAACTGGAAACTGCAGCGGGGGCTGCTGGGCTTTGTCCCCGGCCCCCTACCCCCAGCAAAGAAAGGCGTTTGCCTCGGCTGCAGCGGGATTGCTTCCCGAAGCTTTGGTGCCCTCTGCAGCCGGCCGGCCCGGGCCGGGAGAGGGCTGCCGAGCTCGCCTCGTCCCGGCGGCGTCCCAGCGTCTCCCGCAGGGCTGCGGGGGGCGGCGGCGGTGCTCCCGCCGGGAACCGCTGAGGATGGCAGGAAAGGAAGAAATGTAATCCTGCCGGGAGACAGCTATTTGCCTGCCATTAACTTCGCGCGCTGGTGTTCGGGTGTCGGAGGCCGCCGCCGCCTTCGAGAAGGGGAGCCACGGAGTTTGCATGCATGCGTGTACACACGGGGCTAGAGTGGATGTACTTCTTTCTTCCCCTGATATTCTGTGTTTTCTCGACCCCCGTCCGTGAATTCTGCAAAATACAACCTAGAGATCCCCCTCTGTGCTTTAGCTGAGCCACGCGCAGGACAGATAAGGGAGCTGCTTTCTTTAAATGTACATGAATCAAGAGAAGCCCTCTTGCAACCTCTGGAATAACAGCAGCATAAATAAGCTGAGAGTCAGACCTGTTCTGCTCCCTGTCCTCTTGCCCCTTGTGTCCAAGTGCTGTCTCATGCACAAGGAATACTTACAGTGTGGGCAAACGCAAGAGCAAGCTGCTCTCCCCACATCCAGTCCCTCTACTTACGCAAGTCTCTTGCATCTCCTGTGGACCTATTCTTTATGAACCTAAATATTCTTTTATTCATTGTGCAATGCGTTTATTCATGTTTTTGCCGTAGGACCCTCAGTCAGGGACTGCCTCCCTACTGTTTCAGTCACTAGGGAATATAGTTAGGGACAGATCTAGAGTAAGAAATCGGTTCTTGCTCAAAAATATTTACAATCTGTCTGTGTGTGTGTGTGTTTATAAAATAGCAGAGGTGTGAATACTTATGTATAAAAATCTCAGGAGCGAGAAACTTTGGGGTGCTTAAGAAGATGGAGTAAATCAGTAGTTGTCTTGATGGACTCACTGCATAAATCATTGTCAAATCTACTTTCTTAGCACTGCTTGTGAGAGCATAAAGTTTCTCTTGTTGTGGGCATGATGAAATAAGATGCATTTCAGGTGATTTGGATCAGTCTGAAGGGAATGGTACCTACCCATTCCACTACCGATAGCTGAAAAGTGGAGGTAACTGTGAGGGGTGACCTCAGGCCATCTCCACTACACACTAACAATCTCTAAGAGTTACCCATTCTCATGTCCTGATGAAATATTTTTTCAGGTGGCTGTTTTAGTGGTTTGAGTCTTATCACTGGGGTCCCATGCTGTAATGTATTTTCTGTTGGAGAACTTTGCTTTCAGATCTTTCCCTTCTTTGTTTCCTGTTGTTGAAGCTGTTATTTTTTTTTAAACGCAGCTATTCTGAAATCATTGCTTATGTCCAATATCCCACTTTCCTCAAAGGTACAGTTGCCAATAGAAGTTGACTTTGATGTTCTTGGCACAGCTTTGCCTTCAGCCCCTGGTGTGTAGGTCTTAGCATCTCTGGTCAGGAAAAGGAGCTCCTGGTGGTGGCTGTTGCTTAAGCACAGGTGTTGTGCAAGCTCAGAGGAAGAGGATGTTGGACCCCTAGGGCCTGGCTCAGAGCTTTGAAGTAATTTCAGGCTGGCAGCCAGCTGTAAGCTCACTCACAACTCCATGGGTTCATCAGAAGTCTATTTCTAGCAGGCAGATGTGTCTTTCAGCAGCCACAATGGACACTTGTCTTGCGGACAGAGCCCCCAGTCACTTTTGGCATCCCTCATTTCTTGGGGGAGTAAGGGGTCTGTGGCACCCCCATAAGATCCTGTAGTGTAACACCGTCTGTTAGGGGAATCCTAATGTAAAGGTTCTTTCTGAAATGAGCTCTGAACACTTTCCTTGACTTGGTGCCTCTGCTGAGCCTCAGTCTGAGCAAAATGTTCCTACTCCTTCTGTCAGAAGCACGGAGACAATTAAAATAGCTCCTGCTGCTAGTGATGATTTCATAGGAGGTAAAAATAAATAGAGAAAACCAAACAAGACACAGGAAGGGCACTTTATGATGACAATGTGTCCTAACACGGAGACCCTAAAATCAGGGGTGTTTATGTATGTGTGTTGAGGCAATTTCAGAAAGAGATTTGGCTCCCCATGGAAGTCAAAGTTATGCTCCAGCATAACTTTGGATTTGGCCTTATGTACACACTGAGAATTCCCTTACAATTTCTTTGAACATAGGTAAGATCCAGTCTTTTGCCACAACATCAAAAGTTGGCTGCTGTGACTAGAAACACTGCCAAATCCAAACAGCAGTGAGGAAAATAATAATGCCAGCTTTATTGGGTTGCATTTTCTTGTGTTCTCAACTGACCTTTTGGCACCCAAGAAAAAGATACGTTATCTGTAGGGCTCAGCACCTGGGGTCGTATCTGTACTCCTGAGCTCAGTGGCTAAGCAGCCATTGAGCTGTGACTGCTGGAATCCTGGGGGTATGTGGAACACATCCTTGCAGCTGGACCAAGGTCAGTAGTTAGTTAAAAGCAAAATAGCACTGTGGCAATTTCATTGCTGGGAGGGGAACCCAGCCACCAGCAAGAAGCCAGGTATTTTATTGTGAACTAAAACTTCAGGGCAGTTTTGTCATCCAAGAACACTGACCCTGCTTAGCCATGAGGAGATTTTGTGCCCTGTAATCCCACATTGATCTGGATTACTTTTTTATTTAAAGAAACTGACCTCCAGCAGCCACACCAGGTCTCTCTGGCCCAGTAAGCGAGTCCTGAGCATAAGTAAAGAAACAAAATTTCTAACTCAAAAGAAATGCTGGTGAGCAATATTGAGCCTCTTTTAAAAGGCCAAGGAAAACAGGAGAGCATTATTTTAAATAGATCTTAACATTTTATTAGTACATTAAGTAGTTTAACAAGTCCCATTCATTCTGTTTCTCAATTAATAGATTAAGGGTTACCAAATAATCAACACATTTGCTAAGATATAAGGCATCATTAAAATTCTGGCTTCTCATTACTAGCAGCCAGTCCTGTTTCTTTTGTTTTTAAAGAAAGAATACACACCTCCATAAGGCAAGTATTAACCAAAGACACAGGAAACCTGTTTACATCTCTGATGTGACAGACTTCATGCGTGTCTTTGGGTAAGTTCCCCAGCTTCTCTGTGTTTCAAATGTAGTTCAGAACTTAACTGCCTTCCAAAGGTATCATGATGTCGAAATAGGTGATGCTTAGATGCCTTATTAATGAGGCCATGATAGTCATACTACATGCAGAAGTAAAAGTAAGAATATCAAATGCACAGCAGGACTATTTGCCCTGACTTGCAGTGCCTGTCATGCAAGTCACCCAAGGTCCTCTCCCTCTCTAAATACCATTCTCATGCATTTTCCTAAACATTCTCCCATGCCCTTGCTAATTTTAGCCTCTATCCTCCACTGAAAAGGTCTCTCTGGCACCCTCGCAATACAATGTGACTGTGTAAACTCAGGCAGTGCTCACTTAACTATCTTCATCTTTATAACAGAAACAAGTCCTAAAAGACCTGCTGTTAAACTTCTGGTTTAGGCTTCTTCCTGAAAACAGTCCTTGGATTGCATGTGGGCTAGAGACATGATTTCATACCTGCTATTCCTGGAACTTCTTTCCTGACCATGAGCACCACCCAGTTATAACCTCTCCTAAACGCACTTCCTTAAGGAGACTTCTAAAAGATAAATGACGGGTGTGATGTTGCAAGCCTGAGGTTGCTTTGTCAACAGGGAAGAGGCTCTTTGTCCCCATGTGTGAGTGTGATAAACATTGAGCAGAACACAGCATTATTGATACAGGTATTCCAAGAGACCCTGCATTCCTACCATGCCTGTTTTACATTTGCCTCCTTGCACTGACAGTGTTTCCTACTACTGCTTTCTTACCAGAGCTGTAATGTAGTAGCCCCATGTCTGTAAGTCTGGGAAACAGCTGTTCACATCCATGCTGCCATGTTAGAAAAAAATATGTTTGAAAATATAGTCCTCATGCTGAATGAGAGTAATTCTTCCATTTTATGTGCTGGGCGTTATAAGCCCACTGAAGTACTTTGTACTAACAGCAAAGATGGCTGCTTGGGCTGTATTGGAGGGCAGTACCTCTAAGGAGCACAAGGGCTGTGGAGACGTGATAGTTCTGAACAAAAAGAGTGGTGACATTACTGGTTGCTTAAAAAAAAAAATCCCTTGACTTTTTGGGTTTTTTTTATAGAAGCAAAGATCCTTGCCCCCTGTTACTGGTCAGATTGCCATTGTTCATCCCTGGAAAGTGTTTGATACCAAAATCTATCCTTTAAAAAGCAACAAAAACATTATTCCTAAGAGCAGCTATTGAAAAGTTACCTTCACGGTACAGAGAAGGACGGTGTCTGAATATGATATAGTCCTCATCTACAAACCTTGCCTTTGTCACCTGAGTAACTCAGCCCCTCATACTGATCTGCCTGGTCTCATAATCATACAGTTAGTGTTACAGTGTTTTCATTTAAAAGCCCCATTTCCTGGAGTCACATGGTTTCATGTAAACCTCAACTTTCACTTTAATAACAAAAATAAGCGAATTCTTCATGACTTCAGAAAAAAGAATAAAAGAAGCTTGCAGATGTGACTGCGTGGGTCCCAGAAGAATGCAATAAAGAAAACAATTTTATTTAATTGTTTTAAAGTTAGCTTCCTATCATTTTTCAGATATTTGAATGCATGTATTTAACAGGTCATATATAAGGTAATGGGACAGCATTAGGAACTGAGGCACCAAGATGTTAAGGCTACAGGAAATAAGAAGGTGATTGCAGAGATGGAAGTGGAATCAAGTTACCAGCATCTTAAATCCAGCTTTCCCACAGCTGCCTTGCTGGAAAAGGAACTGTTAACCTTATAGCAGTGAAAGATGTTATTTGCAAGACTGTGGTTGGGGATGGTGAGCAAAACAGAACATTCAGATGTTAAAGCTCCAACAAAACCTCAATTCTTTAACAAAATGTCATCTATGTGTGACAGAGGAACAAAGTCATTGTGAAGCTGGAAGCCTATGAAGTGGTGACTGATGGCTTCATTGTGTTTGGGACAATTTCAGAAAGCAATTCCTCAATACTTGCTGGACTAGCGGTTTTTCCACTCTTCCTTAGGCCGGGAGCCAGTCTGGTCTTTCCCAGAAGTGATGAAAATAAGCAGCTTTAGCTGGAACTCTCCCGACACTTTCCAGCAAAAGGAGTTTTCCAATACAGCCCCACCAAACAAAAGCATCATTGTTCACAGGGCCATAAAAACACTGCTTGCAGATGTCAAGTGAACAACTTTAAAGAGGAAACCAAGTTTTGATAGATGCCAGTCTCTAATCACCATCAGGCTGCCGTTATGCTCTGATGATTCATACACAAAGTGTATCAAGAAAGGCCTAGAAAGCTGTGCATAATGTGTGAGTTCCTTCCTCTTCCTCTCCGAGGGCAGCAGTTCACATGTGGCCCAACTGACCTTTAGTCTCTGAAGAGATGAGAGACTAAAGAGCTGACAGAGATGTGTGTTCAGGAAAAGAAAGCATTGATGTCTTTCTTACATTTATTTGGTTTTCTGGGACTGCTTGTGTTTCATGCATTGGTTCTTTCCAAATTAAAGCAGGGGAAACAAAAGAAGTCAGAGGTTTCTCTCCCAGCCTCGGCAGAACTCTTTCATGCTCTTTGCTGTTGCCTACAGTTTACTCAAGTAGCTCACCACTTACAAGAAGCCAGGACACTAAGGGGACAGAAAATCCCACACAGCTCATTTTCTTTCTCTAAAGATGACAAATCCTATCTGCAGCAGGATGCAAATGGCTGTTACGATGCAGAGTGGAGGTGCTGTAGGAGTCTTACCTCCAAACCCAGGCCAAACTGCAAATCCCCGTGCAAACACACCCTTGTGGTTTTATTACCTGCTAAAGAGCTACTTTCACCACTCTGACCTGAGTCTCTACCTTCGTGCATAAACATGGGGAGGTCACCAGTGAATATCAGGGCCCTCTCCCAGGAGCCTGCGGAGGTGAGTGAGCACAATTGCTTGGGGAACCAATTCTGCAGCTGACTTACCCGTCCCCATCCAGAGCTCTACTGCCTCGAATGATAGTTAAAGACAGTTGCAGTATAAAGGAACCACAGGGTTCTGCAATAGCATTAATGTTAACAGCTCTGGAGTTACTGAAAAGCCACTGGGATAGGAGTCGGTTGCACCCTCTCAAGCTCCCCCATCAGCCTCCTTTCCCCACGTGTCCTCAGAATGCCTGAGAGACTGGAATTTTTGCCCCTTCAGCTGGTCTATATGAGAATACTTTAGCTGTCAGTACAGCCTCACAATACTTTTTGAAGAAAGCAATATTATAACCATTGCAATTACTGAAAAGTCAAGTTTTACTCCAGTAAGTAAAGCCTGTAGGAGTCAGCAATACACTCCAGGATCTGGTCCCATGCCAGCTGACACCAAGCACATCAGATGGAGAATAGCAGACATTTGCTAACACCAGGATGCAGTATTTTGGGCCACATTTCTCTTGTTTGCAAGCGGTTGCTGTAGTTATAGAGCACGTAGCACTTTGAAGCTTGAAAACACAGAGTTCACCGTTTTTTTTTCAGAACTATGATCCAAGGGGACATAACCTGGAAGGCAGCGGCTCCCTCAGTTTCCATCCAAGAGGCTATTTCTATTTCACACCAGGTGAGCAATAGCATGTGTCACCCAGCAGAGAGCACTGCAGACCCAGAAAGGATTCTGGTCTGGGGGAGAAGTCGAATTCTCACAAATTGATCATAACAATTTTAAACGTGTTTTTTGTTGTTTTTTTTTTTGAAGAGGGTTTCTTCTTCCTTCCCCATGCTTTTTTTTCCCTGGAAAATGAATACAGCAGCAAGTCAAACCAATCCCAGCTTTTCAGGAGAAGTTGAACAGATCACAGCCAAGGTCATACATGAAAGTAAAAACTCATCAGGATACACACAGGGTCAGAGCGGGGTGTAGGGCTGCCAGCCGCACTCATCTGAAGTGTGAGGGTCAGTATAAAATGCTGAGCCTATCTTTAAAGAGCAGGTGGCCTTAAAATAACAGGATCCAGGTACCTCGGTAGCTCTTCATTTTGGTACAGAAATAATTAGAGATCATGTTCTCAAACATTTCTTTAGAAATATAGCAAAACTTTGCTCCACTTGCTTTGAGAAGAGATTCAGCTCAGATCATTTTGCTCTGGAAATTGAGCTTTTAAGAGCATTGATACTTGGTGTGAAATCACAAGAGTAGTGTTTTGAAAGAGCAGAGAAAATCAAGGCAGCAGCAAAACTACATCTGTGATGAATGAAGTAAAACCTCTGGAGCAGTCCCTGTAGACTGACTTTAAAGAACTGTATTTGCATTTGATATTTGTTCTGAGATGTGAGATAGGCATGTGCCAAAGGTACTCTCTTACCACATGAGGGAGGAAAATAAAATTCTGAGGTGGGCCACGGTTTTCCTTCGAGTCCCTTTCTGTGCCTCGTTTATTTACCTGTAAGTGAGGGATTACGCTTTCTGCTCACAGCTTTGTCTTTTGTCTTTTTGACTTAGGATTTCTTTGGACTAGAGAGACTTCTTTATTAAAGGCTTGGATGCTACTGTATTGCACAAATGAAGGTAATTAAGACATTTACAGATTTCCACAAACATTCTGAATGCTATTATCCTTACATTTCTCCATATATGCTACTGACTTACATTTTGATTAAAGTATCATTTGAGATAATTGGTTACTCAAAATACTGGTTTATTTCTGAATAATAAGCAGTTAATAACATCTGCTGTCGAAGCCAAGAACTATTATAAATTCGGGAGAAAAACTAGACTAAAAAACTCCTCAACACCACTTTTCTTATGAGTTACTAGACAGAACTGATACTAAAAAGAGGAAATAATTCTCTACACATCACATTGCACAAAACATCCTCCCAGCTGATATATAAGGATCTCTGTTGAGGGGAATCTGGGGTCTGGTGCTGGCTTAGTTTTCTTGGGCAAAGAACTCCATAGGAAAAGGGTAATTTAAGAAGTTCTGCATCCACACAGATGGACGTCTTGAATTCATTTCTTTTGGAGTCTGTTGCCGGAAGAGCTCATGGTCTGGCCTGCGTACCATTCTGCAGACAGTAGCAGTTTTGTTTAAATCAAGCCCTCCATGCCTGATTATGCAGATTAGCTGCAAAGAGACCCTTCCTCACCAAATACAAGGCTGTTTTTGCAATGTGTATTCCACTGCAGCGGTGAGTGTTAAGCCAGAGCAGGTTGTTTTCTGATATTTAGTGGCTCAAGCCTTTATCACAAGAGGATCACGTCACAGGATGCAACACTTGGCTGCATGCCATGCTGGCAGCTCTTCACCAAACACAAACCTGTAAGCAGGTCAGTCCACTTCCAGCTTCTCTAATGTCTCATGAGCCAATGGACACAGTAAATAAACCTTGTGAAGCCAAGTGGTCTTTGTACCTTCCCGTGGGACACCACAGTAAACGCCTACACAGTTGCTGCCTCTCCAGAAACAAGATTATCATGCCAATTAGAGCACAAGTATCAAGCTTTTCCCAGGCTCAGGAAATAAACCTTGGTGGTCAGGTGGGCACCACCATGTTTGAGTTCCACACAGGTACACATGGATAGAGGCACTCATCCCCACATCAATCCATGTTATAGCACAATCAATATATCAAGCTTCCCTTTCTTTATTGCAAGTCTTTCTTCGCTATGAATATGACTCATTAGGATCTGGGCATTCGTTGATCACATTACTGTCATGATGTACTCTGTTTAGCTCAATTTTTATTCATGATGTTGTGTTGGAATATAGTCAGGGGAGAGTTCTCTATGCAGTAGATCAAACTCACCTACGATAGCACTGAGATCAGAGAAATGCATTAGCAAATTGCAGGCCAGATTTAGTGCTGATTTATATAACAACAGAAAAAATGTGCCACCCATCTAATTCTTGTTTGTTCTCCTGAGTATGCTAATTGTAGCTGCTTCACTTGATTAATAGAACTGAATGAACAGCGCCTTTGGAATCAGTGTCAAGAAAATCACTTGGTCCATTAGAAACCTCCCTTTGAAGCCAGGTGGCCTATAGCCCTTCTAGGATGTCTTGCTCTTTTGCAGACATGTTGCTGAGGTCTCTAGGCATGGGGTAGTTTCTCAGCTACCCAGTTCCTGGAGGGATCCTTATTTTAGAAATGCCAATGGCCTAACAAAAACCAGAAGAGCTCTCTGGATTGGGATAGCAGCAAACAGATATCTCAGTCTTGTGACACGCCACATCAGGATCAAAGTTCTTCCAAAACTAAAGTCTTCTCACTACTGTTATCTGCAGTGGACCTTGGATTTTTTTTTTCTTTTTTTTTTTCTTTCCCCTGATGCAATTAAGATGAAGCAATATTTCTCTTTTGAATCTTTCCTCTGGACGTGTTTCTTCTGCTGTGACCACAAGGAGCTAGTCAATAATTAATCGTACCACTGAAACATACCTTAATGGCTCCTGTGCAGGTGCACAGGAGGATGTGAATTTACACTGCTAATAGTGTTCTGCGATATATTTTTTCCATATAATTTCAATTTAGTTTTTCCATCCTGGTATTTATTTTGGTACAAGATGCTTTTTTGCAATTGACGTTATATAATTTGAAAGCAGATTAAGATAGTCTTCCCAAAGAGACACTTGTCTTTTGGAGCAGGAGGTAACAGAGAGGTAACATCAGCAAAATCTTAGCAGTTTAGTTATACTGGTATAATTAAAAAGGAAACTTGTTTCCCCATATCATTGACCTGATGAGCTTTTTGGTTTGCCATGTATATATAGCACAATGGGATTTCTGTGGCCTAACATAATTGAAATAATAACAAAAAAGCCATAAAAAGAAGCAGAAAAAAATTGCTTATTCTAATAGAATGTTAAATGACACCATTTTTATACAATTTTCATTTATAATTCACCTCTAAAGGACACATTTCTAGTCTAGTTGCTGAATTAGTATTCAGCCATCTATCTTTTAAACTCTGATATTTATTGACAAAATAAAAAGGAACTGAAAGCTTTTATTTGCATGGATATTTCTCCAGTTAACCTTATCTGTAGTGAACTTCTGATCTGAGTAATAAAAATGCAGTCTTAGTGAGTGATGCTTTTAAATTGAATCATATCCATCAGAGTAGCTATTTCTGCCCTTACGCTTTCAAGAGATTAAGGGTGAATTCAAGGTAGAGACCAGTTGGCATGCCAAAACCACCATGTTTTTCTGGAGAGTGTACAAGATTTGGAAAGATCATAGATGGGAGAAAGCACAGATAAATGACAGTTCAGATTTTAAAGGGGTGGAAAGTAAGGAAAACCTTCCTATGTCTGTCTTTCAGAAACACATAGTGACAGCTTTCCTCTCCAGCTTTAAATACTCCTAAACTCCTGTCTCTGATTATAATTTCTAATACGCCTCCTTGAAAATGCTAGTTTGTACCTTGCAATGGGAGCATAGTTCTGCACAGCTTATCATTATTTATAGCAGTATAATACACATTTGTTCATGATGATGAATGGGATCCGTAGGGCACACTTGCATGATTAATACTATTCATTTCAGTGGGACTCAGGCCAGGTCTGCTCTTTGCCAGTGCAGCCCTCAGTCAGAGTTTCTTTCCAAAGTAACAGTTCATCCATAACACTCCCCCCTTGTACTTTGCAATTTCAAAAATTTCTGAGCACGAGCAATGCAACACTACTTTTCCCCTCAGCTTTCCTGCACTCTTAGCTTCTTCAGCATTATACAGCTCTTACATAGCAACTAAACTCACAGAATTGGTGCCTAAATGTCATCCAAGCCTTTGTGACCTTTCTGGGTTTAAAAAAAAAAATTGTGTATGCATTTTACCCATACCAAGATCCTGTTATTTTTGCCAGACTGAAAATTATGCTTACAGCTTTGCCAGTTCAGAGGACAGACTGAAAAATGCATTTATTTTAGGTACTTCTTTAGAAAGTGGGTTTGAATCCCAACAGTCCTATAATGATTCATTTTGAGTAGTCCCAGCCCTGAATGTAAACAGAGCTGTTCTTTCCCAATTCAGCTGAGATTTTGAAATCACCACAGCTTTGAAATATTAGTTACTGCAGGTTTTAAATAATTTGTAATGCACAAAAATGCATTCCTTCACAGGAATCTCACTTCATGTGTTATAGCAACAAATCTTTCGTTGTTGTTCAAGAGTTCGGTTTTCATAATTTCTTGACAATAGGAATGTCACTCCATTAGCCAGAGGACAGATCTCCTTTTCTATCCTAGAGATCAAATGTGAAACAGGTGCCCCAGCGTAACAATAATCAAGACCTGTTCCGTATCTGCATTTACAGCATAGACAAAGCATGTCTTGAGATGTTATTCACTATTCACTTGTGCCTTCAGTGGGCTGACTTTAGCAGCTGGTGCCTTCTAATTTAGCGCAGGTACAGGAAGACATAGACTGAGGTACAAGCAGGGGTGTTAAGGGAATGGGGAACTGAAGTTCAGATACTGCAGTCCCTCATGCCAGGATTCAAATCGGTCGTGGCAAGTTGGAGCAATTCATTATCCACATCAACTTTTGCCCTAGGCCAAAACTCCGTTTTGGAAAATCTTAAATACAGCAAAGAGGCACTTTTCTTTCTAAATGCAAGGATAAAGCCATTGGCACTTAAGTCTTCACAGATGGTCGTGAATGATGGAACCTGACATTGGCCCTGAGGCCATCGATCTTTTGAGATTCTCTTTCTTACATGAAGATTCTTGGAGATTTAATAACCAGGTATCTGCTAACTTATACTGTCATGGTCTCACCACAATACCTTCCTTTCGTACAATACTCCATGGCTTTATAGGAGCTCCAGAAAGCATTAAAATAATGTCTGTATGTTAGCAAAGACTTTTATAAAAGTGCTCACTATTTTTCAATACTAAGTGAATGAGGAGTTATAAAGTCCTGTAATGACAGGAAGGCTGTTATTTTTATAGCTGAACTATCTACTTGGATGTTTGCATGTGCCTGTAGAGGGAAATGCAAGTAGGATTTTAATAAGATTTTAAAATTATATCGGGTGGTAGTTTTTGCTGGAAAATGCTGATTTCGGGGACAGCTTGGAGTAGATGTTAGCCCAACTTCTAAACTAATTCTGTGTTTGTGCTTAGTGCAGTTTTGCACTCAGAATGACTTTTATTCCCTAGATCTCTGCCTGCTCAGTGTCTTTCAGTTATAATTCATCTTCCCCACCAAGACACTCAGCAGCAGTTTGGGAGCACTTCACAGGCTTTACAGGAAAATGCAGAGCTTTATTGAATTAAATGCTGTGTATTTGACTACTTCATGAAACCCGATGTTGCTGGATGGCAGGGGAAAGAGGAAGCGTGCTTGGGACTCATTTTTGCCTTCAATTCTGTGCATTAGACAGCAAAAATATCTCAGCAGCCTCATAACTACACACGGTCTTGTGCTTCTATCTTCCTTTGCTATCATTAGAAAGTTGCTGCCATTCTGTGTTTAGTTTAGAAACACCAGGGAAAGCAGATATATGCTTACAAAGGGCTGCAATGTGATGACTTTGCCTGCAGGTTTCTCCACTTATTATTTTCTTTCCGTGTACACAGAGAACCATGCAGGCAGGAACTGTAGTTGGTTTACATGTGAGTGAAAAGCTGTCCTTAACTGCACAGGCATAAGCTAAATTTGTGTTGTCACTTAGACACCCGTAGAAGTGTGAAGTACTCTCCAATTAAATGAAAAAAAGTCCCTCATCTAGTGTGCAGCGGGTAAACTGAGCTATATTTAATGTTTTTGTAGTTTGTGTAGACGAAGAAGTGAGGTCAGAGGGAGGTGGGATTATGATTTCTGTGATGTAACCCCAGTCTAGCAACTCTAATATAAAAGCCCATAAAGAAATACTTTTCTCCTTGATGCAACAAAGAACTTAACCATCTGGAATAAAAGTGAGGATTCAGGGTCTTCTAATCTCGTGTTAGAAATAAATAATATCTGCCCCAGAACTTCTGTCTGGAATTCAACTAGTTATACAAGGCACAACCTTGCTGATAACTAATATTGTTATAATGAC
This sequence comes from Aviceda cuculoides, assembly GCA_035590195.1. Classification (NCBI taxonomy): domain Eukaryota; kingdom Metazoa; phylum Chordata; class Aves; order Accipitriformes; family Accipitridae; genus Aviceda; species Aviceda cuculoides. Next base: position 1,421,785 of record JAVJGG010000085.1, read on the forward strand.
TTAAACAAAGTTACTGATTACTTATCTGAAGTTTACACTGGCTTTCTTTTCGTTCTATACATCAATAATTAAAGGTGTTCTGAAATAGCTTATTGCAGCTGAATTTGTGTGCTCTGTGGAGTGGTGTTTATAAAACAAAATTATCCTTGTGCAGAAGCCAGCATCACACATAAAACCCATTTGCCTTACTCAGGTGGTTCTAATCTGAAATAATTACTTGGATAAACAGTTTCTGCCTGACACCTTTACCAAATTTCCCATGGGATCTTACATAACCTCTGTCCTTTATGAGAATATTGTAATATATAAGGAAAAGAGGTCATGGGATTCATTCACCCTGTTTCTAAACTGTTCCAATGGAAGAACTAATTCAGTATTAAAAAAATAAATCACACAAAATACTTAGCAGTATTATTCAGTCTCTCCCTAAGTGATTCAACTAAAATGCCGAATATGAATGTGGAAAATAAATACTGTTTTCAGAGCATTTCCAGAGAAATAACTTCTTTCGGACTGAAGCTCTAGTTTTCTCTAGGATTTGCTTCTCTCTGATGCAGAGTTTCAGACAGCAGGCCAGTTTTTTAGGCAGAAGCTAGCCTGTCCCCTGGGCTCCCAAGGCAGGCAGTTACTGGGGAACAGTTTGCAAACTGTCCCTACGTCTTTAGGCATTCCTTCACCCAGCCCCTCATCTGAAGGCCAACAGCATGGCCTTGTGGGGATGGAGCTAGAAGGAAGCTATGCAGAACTGGATTTTCCGATGAAAACCTGCTTAGCTCCATGCTATTTACACCATGAGAATCCAACCTAATAATTTTAGTGGCTGTGTGGAAGAGACTTTGGCAGTTAAAGCACAGACTTTTCCAGGGCAGCAGAATATGGGGTTTATTTTGGAAACAAGAGGAGCACATTGTCTGAAATGCTCCTTCCTGCCTCCTCTCTGTAGTTACTCTGGGTCACAGCTGCTTGTTAAGGGCTGGGCTGTAACAGCATCTGTTTACCCAGCCTGCTGCAGCCCTCACTGCTCTGGCCAGGGCTCACCCCAAAGCAGAGAGCATCTGGCTCAGCAGTAGTCCCTTCCTGGAATGTGGGACAGAGGGTTTATGCTTAGCTCAGATTGCCTTTTCCTTTTTTTTTCTCTTCTTTCTTTTTTTTTGTCTGCCCTTTGTCTTTTTTCCCTTCTTCTCCTACTTGCCAGCTGTTACTTAAGAACAGCTGGGAGGGAGTTGATATCACCTGGAATAGGTTTAATTGCAGTCAAGCCCAAACTCTGTCCTCCTGAGGAAACTCCTTCTCTACACCTTTAATCCTTCAGTTTGTCCCTCCCAGCCTTCTTTGGAGAAGGGATTTTCTGGGGAATACCCCATTTTGTGTCCTACATGAGTGCTGCTTGTCCTCAGATGTTTCTTCTACTTCTCTGCTGACTGGGTGCTGGTACCCAGTGATTCCCTAGACCAGGCTGCCTACCTGCCTACCACAGTTCCTCTGCCTGTAAGTCATTTGGGGGCTTCTGGAAATGTTAATATCAAAGTTATAACAGCAGCTTTAGTCCTCAAAGTTTGTGCTGCTCGGGTATCCAGGTCTGTCAGAAAGTGCTGCTATGAACAAGTGGAAGGGAGGATAAATACCCACTGGTCAAAAATGAGTCTTTTACTGGTAGATTCCTGAAAGAGCACTAGACATCTCTCTGCAAAGTATGATGTTATCACCCAAAGGCCCCTGAGTCTTGTGGTGGTACAGGGAACACCAGCAGCTTTGTAACTCATCTGTCATGGCACTTCTCAACCAGGTTTAATGTTCTCAAGTCACAATGCCACACAGCTTCTGTTTCAGTTAGCCTCAGCTAATGAGGTGTGTCTTCCCTGAAATACTAGCATGACCCTCAGGAATATCTCGAATTAGTCATGTAGTGATAGCCTAGAAAAATCCTTAGGGGTACCTCTCCTTCCTACAGCTGCAAAGTGCAGACATAAACATTTCTAACATTTAGGCATATCTGGATCAACAGTTAAGCCCCAGCTAAGCTGCTTGGGATGCAGTGTCCCTCTCCCTGGTTGCCCTACAGAGAAGGTACTGTGCTTTGAGAAGTTATTTCTGTATCTCTGGGAGAAGCTGCATGCTTGGCCTTATTGATGGGCTCAGGTTTGTACAATGGTCAGAACTGGCAACTCCTGGATGATGTTGGGAATGAATCAGTTGTGAGCCTCACCTTGTGGTATCCCACCATAACAGGCAGAGGCTTGTAAATGTTTTAAATTATTATAAATACCCTGACTAATGAGGTAAGCTTGTGTACTTAGTCTAAAATTATCACTTATGTCCTGGGAGAAAGGTTAGAACAGAGTAACTGATGCAGGCAGAGCTAGGAGAAGCAAGCTGAGACTTCATGGAGGCGGTTTCCTTATGGAATGGCTGGGACACAGTGTTCGGAGTTGATGAAGGAGGGGAAGCAGGGATGTTGTTTTCTTCCTCCGTTTCCATAAGTCACAGCTTTTAGTGAACACAACCTCAGGGGACCCTTCAGTAAGCCTCTCCTATTAAGACTCCACATTTAAGTCATTCTTGCTAATTCAGGGCTGGAACTGTGATCTTGCAGAAACAGGCAGGCCTAGCTTTTAGCTCAGTTCATGGAGGTTCTTAAGCAAGCATGTTTCCAGCTCACACGTGCTTATAATACTTTAATGCCTTTTGAGAAAGTTCTGTAAGCATCTGTCTGGTAGCACAAACCATGTCTTAAAAGCTCAGCCTTGAATGCTGTGCTAACAAGCATGGCAAATTAAAAGCATTAACTCTGTGCTGTAGATGAAGAGGGACAGGTAAATATAGTCAGTAGCAGGCCAACCTCTACCAGTGGGATACTTTGTTTATAGAAAAAACAAACAGGTTTACAATATTTCAGTTATTTTCTTGTTCGTACTGTGGCAGCCACAAGAAGTCCTGGTTATAGACCAAGACTCAAGTATGCTAGGTGTGATATGAACAAAATCCAGTGACCATACTGCTTGAGAAGCAAAGAGTTCTAAAATGAAAAAAAAAACCCAACAAAAAACTTCTCAAAGTTGGCAACATTAATGAAAGAAAATTTATGCTGGATCATCTTGGACTCCTGATCACCTTTTCTTAATTTTCCTACAACTCTGTGTAGTGCCTAGTGCAACAGAGCCATCATTCTTGCCTGTGCTTTGGGGGTGCTTCTGCAGTGTAAGCAAGCACATATGAGCCAAATTTGTATTTGGAAAGAGATCTGGGTCTTTCCTTCAGCTCAGGGACACTGGAGTCTGCCAACTCAGGGCTTGAGGCGTAGGTGTCCTAGAAAAGAGAGTTAAGTATCATGGTGATACTGAGGCTTTACTGTGCTCAGACACAGAGGAGTGGAGCAGATCAGTAAATACTCCATGTAGTACAATGTCCTGCCCCCAATAGAAACATCTGTTTTATATTGCTGCATGGGATTAATAAACAGTAACAATAAAAATCAAAAACCCACTCAACATTTCTAATATCAGTGCCCAGTCACAGAGTAAATTACCAAATTCCTCCTCAGTGAACTAGAAATTTCCACTTTCCTCTTGCCTATTTTAACTACCTCTGTTGCTTTTGTGTTGTTAACATGCTTTCCTTTTTAAAAGAGCTTCTGACCCAGTGATTCTCAATTATTTATTTGTCTCTTTCTGTCTTCCCTTGCTTTATATTTCTGCTCCTGTCAGGAAATTTTGCAAGCTGTTGCATCATCCCTTTTTCCTGTTAATTGTCTTTGCTGCCTACCCTGGTGAGGCTGTGCTTGCAATAGCTGGGTAATGCAAGCAGCGTGTCAGCGTATTGCAGGACTAGCTTTGCTTCCGCCTCCCTCGACTTGGTTCCTGTCAACTTTTTTGACTTTAATACCCAGAGCATGCTTCAGTAGAGGATTGCAAAAGGATTTATAGACACTAATTACGTTCACCACAGAAAGACTTGCCATGCAGAATATGTTTCTAGATGGCTGTGAACAGATATAAAAAAAGTTCTGCTCAGCCCCAGCTAAGCAGCACACTGACAACACAAAAGCGCTGCTTTGCTTAGTTCAGTTTTTCTCTTTATGAGCTGTTTTTAAGTAGGCCAGGCTGTTTACTGCATGGTAAAGAACAGCAAAGCATACTTTAAGTCTACAAACCACTTCTGCCCATCTTAACAATGTTCTGCAGGTGCAGTTTATTCCCTTCACTCCTGACTGTACACTCAATGGTAATGGCCCCAGCAAATTTTCTGCTTGTTGTTCCAAGGTTGTAGAATAATTATTTCCTTCATCAGGCAGAGCTGTTAAGTACATACTTTAAAATCACAGTTGTCTGCATCCGTCCCCTCAATCTTTGCTGATAGAGCGATATTGGTCACAGCTTGGTTTTTTTGTTTGAGGTCTCTGATGGGAAGGGCTACTGCTGCCTGGGGACGAACTTCTGCAGAGAGTGCAGAATGGAGCACACAGTGCTCGAGGTGATCTGAGTGACTGCATTTAGAGCAAGCACATGTTTATAAATTAGGAAGCTTCCTTGCAGAAAACTTCATGCCTGGTTGCTATTCTTCACTCATATCTGCATTCGAGTTGAGATGAGATATTCTGGGGGCATAGAACTTGCCAGTTCTTCCTTCAACTGGACAATGTATGAGAAGCCTTGTCTTAATCATCCATATATTTAGAACAAACAAGAAGAGGGAAATACTTGCTTCAATTAGGTGCAGTATTTTTATGAAAAATATTGTGCCAAACGAGTGAGTCATTAAGTAGCATGGTGACACATATACTTTCTATTTCCTTGCAAGCTGGATTTTCATTCCTGAAGAAGTTCTGTCCCGTTGACTTTGTTCTGTAGTACTCCTTGGAAAGTGGAAAGTTGATTTATGGTGTTTGGAAACAGTGTTCAGGGAAATTTTCCTGGAAAGTGGGTCTGGGTGTCTGGGCTGAGCTTTCTAGAAGACAAGGTTGCTTGCTAGTTGTTGGCTGTTGTCTTTCTTCTTTTGTATATGTGCAAATAAAGTAAGTTACATTGAAAATAGACTGAAATACCACATTACTTCCACTGAAGCTGACATGCAAGTGTTGCCACTGGACAGTAGTGTAGCAATATAGACACAGAGCTGCAGGGATATTTATAGTCTTCTGAGGCTAAAGCCTGCTGGGCTGTGCTCAGTAAGAGTTCGTTCTGCCTTGTTTTCTTGGGTGAAGTACAAGAAGTCTATGACAAGGACACGATCAGAAAATACATCTGCCAGTGAGACCAGATTGTTGAAGTAGAAAAGTGCCTTTACAATTCCAAGGCATTCTAGGCTCTTAAAATGCTAATAGCATGCCTGAGAATGAAAAAATTTATTTCATTATACTTATTTTATATAGTAGTTAAGCTAGAGGAAGTCAGGAAGGCATTTAGTATCGTCCACACAAAAAGTAAAAAGATGTGTTACTATTTCAAATAGGGTTGGGTGGAAGCTCCTTTCCGATTTTGACAGGTAAGTGGGAGTTGCACATCTTCCTTCCCTACCAACTTCAGTCTGTGATTTGCCATGTGGGAAGTTCATGCAAATACAAAGGAAGTGAATTACCAAAGGTTGCAAAGCCATGTGTCATGGTCACTAGACAATTTTAACTGTACTGGACTTGATTGGGCTGTGATGATTCAGCATCTGGCCTTGTCCAGATTGACCTTGTCCAAATAAACAATCTAACAGAGAAAAACCAAACGTATTTGCTTTAACAGATTTATGCAAACAGGGCATCATCAAAAGAATGCCTACTCTGCATAGCACCCTTGCCAGCTTCTTTGATGGGATGCTTGAGTCTGCTAGTTCTGGAGAGCTTTTGGCAGTAGCCCATAGGCGGTAAATTCATTAATAACAGTTCTCGTGAGTCCTCTCTTCCTCAGAGCTCTTCACCACTCCACTAGTGCTGGAGCTGCTGCAAGGGTCTGCTCTTTCTGGGCAGGCACTACGGGGATGGCAGGAGCAAGAAGCTGTTCTGCCATTTGTCAGAGCCAGGGAGGGGAGAACTGTGCTTGCCCAGATGTGAGGCTTCCTGTTGCTCTGGCTCCCACCCATCATCATGAGGATGAAGTCAGCCCCTCAGGAGGTGCTGCCTGCTTCCCAGCTTTTGGCCCCCAGTTCCAGGAGTTACTTCTCATCCCTAAGCAAAAGCTTCAGTGCTCTGAGAGGATCTGTAGCCCTTCTCATACCTGTCACCCACCCAGGAGCTGGGGTAGTTGGCAATTCTGTAGCACAGTTAATTTGTAACAAGCCACTGGCCCTGTGAGGAAAAGAATTTGGGTCTCCTGACTGGGAGTTGCAAAATTCCTGTTACATCATGTGAACTATGTAATACTTGGTATGATAAAGAAGGGGCTAGCCAAAACAGTACTCTGGAAGCGAGGGAGTAAAGAGCTATGTTCAGTGCATGCAGTTTTACAGCCTGTGGCCTCCATGGATATGTTGCAGTCAGAACTCCATTTCCTACATTCTGCACCATGCAAGAGCAGGGGAACACTTACATCACACATGCTTTTGACCTTCACCATATAAAAGGTTTGAAGATTCTTGCTGTAGTTCGCCACACTAAGTTTCACCATGATTAGCATACTGTGGTCCTGAAAAGTAAAACTACAGTCCTGCAGTACCGGATTCCCACTAGAACTGTTGCATGCAGGTAGTGTGGATAAATCAGTCACCAGATGTGATATCAGGAAACTTTTGTACAAGTTTTTAATAAAAAAATTGAACAAAAAAATATATATAATCAGGCATTTTATGCAATGCATACATTCTTTATATCTGCAGGTACAGATAAATAACAGAAGGCAAAACCAAGTATTTTGCTTATCTTTGGCCATTAACCAATAATCACCCCCGAAGAGATATTATAGGGTTAAAGAATAATAAACCGAGTCTGTAAACTTCTCTCATTACAGACAAAGTATCAGGCAATAATACAGTAGTTAGATTTTTAGAAATGTAAGGAAATATTTCTTTAACACTGCCCAATACTGGAATTTAACCTGGTTTGCTGCTATGGAACTTAAGGCCTTCTTTAGCTGATGCACAGGCAACATTCCTGGGTTTACATTAGATATATTCCAACCCTTAACCTACTTCCCTTCACCACACATTGCTCTAAAAAGCCAAGCTGTACCTCTTCATGAAATAAACTAGCATGAATTCTTATCTGTGGGGATCAGTTTCCTGAACACCAACCAACATACATACATAGAGCAGTTAAGCTTCCTTAAGTCAATATTTTTTCTAACTCAGTGTCCCAGAATAATAGCTATCCTTCCACTTTACAGCACAGATGCATCTGATGGCTCTACCAAAGCAATATATACATGATACACATTAAAAATCATAAAAGCAATTTTTGAAGGTACATTGATAACTTGTAGCAGCTTATGTCTATATATGTACATGTTTTCACAGTTATATTTTAGAAAATTGAGAACACGAGGAATACTTCTACTGTGTTTTCCATAAATATTAAAAATTTACTGTCAGGCATTTTGACAAAATAGTATTTAGGTTATCACTTTAAATAGCTCTTGAAAACCTGTAGAGTTTTAAGCTTAAAGGCTGTAAAGTTTGAGGATTCTTTAAAGTGTTTAGCCAGTTTCAGCAGCTGGGCCACCTGCCTTTTTTTTTTTTTTTTTTTTTTTTTTTTAATTAAAAACTGGTAACAAAGGAACTCCACCACTTTTGATGGGATAGGCAAGTTCTTGACTTGGCTGGTGGGCATCACTCTTCGAATTGCCATGCGACACAGATGTTGGAGACTGGAAACTTGTCTTGGAGTTGCCCAGAAGTACACGCTGCCATCCTGTGTCCTGCACAAAAAAGAAAACAAGAAACCCCACAATTATCCCACCTGAATGATTTCAACTTAGTACAAATTCTCACATACATTGCTAGTTAGGGGGAATGTGCTCTTGACTTCCTGTTGCTTAGTTCTAGCTCTTCCAGACTCATTTACACTAGATGCCAGTTATTCTTTTAAGCTATAGCAGCACAATAAGCAGCTTGCTGATTATCTGTGACAAGCCTGAGCAGATCTTCCCACAGCTATTGAGGGTACCACCTGAAACAGAATAACTGCCCTTGATTATCTAACGGTCTTTTTCCGATCTGCATGTTCGTGGGTCTGTCTTTTATTTATTCTCAACGATAAGAAATGAGTTTATCAGCCTCTTGATTTTACTGCTATTCCAGGCATGTTTAAACAAATAGTACCTGAAGTAAAGCCAAGTCAGAAGCATCAAGTTGCAAGTCACAACTGAAGATTTTTAGAACACTTAGCCACTGTTTTCAACCTCTTGTGTTACCTTAATATTTTAGGAAAAGAAAAAAAAAAAGTATATACTTGCCCTGCAGCTAGAACACTGCCATCAGTAGAAAAAGTACAGCAGAGCCCATTGTTCAGAGGTCCAACTTGTACAGGGTATTCTTCATCAATTCTCCAGAATCTTACCATTCTGAAAAGGGAAGAACAAAGTAGTAAGTTATCAGAGTAGACATTTAATTATGACTGATATTTTCTCTGATGCTGCACAAGAAACTAGTCTGAAGCAGAGCTCAGGAAATTTTTATAAAGATTTTAATATGCATACAAGGTGTTGCAGATTTGGCCTGAAATGCTATGACTTCTTCAATCCTGATATATACTTTGATCTGTACTTCAACCATTTTAACTCTGCCAATTAAAATAAAAGATTGCCTTCAATAGCAGAAAGCAATAACCCGAACTACAGATTTAGACAATCTCTCTCTTAAGTGTCATATATGCTGGGAAATCCCAACAATGCTTGTCTTAATTAAAAAACAAGAACCCTCCTGTAGATAGTTTAATACCCTTGCTGTCGTCTTGAGAAAGCATTCTTCATATTCTTAAAATATAGTTCTTCAAAATATTATTTGCAGTGTTAGCAGAAGTTGAATACGAGATCACAGAATACTTTTCTTTTTACTGTGGAATCTACTACTACACAAAAGACTTACCTGCATTATTAACTCCATTTACATTTTACACTGTTTACAACCCCTCTTCTGTTTTCAGCTGTTACACACTTCATTTCTTCAGATCATTTACTCTGTACACAACTATTTCTACATTTAGAATGAACATTAACATATACCAGACAACTCACCTACTTTCACCAAGACCATTAGAAGTCATTTCTCAGTTTAAAAAAAAAATTTAAAAAAAAAAGCTGACTTAGTATTTAAAAGTTCATGTCATATGGGAAGAATTAGAGGAGGCTAACAAACCTTTCCTCATACTTACTTATCATCAGCAAGGCTTGCAATATGTAGTCCATCGTGACTAAAAGATACTGATCTGACCCATCGGTCATTTGCACCTCCAGCAAATATTGGAGTAGGAGGGGGAAACAGATGCCTGGAGATAGAAAGACACGTAGCTAACGGCATAACGTTTAAGAACTATGGAAGTGTTTCCTTCAGCTATGACTAGCAAAGCTGAGGAAGAAAAAATGGATTGAATGTTAAACTATGAAATCAGGAGTGGAGATTGAATTACTGTATCTTTTGTAGTAGTGAATACTTCAGCTTTGCTGAAGATGCTTAGATTAGTGCACATTACAATATCAATTCAGCTTTAATTCTCTGTCAGATAGAAGAATAATCTCCACTGTTCTGCCACTTCAGGATTTCCATCAGCCACTGCTAAGATTTTTCCCAAGTCTAATTAGGAGTTAAATACACAAACCCATTAATTTCAGTAGTCATCTTCACTCTAGGAGAAAGTTTCCAGATTTGACTACTTGACTTACCCAAATTCCATAAGAATAACTCCAATATGTGGATCCCAGACATAGACTCGAGTATCGTAAGATGCAGTAGCCAGTAAAGCTCCATCAGGAGAAAACTCACAAGCTACAACATCATTGTGATGTCCTTCAAGTTTCCGTATCATGGAGTATTTATCCATATCCCAGAGAAAAACCTGCAATTAAATAAACTAATGTTATAGCTCTGCTCAGAGATACAATGAAGCATTTAGATTTGCTTTTTTTTTTTTAAAGTATAGCTGCTAGTCTTATTTAGGATTATATTAAAATCAGGCATTAGGAATTACTACAATTAAGAAATATGCTCAGTGTCATACTCAGATTAAAATCAAGTTTTTTAAAAATAATTAAAGCAGACATGCAAGTTCTAACTCAAGTTTGTTAAATGTTATTAACAAAATAAGCCAAAATATAAGATAAAGGCAACACAATTTAACCATGTAGCTTACTGAAATTCATGTATTACAAAACTATTTTATTAAAATATGCAGAAATAAATAGGGTTAAACTCTACAGTCCCCTCTTTTCAGTAACTACCAAAATTTTAAGAAATATACAGACAGAAAATGTAAGGTTAACATATTGTTACTCCAGTGGCATCCCTTTGAGTTTAAGATCACTTGTTTACAATTGGCTTGGATCACCAACGTCAGCCTAGGAAGAGAAACAGATACTGCAAGCAAAAAGAATTTTCACAGCCAAAAGTTATGTCTTTGGCAAAACAATAGGGAAGTCTAACCACATTATAAGAAAGAATTTATGCATTTTAAATCAATTCAACAGTAAAAAACAACATTAATATTACAATTTACCCGGCTAATTGCATATTGTATTATAAAAATTGATAAGAGATGATAGTATTCTGGGATTTTACGTGCAGTTGTACATTATATATAATCAAAATAAAGACCGTGCAGAATTACTTAATAGGAACAATCTATGTACTGAAGCATAATTTTATAGAAAATGTAAGTCTAGCATAAGATGTTATGTCCCTAAAAAAGCTCATTAGGGTCCTTGATTTTTCCCAACTCGGTTTTACTGCACAGATTAAATACTGGCATCTTGGATAAATTTATATGTTTGACCAAAGCAAACATAGCCTTAGCGCCTCACATACTTCCTAAAACTGAACCAATTTACAGTCAGTTATAAACATGTTGACCAATTTCTCCAAGGAGACCCCAACATTCCATAAAACTGGAAACTTAAGTTTTAGGAGTCAGTGTATTTCGCCGCTGTGAAAATTATTAAAAAAAAAAAAAAGAAAAAAAAGAAGAAAGAAAGCAGAAAGTGGACATCAACCAGCACCTGCGTACGTACAGTACACCTTGCAGTCGAATGCAAGGTTACTTCGTCCTATGGTAAAGTTCGCCCCCAGCCTGGTAGCCAGAGATGCCACTCTTTCTGCCCAGCTAACACCATTGTGCTCCTGTGTGAGTGGTGCCAGCTTAACCTCAATCACACCAATATTGCTGCCACCACCTGTGACAGGGAAAGCAAGAAGCTTATGGAAAACACACAGCCTAAAGATATCAATGTATACATCCTCATCTGCTCTACTTAAAGAAAAAACAAAACCCAGACCTCAACTATTCTCTATCAAATCTGCACTGGTAATTTAAAGTATAAAATGCATTTGAACAGTCATCCATATAAAATGGTATCCAATGATTGAATTGTGCTTTTTACTCAGCATCACTAGGCTTCATTAAACTACCTACAAAGCCCCTGTAACTAGACTGAACTCCCCTTTCTCTTTTATCCTAATTCTTCAGTGCCAAGAAAAGCAGCTTATGGCATACGTGCTTTACCTGCACTGCTTTCAGTTCTCTAGCAGGGCATTAGAACACGGATGAAAACAAAACCAGTATGCTGTTCTTCATTCTAGATCTTTTAGACATGAGTGCCATTTGTATTGGAAAACATGTAGAAACATTTTTGTTCAGCGGGAGATACCATGACTGGCTCAGACTTTGAAAAGTCCTTTTCATTGAGCAGGAAATAGAAAGGATAAAATCAATAGCAAAGTAGTTGTATGCATTAATCTAAGTATCTTTTAACACTGGAACTTTTAGTCTTCTTTCGTTTTGTACTAAGAACACATACAGATGTGTAGAACTATTTCTCAAAGAATGCTTACAGTTTCTTCAACTAAAAGCAGTGCAAGTTCAATTCATAAATCAGTGTCTCAATGCACCATTTGCTAGTTTAATTTCATGCACTTCTACATCATCATAAAACATTAGAAGTTCATGACACCGAGCACAAGCTTAATGTTACTTAGATTTAAAATGATTATGCACACAATTCAGTAGATTGAATGAACAAGAAACTCTGACACATACTGCTTTACTAGCTCCAACAGAACAGAGAATAGAAGAGTCTGGAGAGAATGCACAACCATATACCCAGTTCTGATGTCCTCTCAACACTTTCATCATATTTCCTGAAAAAAAAAAAAAGACATTCCTGTAAGAATTTATTAAATATTACAAATTCAAATTGAAAAGCTTTTCCAAATTAGTTCAAATTAGTTCTTCCTTTACAAAGGTTTACACTGTTTTTTCCAAACATCTTGCAGAGTCATTCTACACAGAAATAAAACTTCTGGCATGCAGCCTCTAAATCCTACGTGCCTATTCAAAAAGGTCACTTCATGCACTCATTTAACTTAACCAAATACCATCTTATACCTTTAGGATATGTATAGATAAAGAATTTCAAGACAGCATACAGAGTGAGTGACTAATAGAACAAATTTTTTTTTTTTTTTTTTTTTTAAGAAATCCTGACCTAACTGATTTTATATGAATACAAGAGGAGAGTATGTGGATATTTCTCCTATGTATTACAGCAGATGAACTTAAAATGCATACCGTCATCTTTCAGGTCCCACACTCTCAGTGTTTTGTCTCTGGACGCAGACACTAAAATCAGGCTGCCATCTGGGGCAAAGGTTAAATCTCTAACAACTTCTGTGTGGTCCATCAGGTTAAGGAGGAGTTTTCCTGTTACATGAAAACACCACAATTTAAAATGAAGGACTGTACTTTTATTCAGATCAAATGCTTTATGGATACAAATACAGAATAGAAAATTACAGCATGTAAAGCCAGATTTTCTTTGTAGGAACGCTCCCTACAGTAAGAAGCATGTGTATCCTTTTAGACTCTTCTGTATGGAGAGGCAATTTCTCGAAAAGCTAGTAAATCTATACACTAAAACCATATGCCTCAGAAATAAGGCAAGACTTGTCTTTTGATAGGCATCTGTTCTAAGCTTAAATTTACAAGATAACAACAAATTACTCAACAGTCATTAGTTTCATTTTTTTAAAGCCGAGAAGTTCTCTCCCAACCTAGCAGCTGTGCTATCAGCTAAACTGAGATTCCCTGATTTCAGACTCTCTTATCAATTGAACAATTACTTCTAAAAAAAAATGAGGTCCTCATCAACATAATCCTTCCTCATACTCAAGAACGGAGAGCAACTTCAAGTTTTGAAAGTTTCCTTTGTTTGAAAGTATATTAAAACTACAATCCAGCAGAAGATTTTAGAGTAAACAACCAATATACACAAAGTCAATCACATGCTTAACCATTTTGCAGCAACAAGGCTTCATCTTCCATCACTTACATCTCAAAGCATGACCCGAGTCTGTTCCTTCATCTAGCAGTACTTGAATATTTCTGGCTGCAGGAGTTCAGCTTTTTTTAGATTACTTAATTTGTATTCAAGGTTCAGTTCCCAATTAAAATTCTGTAAGCAATTCATTCTGCGTATTAATGATGTTACTACTGCATAAAGTGACAATGAAGTGCCAACTTCCTCTCACATACTCTACCTGTATATACATCCCATATCTTGATGCGCCCATTGTTCAAGCCTGTTGCAAGTAGAAGCTGGTCTTGCCCGAATTTGAAACGGTGCCATTCTATATTGACACAGCGGCTTTGCTTCTCAGGCACTGAAGACCCAAAAGCAAGACTCCAGACGATATCACCACAGTCTATGATATGTTCACAAGGCTTATTTTTCTGACCGCTGTCGCTATTCTGCCTCGGAAGTCTTGTACTGATAGAATTTGCAACATTCTTTGTGCCATGCAACAAGCTGCAAAACAAACAAAGACAAAAAAATAGCATAAAGTGTCTTGAAAAATAAATAGAACTATGATATTGTACAGAACACAATATAATATTAATACTTTTGTACATGTTTTTACCTCTGTGGAGAGCAACATATTAACTTAGCCCACTATGAAAACCAACACTTTTAAAACACTGACAGAAAAATTAGTTACAAAAATTTCTAAGGCTTTCTGCTAAATGAGCAAGAATTCCCTGTAATTCACTTACATATGTTAAATACTGGGAAGAGATACTGAGAACCAATTAACCCACCACCAGAAAGAGAAGAAAAAAAAAAAAAAAAGGATTTGCTGGGAGGGGAAATGTAACCAGCTACAAAAATGCAACTGCTGGTTACTAACTTCATTAAAATGCAACCTCCAAGTGAAAAGAAAATGTGTCTTTTGGAACTGAACTTAAATAAATTCCTAAAAGGTAAAACCAAATAGCTTTCTGATAGCAAATTTAAAAGTCCAGATCTGCACGAGTCTTTACATTTCCTTTTCATTCTAACTTCCTCTTATTTTAGAGCATCTGAATCAATTAATAAATCACTCCTCCATAGCCTTTGTGAGGTTGCAATACAGTTGTTTCTCTCGCTGGCCACAGAGGAAGAGATAAAACAGCAGCTGTTACTTTAAAGAATTAGTTTTTCCGAAAGACGTCAAAGCCTAAAAATCCCAACAGATGTGTTTTAATCTATTAAAAGCTATCTCCTATTTTGAAATTCTTAAGTTTTTCAGATTAATTAAAATCCATATGGTTTGTCTTACAAGTTATTAAGGCACTGAGACCAGGGGACGAGCTTCACTATGCGATGCCCTTGTGACCAAGCAAAGTACGATCCATCAGGAGCAAATGCAACAGTCCAGTTTTCACGTCCACACTTCTTGTCAAAAGGAGAAGTTGGGGCTAAGAGTTCTCCTACAGTGCGTGACCGTGCTAAAAAGAAAACAAAGAGGAAATTCCATTTTTTTTAAAAAAGCCAGCATATTTTAAAAGGTTAGAAGGGAACCAGGCAATATGTTAATTGTTTTGGTTGTATTTCGTGACATTTAAAGTAATTGGGGAAGGGGTCTTATTGTCACTGTATAACCAGTGAAAAGACTAAGCTGCAGCTGCGAAAGAGATTTGAGTCACTAAAGAGAAACAGCTTAGTGTTAAAATGCCCTGGTCGTCATGTAAGTAACATCACATCTTGATATCAGAATCGGAACTCACATAAATGAAAAATTTACTGAAACCAGCTATTACTTCAATTACTGTTAACTATAGCTCTAGAGACAGCAGTAGAACTTGACCTAATACTTCACTGTTTAGCAAATAGGATGCCCAGTAATGATTTTTGGTTTTTAACCTTTAAAGAAAAAAGTGTGAATACACTTGCACACTGTAATATCTTCCCTTCCTTCAGAAAAAAAATAAGCTAGCACCCGCCCGCTTACTTTTTTCCATCTGGGAAGAAAGGGCTGTGAAAGGAACAATGTCGCCTAGATGCTATTTAACAACATTTTGCCCATTAATGGAAGGAAGCAGCTTCAGCCGAAGGAAGCCTCTTTGAATAACGCGTTTCGGTTACTTCAAAACGGGCTGTGTAACCGACAGCCATCCCTCTCTACGAAAACCCCGCGGGACCGAGGCGGTTTTCCCCCCGCAGAGAAAAGCCCTCCTTTTCCTACGAGGAAATCGGAAAGAG
>JAVJGG010000085.1:1438069-1461246 GCA_035590195.1 Aviceda cuculoides
CGGGCGGGGCGGGGGCCCCCGCCCTCCCTCCCTCCTTCCCTCCCTCGGTCCTCCCGCGGGCTGACGGGGCCTCCGGGCCCGGCCGGGGCCGCCGCCCGCGCCGCTTCGGCCCGCGCCTCCCCAGGGAGCCCGTCTGCTCACCCTGCCCTTCCTCCTAGCCTGCCCTTCCGCGCCTTTACCCCCAATTCGATTTCTGTTCCTCGGCCGTACCGTTGGCCTCGGGATCCCGTTTGGCAGCCGGACGCCTCCTCACGGCCCTGCAGCCCTCTGGTTACCGACACCCGGCAGAGCTGCCTCGTCCTTTCCGCCCGTGCTGGCCGGGCACCTCCCGGCTTCCCGCATCGCTTTGGCTCTCTTTCCCTGCCCCATGGAGCTTGGCTCCGTCCACCTCCCGGCTTCCCACATCGCTTTGGCTTTCTCTCCCAGCCCCATGGAGCTTGGCTCCGTCCACCCTGCAAAGTCCAGCGCTGTGTTCCTAGGAATGGTCAAAACACGCAGTCTGAGAAGAACCCAGCCTTTGCTGTAGAATAGCCTCCGGGACATGCTTAAAATACACCCCGTTCCTTTTGTGTCTGGGGGAAAAACGGGACACGGCAACGCGGTAGCAAGACTTGGGCTGCGGTGCCATCCTGCCAGGGTCTACGGTTACAGGGCATTTTACCAGCGTCTTCCAATCCCATCGATGCCACAAGATGTGTCACATTTTAACTATACTAAGGGACTAAATCTGTAGTGAACTGGCTCCCTCAAAACATGGGGGTTCAGAGTACAGGGAAGAACCATGGTGACTCCCCCAATATTGCAGTCAAAAGGCTTTTTATAGCTGCTGTTGTGTGGATGTACCGATGAGGTTGTGTTGATAAACTGGAGAGTCCTCAAATGGGATAAGAAATGTTCTTATGTTGCTTAAATGCCCAACCAGCAGCAGTTAACATTCCTGCTGCAGTGAGTTAGATTATCTTTTAAGCCAGGTTGTGACATCCTTGATGTCTGTTTGACCGTGGGACTACAAGGCAACACGTAAACCAAAAAATATGTGAAAGCTTATATGACTGTGTTGCAGAATGTGTGTAGGACAGTGACGTGTGCAGTTGATTTCATCTTCCCTAACCAGGGGCTTGAAAACTCTTGGAGTTTCCTACTGTCTGATGTTTCTTTCTGAATGTGTATAATTCAGCATCTAAATCCAGCAAGATCTGGTTTATGATAAAGTTTTGAATGTAATGTTAAAGTTAATGGAGTTGTCCATAAACAACTTGAAGAAAGAGACCCTGAGGCCACCTCATTCTCTGTGCGAGTTTGTATTAATGCCTGTGTATTCCCCTGCCTCCTTCCCTCCCTTTTCCTCTTTCCTTTTCCTTTTGCATATCAAATTTCCGCCCCTCTTCTAGGCTAGGTGACTCTTCCTTGCTCTCTCTTTGGACTTCAGAAAAGCACATAGCAGGATAATTAACTGCAGATAATTATGATTTCATTCCAAAGTAGTGGCCTAGCTGGTAGATGCACTGAAAGAGCTGTATGGATTAGCTATTCAGCTGTAGCAACACCCAGAAATTACCGGTATGTAAGCAAGGCCAGCAAAGCATTTTTTAAATCATGTAGTGCGACAATGTCAAAGAAAGGAGCAGGAAGAAGTTTTGAGTGGTTTTGGTGGTCTGGACACTAGCATGGATTAACACTGGTTTATACAAATACTTTTAACACATCGTAGGACTAATTTAATACAGTACTTCTTAGCAGCATAATCCTGTTCCTGCTCTATCAGTCCTCTGCTGCCTGCAGATGGAAAAGCCCTAAGCAGTTATCTTCACTTAATCCCTCAACAACTTCTTATAACAAGGCAGATTTGTAGCCAGCGAATATTGTGAAATACTGCTCTGGAGTTACTCGTAAGTTGTGAATGTTTGAATCAGGCCATCTCAGAGTTGAGATGACTCACTTTGTAACATTTCACCTGAGGGTCTGAGCCTCACATACAGCCAGGATAAGGCTGGGTTCTGTTTGCTTGCTTTGGGGGGCTGTTATAGCCAGGGAAAGATAGCAGTGGACTTACACAGCTTGGTAGGGGTGTTACCACGTTGCTGGCTTTCTTGCTAGTTTTTTTTTAAAAGCAGCAAAGTATTTGGCAGTTTATTATTTCTTTAAGTCTCTGTATTTCTGTAAGTACTGCTCCAATACTTGGTGTTTCTTCTTCAGTGTGCTTTCTGCTCCTTAATGTAATAGATTTGAGGGCCAGAAGAGATGATTAGCTCATTTAGTCTGGTCTTTGTATAACAGAGGAATATAATTTAATCTAATTTAACACACCTTCAAACAGTGAGGATTTCCAGCAGTTACACTGTTGTTCAGCCTTTACAACACTGGAGTCCAAATGCCAATCTTTGGACTTCCTAGTCCAAGGGTTTTGTGTTATGGATACAAAGGCAAATTTTGATATGTAAATTCCCAGTTTTTTGCAAGCTTATTGGAAATCGTTTGGTGTCACAGGCTGTTCTGGAGACATTGCTAGCACCTTCTCTTTTCACGCCTGGCTGGAAGGGCTGTTGTCTTGTGTCTGAAGCCAGAGTAGAGGTGGAAAGCTGGGTTCTGCCTGCAGGCTACCAGCTCACCCATTCTGGTCGGTAAAACATATCTTTCTAAAATTCAGTCAAAACTTGAGGAGATAAAGAACCCACACTTTCCTTTCTCGGCACCCTTGGCATGTTTATTTTCCTTGTAAGTGAACCACACTGGATGATTTTTCGGATGATTTTTACTGTTCTTCACTGGTGAGGCATAGCTGTGGAATCAAGGGTGGCACCAGGCTGCATACCCCACACAGTCACATGCTGCAAGGGCCTGCAAGGCTGCACGAATGACTCAAGGCTGATTTATGTGTTTTCCATTATCTTCCTTTAGGGATGCAGCTGCCAAGTCTGCCCAGTGCTGCTCAGCTGGGAAGCTAATAAACTCGGTGCCATCTTTCTCCATCAAGACTTTACTTACTGCAATAAGCTTTCACAAATGAAAGGACTTTCGTTGTCTGCCTGGTGTGGAAATGCTTTCCAAGATAGAGTTACAGAGCTTTTCCCCAGGCTGCTGAAGCATCAGGATCTGCTTATTTCACGTTCTTGTATTCTGACACGGTGAATCTAGTTATAACCATTTTGTTTGTTTTTTCTTCTCTGTTTTTTTTAAACTGATTTGTGCTTGTATGTTTCTTAGTCAGCTTTGCTGAAGTCCTTTTGACTCAGTCAGTCATTAGACTGGACTAGGAAAGCCATCTGAAATTAGTGCGTATCCCAAATAAGGGACTGTGCTGCTTTTATAGACATAGGTTTGGGTGCCGTTTTCTCTTTTTATCCCTTTGTAATATTATCTGGGGTTTGTAAAATGAGCCTAGGTGTTTCCCTCGTGCATTTCCTGTCTTCTAGCTACTTGCAAGACTCTCAGCAGTGTGCTTGCTGTGCTTCATTTCCATGGCTGTGGCTTCCTGCTGGAAGGCTTCCACCACCACAAGGCTGTTAGTTCTGCTTTATGAATCCTAGTGCAGATCAACAGTGAATTTAGATCACAGTTTCTGTCCAAGTTCTGCTTGTTGTGCTGTTCCCCATTCAGCTTGCACAAGACACCCCAAGAAGGTTATTCTGTTCAGGGACCATCGAGGCTATCGGTTTCTGTTAGTTGTTGTTTGGATTGTACAGAAAGACCTCTGGAAGTTAGATCAGCACAGTAAAATACATAGCAAAGTACTAGAAAAGCCCACGGTGCTTTTTCAGGCCCACAAGTTATGTCCCTCTCTCTTCATAGTTGTCATTCTATAAAGTACTCCTGACAAATGATAGGTGAGGGACCAATTAAGGCCAGTCACACTAAGACCAAGGTAGATGATCTGTGCAATAGTGCCTGTATCTTGGTGGTCTGGCTATCATTAAAAATTACACTATTTATAGTCTACACTGTTAATAATTCACAAGCTCCTGTTTGTTTTGACTAGCCTCCTTGGGACAGAGAAAGTTCAGCATGAGTTTGTGGAGGCAAAAGAGAAGGTGAAAGGAAAAAGCAGAATGGAAGAAAGAAAGAGAGGGCAAAGAAAGTTGAAGAGAAAAAGGTATTGCAGTGGAGAGAATGGTGAGCAGCACAGAAGTTAGAGAAGAAAGTGCCGTCAGAGTCCTGAAATAGATTAGCTGCCGTTGTTGCCACAGTGCACACCAGAAAACTTAGCATTGACTGGCTAATGATTCCAGGGGCCTGGGGAAGCAGCAAAAGCTTGAAACTTTCCTTTGAGAGGCTGGGTGGGTACAGCCTTTACAGATGTCACTGGGAACTGCATCTGCCAACTGCAGTCTTGATGGAAGGGTTACCCTATAGGTACAGACCTACGCTGAGAGAATTGCAGTCTACCCTACATGACTTTCCATTTGGCCTTTCTTACAGCAATTGTCACTGCCAGGTCCCGTCTCTGTCCTCGGCAGGGTACAGGAGCTAGGACTCTAAGGAGCTCTTACACGGCTGTGAGAGGAAGGTGCCTTGTGCTCTGCTTGTGCAAGGCTTAGTGGTCATCTTCCTTAAGAGGAAAAAATGTAAAGAAGGATGCATTATTGACTTGTGAGAGAATGTAACAAGGGTCCTACTCTAACAAAAAGCTATTTTCAAAAGCACTGAGAGTTGTGTGCTCAGTGCTTACTGAATTACTATGGGAATTGGGTGAAAAAAATACTTTTTCTCTTTGAAAAGCTTTAGGCCAAAATATCGGGTTAATCGACTTTCCAAGCAGTGATCAAATAGCACTAAAGTTCAGCAGAAGGTGGAGGTGGTCCAAGTGACAGCAACACAAGCTGAAGGGTTAAAAAAACTTGACATACAAACAAAGAAACACCCCAGCTCTGCAAGAAAATTTTAAGAGTGTATGAAATCTTGTGTACTAGGCTTTGCAATTTCATATACTGTAAATATTTTTTTAAAACTCTAAATGGTCTTTGCCCCTCTCAGTGTCTCTCTGCCACCCTTGCTGCAGTGTATTCCTGGCCGTGAAATGCTGCTGTGACTGGCACAGTTTCAGCTGTTACTTCATTTCATGTATGTGTTGTTATTTGCCTGGTGACTACAAGTAATATTGGCACAGTTCAAGCTGCTTGGTGTGAGAATTCTGGCCCTGAAGAGTTTGCAGTCTAAATAGACAAGACAAACAGTGGTTGGGAGGGGAAGCAGGGAGATGAGGCCACTTTCTCAGGGTCATCATGGAGCAGCCAGGAGCATAATCTTCCGACCTTCCTACAGGCACCTCACACAGTACACCAGACTGCCTCCCTTACTGGAATTCTGAGCTGTCATTTCTCTGTCCCCTTCTCCCCCATTGCTCTGTAGCTTATTCACCATTGCTTATTGTGAAAATTAGAATCAGTTTTCTGTAGATGGTCATAAATTGATGCACATCTGGTACCTAAGGAGTTAATCTGTAAAGGTCTGCGAAAAGAGAATGCTGAGGAAAAGTTGCACAGATGGAATATCAGAGGTAGGCTACAGTAATTTTTTCTTTGCATTCTTTTGGTCTCTTTGGGGCTTTATAATTTTTGGACCAAATCTTTGGGTATAATAAATAGAGCAGATGGCTTAGTGTGTGTGGTGAATTCAGTGCTTTTGTGATGAGTAGCTGCACTGGAATAAGGGAGACAGGGGTTTGGGTTTATTCCTTTTAGGTTCAAAACCATCCCTTCTTTGTAAGCTAGCCATGGGTACCTTGTAAGGGAGCTGCTTTCAGAAACATCTGTGCTAAATTTACCCATTGAAGTTACAAGAGCTGTTATCTTGGATGGCTGACAGTCATGCTGAGAGTTTTGAACTCGAACTGTCCTAAACAAGGATAGCAGAAAATGGTCCCTGTATTACAGAGACAGCAAGTCAGCCTCACTTGAGTTCACTGTATACACACCCCACTATATGTCAGTATAATCTCAAATGACCTCTACCACACAGCTATTTCACTTCTTCTTTAAAAAATCCTTTTTAAAACATACTAGTTTTAGGTGTTCCTCTTCAGCCTGTGTTTTCTCTGAACGCAGCTGCCAATAACTTCAATTTGTTTGAAGGCATTCAGGCTCCCTGCAGGAGGAGTGTGATGCCTGACAGGCGCGGGCACTCAGTCTGCAGTGTTTCCACGTGATTTGAAAGGACATTCTTTTCCACTGTGCAGTGAAAAATCTTACTGAGCTGTTTTGTGTTCCTTTGGCTTCAGTTGTCTCACTCTGCTCTGTAATTGTATCTGATCATTTACAATGGTGCAAACCACCAAATCTCTCATTATAATCAAGGTTAAAAATGTTCTGATTGGCTTATTAAAATCAGAGAGGATACAAGGCCTGTGGCCAAAGCACGGGATGTAGAGTTAGAAGCACTAGCTGCTCTTCCTAACTTTGCTACCTGCTTCCTAGGTGAATTTGGATAAGTCATTAAGCCCAGACTTAAACCAAACTTGAACACAACTAACTTAGTACAGGAATGGTAACATAGTGCTTTGAGACAGAGATGCTAAGTCTTACGAGAACTGCAAAATATTATAATTGAATACAGAATTATTTTGTGGATCGGTTTCTTTTCTACCCTGTAGATTTAGAAGCCTCCTACATCCAAGCAAAATGTACCATGAGGGAATAATATAAGTTAAGGCAGAGGTGTTAAACAATAGAAAATCAGGCCTGGTGACATACTGGTATTCATGCAGGGTGAGGACAGGGACAGCGTCCTTCAGCAGTCACTATGTGCCATTTGACTGAATGCAGAGACGCTCCTTGGCACAAATTTCTGCCAATGCTTGGTAGAGTTTGAGCAAAGGTCCAGTCCTGGCCTGCTTCCTGTTGAAAACACGTAAAAGAAATTCAAAGCTTCAGCACAGGCCTCTTCTCTCCTGCCATCTCCTCCCGCCACAAAGCAGCATAGGCAGGCAGCCCAGAAGCTGTTTAAATAAGAGATGATGCCTCTCGGCCCCCTTGCCTTTGCCAGCACAGCTGCAGACTCCAGGCAGACGTGGCTTAACTCGAGTCTGGCTGTTGAGAGCTACACTTCAGTCCCCTCCGTTTATTGTTCGTTTTGCAAACTTGCTCCCCTTCCTTCCCCAAGATGCCAGACTCCTAATTTGACTTTCATCTTCGGGGCACCAAGGTCTGGCTGGCAGGGCTGATCGAACAGCTCGCAGCAGAGCGTTGCCGTCAGACGAGACAGACCCACCTTGTGAGAACATTCATTTCACTTTGATACGGAGGAGGAGGATCTATCCAGCTGATGTTCTGGTCTGCAACAAGCCCCGTCTGCCAGATTTAAAATAACCTTTCTTGGACTGCTTATTCTTCCATCCTGCTTTTCGTTCCCTGCTCCTGATCAGTACAGCACAGTTAAATATTCCAGCCGGAGCCTGCTGGGGAGAAGAAGCTGGGGCAGAGGCCCTGGGTGGGCAGGCAAGGCAAGGCGACGAGGAAGCAGAGCCCGTCTCTGCAGCCCTCGCTTCAGCGCTTGCTTCTGCTTGGGGTGGACTCCAAGGCAGAGACGGTTCTCGTCCTGGCTCCTCAGCAGCGTGCACTCTCCTAAGGGGAAGCACCCAGGAGCATTGGGTACCCACCAGATACAGGAGCCGAAAGTCCCAGGGGGTGGCAAGCTGCACCTTTCGAAGCAAAAGCGCTGCTTCCGCAAGCGCTAAGGGGATGTGTACTCTCTTCTGCCTGGCGCGAGCACGCTTTAGCCGAAAAGGGCTGGGCTGGGATTGGGAAGCTGATGTGAGACCGGAGGAATGTCAAAACGGTCACATAACAAGTCAGAATAAGGGCTATGTCCTGGCTGACTCTGAGTGTAACAGATAACAAGATACCAGAGAATATTCTGAATCGTTCCAGACCCATACACTTCTGTGTAAATATGAAAGAGCCACCTTTTTTTTTTTTTTTTTAAATATCTGACCCAAGGCAGAAACGTACAGTGATTTATACTAACCTAGGATGTAGTCAGTAGTACACTGCTGAACATGTTTACAACAGGAAGACTATTTTTTGCTTTTTATGAAATCTGTGTTTTGGCATTGGACTAGCAGGATTATGAAAAGAGAGGGAAAATCAATCACATGAAGGGTGTCATTGTAAATTTCCAATAATTGTCTATAAAGTTGATTTATAGAAAAGCAAGTTGAGTTTAATAGGAGAAATGAAAGGGATAGACTACCTACATTCTGTGAAGCAGATCAATAAAATAATAAGAACAGAAAAAGTCAGCATATTGGGGAATTACGGGATTGTGTCTGACAGCTTCTGCCTGGAAACAGATGAGGCTGCATTCCTGCTGCAGCTGAGTTGGGAAAGAGTAGGCTGCTTATAGATAAAGAATGTTTGCTTACAGATCAGAGATGGGCCTGAGCTGATGTGGAACTCAGCTTGAAAATATTTGGGTGGCTTGTATCCAGGCCTGTTGCTACAGGGACCGTATGCAGAGCTACAGAAAAGATGAAGAATTTGGGAGAAATGGAGGTTCCTTGAAGCTGGAGGTTGGACAAGATAATTTCTTAAGATCTCTTCCAGCCCTCATTTTTGATGGGTTGTAAAAATGTTGGAAATAGATGTAAGAGTGAGGGGAGATAAATGGGAACTCACTTATTTGCAATGCAGCCTTTTACGTTACACTGAGAATACGCGCCTGTGTTTGCCCATTGTATATGGAGTAAGACTGGTGTAAAGGAGTCTTCAAGTAAATATTAGAATATGAACTTGAATAAATAGTAGTGTAAAGACAGATATTAAGGCAAACAAAAGTGATGCCCTAAGACCAAATTTCTTTATTAGGAAACATGTATACCTCTCATTGCTTTTAGGAAAATTCTCACAAACACATCTGAAGCTCAGAGGGTAGAATTTATCCAGGCAGGCATATTCAGAATACGATACAGGTGGAGTTAGTAAAGGTAGCTAGTGACATTTGAGTAAACGAGAGTATTCTCAGTTATATCACTGACTCAGAACTCACATTTCTGATAGACATTTATAATCTCGAATCAGAGCATGACAGGAGAAGAAGAAGGAAAAACAGGTTAGGGGAACAGAAATTGGGTAAAATTATAAAAATGAGGTTTTGTGTAAAATCTGTCAATGATTTGGGAGAGTTTATTAGCAAACATGACCCTGGTATCTTATCATAACTTTTTTGCAAGAGATTGTTACTCTTTTTCACAGTAGCAGGAACAGCACAGTCCAGCAGTGCAATCTCTTGGGGTCTTTGCAGTCAGAAGAGAAATCCATGAGGAAAGGTATATTGAAGAACTGGGGTAACATTTAAAATTGAAGAAAAAGGAAGGAAGGACATATAAGCAGCAAAGATTTCAAGCAAATGAGTAAAGGTCCGTTAATAACCAGAGGTAGAAACAGTGTTTAGAAAGTGTTTAGAAAAGGTTTATCTAGTTCCTTTCATAGGAATGGGTTAACAGAGCTTCCTTCACACCGTACATTTTATCCTTTCTTGCAAACATTGCATTCTGCAGACTACCTAAGGAGCTCTTGGCCTAGAAAAAGTCAGTATGCAGTAATACCACTTCTACAGACACAGAGTAATGTAATTTTAAGAAAAGCTAGCCATGTTGTGCCTTTCAGTAATGGCATCTTCAGTTCTGGCTTCCCCACCACATCTCTGTTCACTTAATCCAAATTTCTGTAATGTGGCAGTTGAGCAGTGTCATTTGACAGCTTAGCTAGATCTGTGCAAATCTGAGTGCTAGTCTGCACACAGCTTTCTATGACTGTAACTAAAACAATCTGGGAAGTAGACATAGTTAAAACACTGCAGACTCATACTGCAAGCAGAGCTGTCATCATGTAAAAAGTACCTTATGTGAGCACAGCCCATTCCTGTAAATTAAAGGAATAAGCTATAGCAATACAGACACAACTATCCTGTTTAACTGCCTCCACACTGCAGGCTTTGTTTCATTATTTCTAAATAGGCCTGGATACAGAGGCGCCAGAGCTCTGACTGTTGTAATTTACCTCCTGCATTACTTTTTTCTCCACTGAAGTGTCACATCTGGCTCTGTGATCAGCCAGATGGGGTCACTCCCGTGAATCTGATAGCTTTTAAGGGAAGGACCTGCCCTCTGCATTAATGTAATTGCAGGTTATTTGTGAGATTCCTTCCACGTCTTACTTCCTGAAGGCCTGGCACAGAAATCTGGTTTTGTAATTTGAGTACTGAAGAGTTGCTGGATGTAATTATGTGCTCCGTTATTCCAGCAGCCTCTGTAGCACTGAAAGTAAAAGCTCAGGGTTGCCATTAGTACTGAAAATACACAAATTGGTACATAATAACTATCTTGCTCAAGCACTGTAGTGGGCAGTGTGTACACAGGTATGACTTCAAGTTTAACTAGGGTCTATTTTGTACTGTTTATAAATGTTTCCCAAAAGACACTGATGAGATTTCTACTTATACACTCATCTTGAAGTCACAGATTACACAGAAAATGTGTAATAAATAAGCCTTGACAATAGCAATAGGTTCCCCATCAAAGTAAAGCAGCATTTTGGGGAAGCATAATTTACCTTTTTGCCAGATGTCATTTTGATGACCATAAACAGGGGGAAAGACATGTACGTGCGCAGACCTACGGACGGATTGATCAGCTGCAGAACAAAAGTAATTGTGGCTGAACATTTTGTCTCACAGCAGCTGCATGCTGTCTCTTGAGCTCTGTGAATGGTCTGCTCACTGGAGTTTTGAACAGGAAAAGGCTGCTGTTAAATAAAGACACGGGAAAGAGAGAGTATTCTTGCAAGACCTGAAATTTAAGCCTATATCCAGCCATGCACAGGAAGTACATTTCCAAATTCAGTAACACACTGTACATTAAAAATATACATTGTGGAATTTGGGCTATAAATTCTGCTTTTCAGTCAGACATCCTGTGCTGTGATGGTAATAATGCTTGGTACTCCCGCAAACAGAAAATTATTAACGTTAAAGATTTAAGGCTCACAGTGGCTTTGACTACTGGTTATTATTAGCATTATTTTACAGATGAATACACAAATGCAGACCGAAGATCAAGGATTTACCAAAGTTTGTATGGAGTAGTCTATAGGAGAACTAAAACTCCCCCAGAGCCAGAGTCCAGTACTTCAACCTAGGGACTGTCCTTTTGTCCCTACTGCGGCTGACAGCAGAAGCTTTACACATAGGGTGCTGAGTTATGTGGGTTCTGGATACTCTCAGTAGATCTCCTTAGCTGGCGCTTCACTTCAGGCCGAAACCCGTGTGTAGGGCATGCTGCTGTAGCAAAAAGCACTTGTGAAACCGTAACTCTCCCATGAAGGCAGCAAACGTCGGTAGGTTCCTGCATGGCAGCAGCTGTAAGCACCAGTGCCGCATGTTGTTGACCAGGCTAGTGCAGATGGAAGAGCCCTGTGTTTCCTCCGTCTTCTTCGCTAATGCCCAAGATTCCAAAAGCCAGGTTGTCTCCTGGGGGGCGGGGGGACGCGGCAGCAGCTCTACTGGGAGGTGGCCTGGCTGGGCAGCCGCCGTCATCTCCCCAGGTCTTCCCTTCTCGGGTGAGAGCTTTCTGCGTACTGCACGGGCACCTGGTGAGTCAGGCAAAACCTGTGCTACCTGACACACCCTGTGTCCCTCCAGGAGTGGCAAAGCATCAGCTCAATCCTGCTAAGAACCAGTGTTTTGATCACAAGGCTGTCCTGCCCCTCCCCTAATATAAACATCATGTGGGGATTTTCGAGAAAACCAACCAGTTCGCCACCCTTGCAGATGTGCAGAAGAGCAGCCCCTGCAAGAGGAGAGGACTCCGTCACATGCTGCTGCTTCACTGGAAGCAGAAACCAGGGCTTCGGATGAGCAGCTTGTCCCACGGCTGGTGTGGCAGAGTCGAGGCAGCACGTAGTGCCATGGCATCGTGGGATAGTGCCTTGTCAGGCGTCGATGCAACGCCAGGCGGTATAAACATCCCATGCCACCAAACACGGTTTACAGTGCAATTAGAAGGCTGATAGCAGTGTTCGTAGGAATACACGAGGCAGTGTTGTCAAGTCATATGGCTATATGAGGGTAGATCTTAATGATATAGTGTCTTCCATTGCTATAGTAGTAAATAAAAAATGGCTAAGCTCACTTTTTGTTGCTGTAGTGTCCAAATTACAAGCTACTACTTAGTGTTTATCCTCACTTATGCTGCTAAGCTCCAAGCCTACATTCTTCTAGAGACAATTCAGCTGTTCTCTGAGGGTCTGGTGAAAAGACAGTTTTCCAGCAGGAAAGGCACCGATCTGGGAGCCAGGAGACTGATGTTGTACTCATGGCTGTGTTATTGACTTGCTGCGTGACCACTAAGTCAGTCATACCAGCTTTCTGTGTTTCTGTTTGCTCTCTTGACTTTTGCCTGTTTCATCTTTTGAGGTTGCAAGAAAGGGATTTCTTTTTAATCTGTATTTGTACAGCACCTAATATAAAGGGACGTAGGTTTCAGTGGGAGTCCTTACAAGCTACTGCAATGCAAACAGCACATTGTATAGTAAAGAAAGAGCTGTGTTACACAACTTCGGTGTAAGGGTGATAAAGTCGCCACGTGGAGGCTGGGCAGACTTACTCATGCTCAATTTATGTCTGCGCAGCTTCTAATCTTTAAACTGCAATTAGAATCTTCTCCATCCTAGTGTGATGCAGCCTTCTGTCTCAGAAGACAGCTCAATCAATGCCCTTTTGGTCTATATCTGAAGGTTGTACTACCATGACTGTGTCAAGAAAGGGTGTAATTTTTTTTTTTTTTTAACTTAGATCAACATGCCAGTGAAAGTTCTGGTAAAGATACAGCTACACAGCTGTAAAAGTGCACAGGACTGCATAATATTTTTCCTTTTCAGAATAGAAATAGACTTTTATAGCAGTGTAACTATTTCTGTGTTCGGAAAGAAAAGATGAACTGACCACTTCAATTCTGCCAGTCTAACACAGCAAAATATTTTAAGTGCGATTCCATTACAGGATTAAGCTAGGGCAAGTTCATGTGCTTCACAGGTGTAACTTTGTCTTTTCCTTTCCTTTGTTACTGAGCTAGGAATTATTTTTCCTTCATGCCTTCTCTCTCCTTTCTTTTGGAGCTGGCTTTTCCTGTTGTACTACATACTCTCAAAAGAGCTTGACATTTTTCCCTGCCCTTTGCAGCTTTGGAATGCTTTCGTCCTGTTTCTCAATCCCTGTTACCACTGCAAGTAAGGCAGAGGTGGTGTCTTCGTTTCACTGCTGCTTTTAAGTCACATGATGATATTTAGGAAATATGTGGACCTGCAGTAATGCAAGATCACACCCATAATGAAAAAAAGATTACAAAAGTGCAAAATGGGTGAATAAGTGGCCTGCAAAATGGGTTAATGAGTACCCAGATCCTTAAAGGCTCAGGTTCAAGTTTAGGGCAACAAGAGCTACTAGTGGCCAGCAGTCTGATTCCCCAACATTTTCATTGCCCATATGGCCAGATAATTAAAAAAGATAATAAAAAAAGAAAAACTAGACCTATGTTTGGATACCAACTGAGAGTTCACGAGGGAAGTGCAAATGTAAACATGGTGTTCACAAGAGGGACATGGCTCTGGGGTCCTTTACAGTGCCAGGTATGCTGTTGCTTTAAGGATTAAAAATAATTAGATGCCCACTGTTCGCAGAAACAAGAAACACCCCTGAACATGTCCAACAGATCCTTCCTCCTACCCTTTTTCTTTGTGGCTTTATCTATACAAAAGAAAAGATGGTAGAAGGTGATACCATAGGCCTCTGCATTGCTTCCTAGAGTTTACGTAAGACTTTACTATGAGGTAGCAGGCAGGCAGTTAATTACTACTTTAGACTGAGGTCTTGACATTAGTGGCAGTCAGGTCATTATTTGCCATTGATAAAAGCATTGTGCAGTGCCAAGTATAGCAATGCTTCAAAGACAGTAGCAAAAATAGAACCCCTGGTTGCTTAGCAAGTATTTGTACATTTAGCAAATACCCATTTATCTATCTATCTGTCTATCTATCTATCTATCTATCCATCTATCTATCTATCTATAACCCAGGTAACGAATAACCCTCAAGTCTAATTAATTTCAATGGGGTTAAAATTTACCTTCCTGTGTTTCTCCTTACGGATTTTCAAATAGTAGTACTGTTACTTTTCTGTCCTAGGAGAGCTTCATTCTCAATTTTCAGCTTCATTTAACAGCAGCTCTAGGACACTGCAGCTGAGGTCTCCATGCTGTTCAGCCTTATTTGGAAGCCCAGCAAACCCGCATGTACTGTATCCACAGGGCAGTGCCGTGTACCATCCGTTCAAACCACTTGATGACTATTTCAAATAAGCTTTTTTAAAATTTGATTTTAGAAAAGCTTGAGTGGGCTTAAGCAGCTGTTGAAATTAAATAGGGCAGCATAAGCTAATAGTGTGACTCATGGGAAGGAAATAGAGCAGCAGTTGGTAAAAACTGTTCAGTAACAAAGAGTCTTTATATTCATAAATTCATACAGGCTAACATGAGGCTTGCAAAATGGTTGTTTAAGAAGCACAAAACTAAATTCCGGTCTTGAGATTCTCCCAGTTCTTAAAGACTTATCCTTCCATCAGACGCTTTCCCTTCCCTCTTCAGTCCCTCTTGTACACCTGGTTACTTAAGAGAGAGGAGGGAAAAAAAAGGCAATCTTTGGTGAATGGACTGGTTCAGTGGTGTTTCTGCATGCTGCACAAGTATCTGTGTGTAAAGTAAGTTAAAATAACAGTACAGATAAACAGACTGTGAATTTATGCAGATCTTTGCTAAACCATTGACTCACACCTGTAGAAGTAAATAATATGTTTCTGATACCAGCCATTTTGTCATTACAGGATTGAGCAGGAGTGTGGTACAAATGCTGTTGTGTCAGCAGAGCTTAGACTTTGGATGTTGCAACAAAAGACATACTTTATCGATGTGCTGATGTTACTAAATCCAAATCCTGGCTCTGAGACTATGTGATTATAATCTAAAATCAGCTGATCTAACTGAGAAATAACTGCACTGAACTTAATGGAAATTACATGGGGTTTTATATAGTGTCAGGGGGAAAAAAAGCATCAGGCCCAGTCTTTTATTGTGCAAGTTGAGACCGGTTTTAATTTCACAGTTCATCTGAGTGATGGGCATTCATCTGTAACTTGTTGGGTAGGTTTGTTTGGGTGTGAGTAGCCTTTGACAGAGCTGATCACGAGGCACCAGAAAGCTTTATGAAGACAAGCACTCAAGTAAATATAATGTGATTTTATGAAGAATCCTGCCTGGTGAAGTAAGGATAAGGCATAACCCAGAAGGAGCATTGCTTACTGTGCAGGTTACACCCTACAGAATGCAGAGTAGATGGAGACAGTAAGCAAGCTGAAAGGAGAGTGAATGTGTATTGTCCAGCAAAAAACAGACAGGAGGAGCTTACATGTTCCCAGGTGGGCCATGCTGCAGGAGGAGGTACCCTTAGCAGGTTAGCTGGCTTTGCTACCAAGTGAGAGGTGTGCAGATTTTGCTTAAAAGGCGTCAGACAATAACACTGACGGATTTAAGAGGGGTGTTCTTAGATGGATACACACATAATGCTTGAGAATAGGAGGAACATGCCTTGCATGAGTCAGTGAGTGAATTTACTGAACATGTAGGATTATCCAGTTTCTGGGAAGAGCTGGAAAGATGCTGGTTGCTCTGGCAAGAGCAATGGTCAGAAAAATTCTGTATGTGAGGTCTACCATATCTTAAAATCTGCATTCAGGTAATAAGACCTAGTGCATTGCTGCAGAATTCAGAGAATTTGACTCTAAATGGGAATGGAGCATAAGGTGTCCTTAGGGATACTCACAAAAAACAGGAGAGCAGTGAACAGCAAAGGCAAAAGGCTGCTGGAAAAAACCAAAACGGGTAAGAAGGAACACGTACCTTTTAGCGTTTCCTAATGAATCAGAGTCAGGGCCCCAAACAGAAATTCACAGACTGGAAAACCAAGACTGCTTTCCCTGGGGAGCAGTTTGTGTAAGCAGTTAAACGGTCCCAAGCCACAGACACAGTAACAACAAAGATAACGAGTATTGTTGGTCATTACACACAGATGACCATATTCTATAGCCACCCAAAGCTTTGGCTAGAGGCAGCTGTCCCACATTGCAGTAGCACACAGCAGTATGAGGTACAGATAAAGATTAAAAACATTAAAGAAAATTAATCACAGCACAACCAAGAGAAGAGGGTGAAAGTTTGTGTTATTTATAGTAGCATCCACTATAAGGAGTTGATGGGGAGTTAATCTGCACCTTCCCGGTAACAGAGCTGTGATATCTGCAATATTCTTGATTTGTTATGAAGGAGAAAAACAATACTGAAGTATTTCAGTGCCATTAGGAAATACGGTACAATCACTTCACCTGGAAGACTGAATCTAATGAAAATACCTTAAAGTGAAAGAGCCCAGGAGGTTCATGACTGGCTTGCAGCTCTTACTGCATTTTTGTCTCTCCTGGTCTCATTGCAGTGTCACTCCAGACCTCCAGCTTGCTTTCTGTGACTAGAACTCCTGCCCTTCCTATGAGATCACCCAGAAAAGAAGCCAGAAAATATCAGTCTACCTGGTCTTCCTGTCCTGTGAAATCTCTCCTCTTTTTGACCTCTGTTGCATGATAAATGAGTAAGGAAACAGAACTTCAGGGAGAGGAAGTGATATAACCTTGAATTATCCTTTGGGGCAATGTGATAATCTAGGCTGAGCTGATTAGTCATCCAGAACAATTAAAATATTGCTTTATAATATTTAAGTAACTTAACCCCTGCAAATGACTGCAATATTTGGGAAAGGCATTGCTTGCTAGGGGAAGAAAAAAGTAGATACACAAAATGATCTCATTCCTCTGAAGTTTTTAGAACAGAAACACATACACTGGGAGTGATTGTGGTCAAACAAATTTCAACTAGGATTTGTCAAAGAGCTTGTTTATACCTCTAAGGCAAAATAGCAGACACTAGCTTAACATGTCTTTATCCATTTCCAGTGCATGCCATAAGCCTCAGTTTCAGAAAATATTCCGTTCCATTAAGTTCCTTTAGAACATCTTAGCTCTTGTGACATCTTGATAATTGACTATTTCTTTGTATCAGATCAAGTGTCAGGGATTAAATTCCTCCTGTTTTGCATCCAAATTAGATTTCTACTGGAACAGAAATATTTGCATTCAGAAATTGATTGTGTGAAACAATGTGCTACAATTTTAATTATTCTTTGCTGATTAGACTTTCCGGGCTAAAAGTTCCAGTGTGAATATTTTGTATAGAATATCTAATTTCTCTAGCGTATAATCCATCATTCTGAGATTACTATTAATCTAGTCAGATCATTTACTTGCTCTGCTCATATTTAACAGATCCTGTTGCAGTCAAGGAGGAATTGGGAAGCAGAGAATACAAAAGAAAATCCATGGCTAAATCTTTCAGAAAAAGTTTCTTCACATTTTGAAATCTACCCAGCACATGTCAGGTAAGTCAATAAGATACATGTCGTGGAAAGAAAACAAAACCACGGCTCATTTATCAAACAAAAAGAAATACGGACTATTTTCCTCTCCTCTAGTTACGTCAAACTCCAGGGATTTTAGTGGCCTCTAATGCCCTCTAATGGACAAATCTGTTGGAGCAATGTCTTCTTCGAGACCCTGCAAAAGGGGGGTGAAACAGCCAAGAATCTCAATGGAGAAAGAGCTGTAGCGCTGCCAGTGAGGCTGCACAGCTTTCCTTGGGAGCCTGCCAGCTCTTAGATTAAAACCCATGTTTAAGGGGTTTGTAGCTTAGAAATATTAAGTCACCTCTTACCAAAAACTTGGCAGATCCTTTCCTTCCTCCCTTCCTTCCTCATTTACTTAAGTTTGTTTGTTTAGCTTCACTTAAGAACAGTAAGAAAATATTTTTGATGCTGATCCCAGATTTGGCATATTTCCTCCAGAATGATACCCTATCCATCAGGAACTGAAACCAAACATGTGCCTTACAGAGGAATGCCTCTGTAAGTGATGGTAGGTTTCTGGACCAAAGCTCATAAATAGAAATTAGAAAGTATCACTTAGCATATTTGAGCCACTGCTGGGGTGTTTGACAAATGCTGGTGCAAACGAGAAAGTGGGATGGGAGGAATGAAGAGGGGAAGTTGAAGTATGAAACAGAGACTTCAGTGAGTAGGAGGAAAAAAAAAAGATAGGTTAATAAAGAAATAATTTGAGTTGAAAATCCGAAGTAGAGAAAAGCAAAAGACAAAGATGTGGGAGGGGAAAAATCCATATTCTCTGGCAATAAGCCAAGAGAAAAAAGTGTCACCTCCAAGAGCCAGTTCAGGTGTAATAAAAAAGAGGCCCAGATCTCCTGAGTAAATTGTAGGTGATATCTAGAAATTAACTGAATCTTGAAGGGTAAAACACATCAGAAAGAAAGGAAATACTTAAGGGCTTCTAACTTTAAAGGGAATTTTATTGGAAGTTGTGTGTTAAATGATGCTACTTAATGACATAGGATCAACACCTTTACTCTGGAGCAAAGGACAAAGTGAGTGTGTTGAGAATTAGTGTGGATCTTACTACAGATCTGGCCAGGTCATTTTCTCTGTATGCCTCGACTTTCTCATCTGGTTCCCCATCCTCTTACTCAGGCAAAAAGCAGAAGTGCCAGAATACCTCCAAGGAAGTGATTCAAGTGGCATTTTTTGGCTTGACTAGAAATATTGGTGTCTGGAAATTTAACGAGGGCGACTGTTCCCACACAGATAAATTTCCAACTCGTACTTCTAGTGGCTTGGCTCTTCAGGTTTTAGTAGGTCGAAACCTACACTGAGAGGGAATAGGGGACATAACAGGGACTTTCCTCTTACATGTGACTCCTGCCACTAGTGCCACTTTGACAGCCACAATGGGAAATTTTTAGTGAGGAAAAACCATCGGCATTCACACTAAAGCCTGACAAGACTTTGTGGATGCCTTAGGCTGTAGTTTCTTATTTTACATATAAGCTTAAGGAATTGCATTAAGAAGCTCTTGCTAAAGTGTCTTAAAAAAATCTGCCAAAATAACCAAGAAGCATGAGATTGTCAAGAGCTGCTAAAGAAATAGTACCACAACTCAGAAGTTATCTGGAGCTACGGAGCTTGGAAGGATTTATCTTCAAATAACATCTAACTGGCAGTTATAAACTGTCACGTGTCTGCCTTTTGGAGGACAAAATCATGTGGGTTTTCATATATCCGACAGACAGGGTCTAGCACAAAAATTAATAGTAGAGATGCTGTGTTTTTTTCTAGGACAGCAGATCACTTCCAGGATAGTGGGTCTCAGGGCACTTTGTACTGAACCTCAGAAGAAGAGGGAACAATTAAAAGGAAGCAGAGAGCATTGGGAAAGAATGACCTTGACCAAATACTGGCTGGAATTTTCCAAAGAGTTTGGGGGAAACACTGTGAGAATTTCCGACATTGCCATTCAACCTCTGAAGTTTACCCCCCATCTAAAATCTGGGAATACTGCAGCAAGTCATGTTTGCTTTTAGGGAACAGATTTGCTTTGGGAAAAACACTATGAGAAACAGGAAGAAGCACTGTTTGTATTGTTTAGTAAATTTTGAAGGGAAGAAATAGCCTGTCTTTTTCTA
The DNA here is from genome assembly GCA_035590195.1 of Aviceda cuculoides. Classification (NCBI taxonomy): domain Eukaryota; kingdom Metazoa; phylum Chordata; class Aves; order Accipitriformes; family Accipitridae; genus Aviceda; species Aviceda cuculoides. The sequence goes on from JAVJGG010000085.1 coordinate 1,457,742, forward strand.
CCTAAGTGAAGTGTTCCCAAGATGCTTCTCTGTTAGCTAATCTTATCACCCCTGATTTCTTTCTGGCTTTTTGAGACATGTTTTTCATAAGCATATCAGTTAGCTGAAGCCCTTTCCTGCCCTCTACATGAATTATTATTGTTTAGATTTTAGCAGAACGTAGAGATCCCTATGAAGATTGTGGCTGTATTGCCTTAAGTGGGTATTATTCCTGCCTGATTGCTATGGGATACTTAGAGGTCAAATATATGAACAGTTGAAAAAGGAGATTTGACAAATTCGTGGAGGAAGGGCCCAGCAGGAGCAGTTCTGCCTCCAGCAGTCCCAGAACGGCTGCCTACTGGGCATGTGGAAGGTGTGTCTGCTTGCACCGCTGTGCTGTATCGGCACTGTCTGTAAGCACAGCAATAGACTTGCCGGGAAAATTGGATAATTATTCTGAGGCATGCCATGCCCTCTTATCTACCGTCAGCAGAATGAGCCTACTTAGTTGAAGCCAGTGAGGAAGGTGAGGGTGAGATAAAGCTGGTTGACTTTGCCTTTGCGCGGAGGAGGGAGCGTTCGTGCAAACCCTCCCAGCGGCAGGTGCTGGTCAAGGAGGAGCAGCGATCCCACCTCCGGCCACGACAGCGTTGGCGGAGAGCGTTCGTCTGTGGGCTGAGTGAGGCCTCCCTCCGTACAGACTGAGCTTGGTTTTAAGGGTGATGTTTCAAACGGGGAGACCCCTTCCAGCAGAGCCGAGCTGGCTGCAGGCGCCGTGATTCCCAGCTGATCGTCTCTGCCCCTCTGCCAAACGCTGCTCCTCCTGCTTCTCTGCCAGCCCAGGGGACCGTTGGAGGAGTTACTGAGTATGGGAAGGGATGAGACCTAGCCCGCGGGGTTTTTTTAGTTGTAAGTTAATAAACAGCTCTAGGTAAGATCTTTGCTCCACTGAATCCATCGGGTGTTTTGCGTTCGTTTCTGCTTTCATACTCTTGGTGACAAAGCCTTTTCTGTTGGCCCGAACAGTTTCTGGGTGTGTAGTGGAGTGAACCAGACTCTGTGCTCTCAGGGAACCTGCGACTCTGATCTCCCGCACACCCTGTGCGCCTTACGGGGAAGAAAACCCGTAGCAGATGGAGGTCCTGGAGGACAGACCCCTAGCCTCATCTCCAGAGTTCGAAGTAAACCATTCACCTGTTCAAGGGCAATATCGGGGAGAATAACAAATGCTTATAAAATGGTGCGGTGATGCAAATTGCTCTTTTGCTGATGTGGTTATTGGCGGAGCCTTTCTTTGTGCTGAGACATACAAATACGATTAGAAAAGGTTCCAGGGACCAGCTTCATTCGCCATCCAACTCAGTTAAGATTTTGATAATTAAGCAAATATATACATGTATCATGTAGGTTTGATTTGGATAGGAGTATATATAACCAATACATTAGAAGCCTTTTCTAGAACATAAGATAAAAATCTTTTTGAAACGTATTAATGCTGACCATTATAATGCACTCTAATGCAAAGGAATCAATAGCCTTTACACCACAGCTAGTTTATTGTACCCAGCAAATGAATAATACAAAATTCAGTGCACTTAACAGCCCAATATTAGACTTCACAATTTGTATAAATCAGAATGCTTTTTGCATTTCCTGAAAGATAGTACCACGAGTTGTACAGACAGAAACCTACTATTTATTCTTCAGCGAATTAATTGGTTTTTTTCTTCAATAAAATATTTGCAATCGATTTTCATCTTTTTATAAAACACCTGCCTCTTCAAATGTTTGCTATGAACAAAGTTCCTGAATTTGTTGCTAGAATGCAATGGAATTGTTCATATTGTAAATCTGAATTACAGGAATTTCATTGTTTGTTATTTACAGGGCAAGTTACCTCAGAAAGTATTTCATATTCCTATTGCCAGTAATAATTAATATGTGCTATGATAATAGCAAGAGTCTCCAAGTCAAAACAAGGCCCCTGCTGAGTGGAGTAACAGAAAGTAAGTCCATTTTATTCTCCAGTTCTTCACTATGCATTTGACAATTTTAAATCCTATGTTCAAGAGGTCTTACTTCAGGTTGCATCTTTGTTTATATTGTCAGAATTTTAACTTGGCTCCAGCATGAAAGGACATTATTTTGTGCTTCTGTCTACCCAGAAGGAAAACAAAATAACATTCCCATGAAGGAAACTGGAAGTGGATGTTTGTTTGTCCTGTTATCTGCGTATCCTACTTTTCTGAGTCACGAAGAGTAAACAGTTGGCTGGGTACTGTGTAACTAGGCTGGGGAAGACTTTTTGTGTGCTACATTACATATTTTTAGTTGCTGCTAGAGTTCTGCAAGTGAAGCCTGGAGATGTAACAGAAGCCTTAAACTGAAATAAACTAATTTGTAGAAAGAATAACCTCTTTTTTTGATTTAAAAGGTAAAATACCACTGTGCATTCCAGTCTGTGTATGGTATCAAAATTGTAGATAATCTCTGTCAAGCACAGTGGCTTTGAAACGGCCACTGCAATGTGAATAAAATAAGCATCTGCCGACTGTCCTGTCCTTCTGCCAAGGGAAGGTGTAAATCCTCACATAAAATCCATCTGAACTTCAGGCCAATGCATGCCTCAAGATTGGAAAGGTGAAGCATTCCCTTATGATCTGTAGTCAAAGGATAGAAATCTGGTTTACAGTGATTTATTGAATAAATAATTTCAATGGAAACTTTTAAAAACAACCTTTTGTTTTGCAGAGTAGTTTACACGATTTTGGTACTTTTTAACTTGGGAGGGTTTTTTGCCTCTCTCTTTCCCTGGCTCTGCAGGGTAGGTGATGGTAGATACTCGCACACGGTAGGGCCAGGGGCAAACAGCCCCTCGCCAGTTTTCCTGCGTGTAGCCTCACGCACAACCGCCTTTATCTGCAAGGAAAAATAAAGGTGGTGCAGATACTGCTTGTAGACTGCCTTTCTTTATTTTTTTGTGCTCAAAACTTAAATTTTTAATCTGTATTTGAAAGCTTTCTCATCCGATCAAATTCCTTTTGAAACTGTCTTTTTCTGGATGTTCAAGCAGGAAGATATGAAGAAGTCAGGATGTAAGTACGTGTAACTGGAAAGACAGGATAAAAAAGCTGGAGAAAGGTGCAATATTCTCTCTGCGAGAGGAGACGAACCACCTCGTCAGGCCCCTTCTGGCCGTACCCGCGGGAGCGCCGGCGGGTCAGGCAGCTCCTGCTGCCAACCGCCCGATTTGGAACCCGGAGGATCCGCCGTCGGAGGCGGCCCCGAGCCTTCTTCCCCCCGCCCAGCCCGTTCCTGTCAGCGGCCGCAGGACTACCAGACCCGGGGGTACCGGGCAGCGGCTGACCTCTCCGGCGGCGAGGCTGCTCGGGGGCAACCGGGAGCCTAGGCCCAGCCGCCCCTCGCCGGGAACAGCCGAGACACTCGGGGGCCAAAGACGAGACCCGTCGGGTTCCCGCCGCGGCCCGTGCTCCCCGGGGCAGAGCAGACCAGCGCCGGGAAG
>JAVJGG010000085.1:1462188-1486928 GCA_035590195.1 Aviceda cuculoides
GGAGGCGGCGGCGGCGGCTCGCTGCGCCCATTGTGCTGGGCAGGGTGGCTGGGTGGGGCCGGGTGCTGCTTGCCGGTCTGGTATCCCTTCCAGCCAACCTGATGCTTCCCACCTCTTTCTGGAGATGTGCGTGTTGGGGGGGGTGGGGTGGTGGTGGTCCCAGTCTGGGCGGTGGAGTGGTCTCCCCTCTGCCAGTCCGGTGGAGGTGCGGAGGCGTTATCAATCGGTTGGGTACAGGGAGCGGAGGGGGGGATGGGAGATGCCCGGTTCCTCGTCGCTTCTGCTCCCCCACCTCTTCCAAAAGTGTGCTGGCTTTTCGTAGACATTCCTGTGAAATTTGCTGCCGCGCTTGACGCCCTCTCGTTCATCAGAAAGGAGGTAAAAAGCCTCAAGAATGAGTTTGAGGAGGACTAGGCGAAACTGCTCAGGCAGTTCCACCTCGTTCCCCGTAGCATAACGGTGGATGTCAGCGTGAAATTTCATCCGCATCGCTGGGAGCACAGCTGTATGGGATGAAGGGGGTTTTCTAGCCAGTGTTGTTATAGTGATAGACGTTTGCTTCTCTTTACAAAAGTCAGTGCTAGTAGTTTGGAGAGGGATTTTCTGAATGGAAGGAAGAGGGATTTGTTGGCCTTAGACTTTGTATTTCCCTGATCCACCTGCAGAAACTGCTTACTGGGATTAGGTGGCCTGACTTTCTCAGTGGGGCTAAGCTTAGTGCTTAGACTCTGCATTTTTACTCCCAGGATGCTTTCCTGACATGCGAGTGTGAGCTCAGTTTAGGCTGAACGATCAGTTTCTGTGTTTTCTGCCTCAAATTGCTATACTGTGAGTACAGCCTTTGTGTCACACAGCTCTGTGAGATCCTGTTCAGTGTAACATCTATCAAAAACGTTAAGCTGGTTCTAGAGATAGAATTTTGTTCACCTGCCTTACAATCGTATGTCCCTCTCAGTGATGCTTGGCTTTTAACAACCCACAGAAAGATTTTGGACTGGTTGAATAAAAATAAGCTGTTGCTTTTTACATTTATATTAAAGCTTCTGTAAATGAAGTTTATCTGGAAAAAGGAAAATATCAAACTTTGTCTTTTGACATTAAAATGATGCAGATTTTTTCAATACATTTTAGACATTTTTGCATAGTTAACTTATTCCCCCCCTCCTTATCTTGAGTCATAGATCATTTTTTCCGTAAGCTTAAAAAGCATGGTACTGATTATGCTCCCAATAATGCAAGAAAATGTTTCTTTGTGTACTGGTGTTAAAAGGCCCTAGGCTTTGTCGTTTACTTTGTTATGTATATTGTGGGACTGGGCTTGCCAACATCTGTTAGGAGTTAAGAACTTCAGCTTTTTAAACAGAATTATTTTTCTATACATTTTGTGGGATAATTACGGATAGATGTATGGGAGGAATCCTCCCTTGACAGGAAGTAAGGTGTGCTGATTTTTGAGATGCTAAAATATTGGAGCTGCAGGGGTAATGTACATCAGATATGGTATTGACTGTTGTAGTCATAGTGTAGCTTGCGTGATAGGTGCTAATTACAAAATTTTGATTAGTTTATTGCATACTTTTGTTTAACCAGTGCAATTTTATTTTTTTTTAAATACTGTATCATCAAGTGAGTGAAGCAAGGATGAGACATTAATCTCTACTTTTTTGTGAGAAGTTTTCTCTCATTTATTAATTTCAACTTGGGGTTCTTAATTTTGTTTGTTTGCTTTTAAGACATTGTTTCCTCTGCCTTGCCTAGCCTGACAGTGATCTTCATGGTGGAAAGGTGACTGTTCTTATCAGAATACCCAAATGGCAGGTTACTGTGATGCCATCGCTACTACTAAATGCATTTTCAGTCAATGGTTGTATTTATGTGCTTCTTGTAACTCCTCACCTTTGTGTCATTATTGGGTAGTCATGTGGTTACTAAGTTATCTACTTGTTATTTTTTAGACTGCTCATTTGAGCATCAGGTCCATACTTCATGAAAATATACTGAATATATGCACATTATTTTAGTGGTGATAATGCATTTTTGAGTTTTTGCATACTATGCCTGCCCTTCTAAATGCAGGACCTCTTGATTCAGCACTGAGGTAGCCACTACTTATTAAATCATCGGTATGTTTGAATAAGGAGGGGGAGCTCATGTTTGTTGTGGGTTGTTTAGGTTTGGGGTTTTTTTTTCCTGCGTGGGGGAAGACAAAATTTTTCAAGGTTTCTTTCTTCCTTTACAAAGCAGGAAAATGTAACTCATCTTTCACCAGAATTTATAGATGTAGACAGGCTTTTCATTCATTTACTAAGTGCTCGTATTCATTTTAAGACAGATGAAACAACAAACTGAGAGAATGCTAATCTGTATTGAAAACAAGAAAAATCAGTGCAAACCAGTCTGTTCTTGTCTGCTCTTGTTTATTGTTATAAATGCTGCTTTAACCAAAATCTGCTTTTGTGTGTACAATTCTGTGGGCCTAAAATGACTGGCAAGCATAGTTTTATGAATTAACCAATGACTGGCTCACTGAATAAATTTTTCAAATATGCTGCCAGTCTTGCCCAGCTGCGCTCGCGTCTGAGACTACAACTGCTGCAATGCACTCTGCTTTGAGCTACCCTTGAAGACTGTGTGAAGGTTTCAGCCGGTGCAGAAAGAAGCTGTTGATGGTACATGTGAGGCTAGATCACATTTCTTCTGTAGCACATATGAAATCTCTTGACTGATTTTGTATGTAGTACTAGTTACTGTATTTTTCAAAACTTTCAGTGATCAGGATAGAATTAGGCTGCAGTAGCACAAAGAGGCTTGGCTATGTTTTAGTAAAATTCTCTGTGATTTCAGACATAATCAGGTCTTTGTAAAATAAAATTATCTCTTTTTTTTCCGATGGAAATGTTCACTTACAATTTTATGTACTGTATTTTTATAGTATCTTTAAATGTGTTACAAGCTGAAGTCATGGGAAGGCCGATACAGCAGTGAAATAGTTCTAAGCATAGTCAGAGAAGCCTCACTACTTAAGCCATTTAAATCTAGACTGTTTTAAAACTATCAGATATAATAAAAGGTATTAATCCTGTATAAACTTGTGGTGACTTAAGTTGTTATGATATGCTTTAAAGAAAGAAGCCCTTTATTACGTGGATTATGGGTTAGGCTCCCTGTTTGTAGTTTATGAGTTATGATTGCTTTCAGTTAAGAAAGCTTTTGTAAAAACTGACAGCCAGTAGGAATGTTCCATTCTTACTTTCATTAAAAGGCATTAAATTAAAGTAAATATTCCCTCCTCCTGTTGATTCTCTCTGCAGCATTTGAAATCTATACAGCATCAGAGACCTGAAAAAACACTGGCTGCAAGTACCAGCTTTGTGTTTTTTCCATTGCAGCTTGTTAAGAAATCACTAGTAGTAATAAGATGTATTTTAAAGTATTTCACGTGAATTCTGCTGACTCTGCTCCCCAAGTGAAATTGTATCTTTTGCTGTAAGGTAAGGCTGGTCTATGCAGAAGATGGAACTTTTTTTCCATAACTACTCTGCCTGAAATAAATTTCCACAGGAGCTAAGAACCAAGGCAGACTATAACACTCCTCCTAAGCAGAAAGTGTGCTATTTCATCTTTCTTTAACATAAACCTGAAGCAGCTTCGATCTTATTTTTCTAGAGAAAAAAAAAAAAAAAGGTGTGTGTAATGTATTTCAAAATGAAGTGCTATACTGCACACAGATGGTGTCCTAAAGAATAGATAAGGGAATGGCCTACATGCAACAGATGTTACCTGAGTTGATTAATAAGCTGCTGAAAAGCGTTGAGATGATTTGATGATCCTTCCCTATTTAACACAGCAGTTTGTGTTAATGTGTGGGTAAATACATGTTTGTTCACGGTATCAACTTTCAGTGAACCTTTTGAAAATAATAATTTTTCTTTAGAGCAACCTATATATAATATTTTCAGAGTTCCATGTTCTTCTGAAAGCTTAGTTGTGAGTTTCTTTTAGTAGATAATGTCTCTTTAGAAGGTGATGCGGTGCATGTTTATAGTTGGGAGGAAGATGCCTGTTGGCTTTGAAAGAGATTTGTATTTGGTCCTGACAGTACTGGTGCTGAGGCAAGTGTGATGCTGTCTATATTTTCTTTTACCAGTACATCTGTGTGTTACAGTCTACTGAAGAATTTCCAAAAAATTATTTGAAAGAGAAAAGCTAGGTAGATTTCTATGCTGTTAAGGATTGCACTAGGTATTTTTTTCTAGCTGTTATGTTAACAAACATAACTTTCTCCTGAATCTGAATCACAGGCTAAGATACATTCAGACATCTCAAGCTGCTTACTGAAAATGATGAGGCCATTACAGACAAGCAGAGAATTTCCTTCCCTGGGGTGGATCCCCTGGGATGGTCTCTCACCTTCCCCTCTCCAAAGGTGATTCAGACCTCGGTGTTTTCCGTGAGGCGGAGGTAGTGGAGGCAGCCAGACTCTGCAGTCTGCCACCGCCGTGAAGCTGAAACGTGAAGGTGCCGAGTTGTGGAGTACCTGTGCCTGGTTGGGTAGTGACTGCTGGCTGTGTTAAGAGGTTTGCCAGGATGGTGATTTCATCAGCTGTCATTCTGAATCCGGCGGCAGACTAGGTTTAGCTGTCAGATTTTGGGTTCTTAATGTTCTGCAAAGTTGTGTCTTGCACAAAAAGGTTGAAATAGTGACTTTGTTTGAAGTGATAAAGCACTTACACTTGCTTCATAACCTCTGAAAATAAGAACGTTAAATAGTCTTTTACTAAATAGAGATGATTAAACTTTGTGTTCATTAATTGCAGGTGATAAAGAAAAATCCATAGCTTAATGTTAGCCTTTCCCAACAGACTGAGTGGAATATCTCACAGATGTTCAAGCCTATTGGTGGTGTTAGTTTCAAATCAACGTCCATGTACATTTAGCAAAAGATTGTACCTTATTGCATCAGACTAGAGGATACCTGAAACAGGTGCTTATCTCTTCTACAGACATGGAAAGCACCTGTTTTTCTTAATAATGTAACACCTATGATCAGAGAAGGATTCCTTAACTGAACATTTTTGGATAAAAGTACATCAGTCTCTAAACTGAGGCTACTTCCACAGATATGACAGTCTTCCATGCTATCAGATATCACAATGCTTTTCACTTTTCAAACAGCTTTGCAATTCTGTAGTAGCACTTACTTAGAAGTTTCAAAGCCAGTTTTTATAATTTGACCGTAAAGATCTTGTTAAGAATGCATGTAAAATCTTTTTTTCCTCTGGAATAGCCAAGTGTTTGCTTTTTTTTTTTTTTTTTAATTGGCAAAGTTATTGTCTCATAAGTCTGAAGAGACTGAAATGCTTTTATCTCTAGAAACAGATAGTGATTAGGCATAGGAAAACCTTTGCATTTTCTCTCTTCAGCAGGATTACAGACCTCCTGGATATCACTGTAGACAGAAAATTGACCAGACGACTTGTGGCTGCCAGACTCCATTGTAGAATGGTTAATAACGTATGCCATATTAATGCTTAGGGGCAGTAAGTTATCAGATGCCAAACTTGTGTGTTGAAAAAGCTTTTGAAGTGCTCTTTTAGTATTATTTTCTGAGATGCTAGCAGCTGACCATGTGCTGTGATTCTGAGTATCTGTGAGTTGGTCTAGTCACATTTTTTTCTTAAATGGTATTATTTTTTAATAATATTTGTGATTAGTGATTTAATTTACGTTTTTCATGAAGATGGAAGGATTTAATTTTATGTTGGCAAGTTGAGAGAGGAATTTGCATCTTTTGGGTAGTAAATGTTGATTTAGAAAAATAAATATCTTTTAATAGCCACTAATTCAGCTGAATTAGTTTTAACAATCCTGTTTTCTTGAGAGTGTGTGGTTCAGATCTCTCTTTTTAAGGTTTATTCATCTGTTACTATATGCCTTTTGAAAATGTAAAGGAAATAATAATCTCATATGATCTATGTTGCTTTTTCTCTTACTAATAGTGCTTTGTTATCTCTTTGCATTTAGTAAACCTTGTGAGAATGGTTCAGTTTCAGTATTGTATCAGTAGCAGATTTGGGAGAAGCTGTAGATAGGTCATCAGGGCTTCTTAAATTGAAGCCAGAAATGTATTTCTAGAAACAAAGTTTGGCTTAAACTGTTTATGTGGTCAAAAGATGTGTTTTAACAACTGGGGAGCTTGCATGATTGGTGTAAGCTGGTAAATACTTTGATGTTTTGTCTTACAGATTTGCTTTTCTAGTTGTTTCAGCGATACCTGGTATACAAGATTACTTGTATCCTGAATTCAGGATACGCTGGGTCTTGTACTGTATTATTGCAACTGTCAGGCTCACATACTTATTGGCTTTTCTTTGTCTTTTGCAGCAGTGTTCTTTTTTAATTGATCTGAAAAGATTTAAAATTTGATAGTTGGGAAGATTCCAGATTTCATCTACCTATTTTGTATTTGTCTGCTGCATAGAATAAGGCAAATTATAGACCAAAATGCCCTTGTTCCCTGTCCACTGTAGCTTATTTGACACCTTAACGAGATGTAGTCAAACTGGATTAGAGAGAGAGAGGGCATTTGGCAGCATGGCTCAGTGTGGGTTGTATGTGCACCAATGTAGTTATAAGGTTGTTCACTATTCCTTCCTATTTCAACAGTGAAAATAGCTGAATTAGAGTAGTGGACTATCCCTTTGCTAAACTGGGATGAGTTCAAAATGCTGCATGTGTTCATAGTTTGAAGCTCCAGTTAGATTTAAGCTTCTTGCTTTAATTTCCTTTTCTAATTCAAATAAAAGCTATACAGGAACCATTTGTGTCAGTCTTTCTTTCTTCTAAAATAAAATCAAAGGCAATGAAAGTAAAATTTCAATACCGCCCCACCCCCTTTTTCTTGTAATGTTTAGATTGATGGATATTTGTATAGGAATGAAATAGTTTCTTTTTGGTCACTCAGCACTGGCACTGCATTCTGTTAGGGGACATATGATGCTCCAGCATGTTAGAGTGCACAAAGGAAATAGCTGAGAAATAAAAAAAAACCCCAAACAACAGTGCTAATATTTCCTTTTTATATAGTTTCCTATTTTAAATGGTAGTATAAAAAGCAGTTTTACTTCTAGGTGACCTTGTTGCAGTGGCCGTTGTGGCAGGAAGCTCCAAAAGTGTATAATACGATGTTTCTATAGCATGGAAGCATACAGAACTAGATCTATGACACAATTTTTTTGAGAGGCACTTCTGAAGTGTTCTGTCACTCAGTGGTATTGAGCTTTTCTGCTGTTGTCAGCACAGAGACTTGAAAATTCAAATAAAAAGTACTAGTAATGGTGAAATTTTTAATTAAATGTATCTATCTTCCACTAATGGCTTCCAAAAATGTATTGTAAAAATAACATCCAACAATGAAAACAAAGCTTGAGTCATAAATGCTGTTTGTTCTGCTTTTTCCAGTTTTAAAATGAGCACATTGTAATGCATGGCACTGTTTTAAAGCATTACAATCTGAACGCTTGCAAGAGACTTAAAAAATGAAGTGGAAATTACCTTGATTGCCCTATGGAACTTGTTGCTATAGGAGGTTGTGCAGGCGAAAAGCATCAGCCCTGCCTGTGGAGGAGTGGTCCTGGATGCAGCACTTGGTGCCGGAGATCCCTAAGCCACTGTCCGAATTGAAAGCAAGTGTTCCTGGTGGACCTTTCTGGTGCTGTTGGGTCTTTGGTGTCATCTAGCATGGCAGCTCAGTCATTTTAGTCAGCCGTTCCCTTAGGGAAAAACGAGCCAATTTCCATTTGACCCTAGTCTGTGGTACCAAAAGAACCGATACTTAAAACCGAAACCAAACCACGGTTTATATGAAGAGGAGATTACACTTGGGCATAAAAACTAGGTAGTACGTTAAAGGTCCATTTCCCTACAAATGGAAGGTGTCAGTGTTAAGTAGACTGCATTTAATGATGCAGTCAAAACTGTTGGAAAAAAATGTTCCGAGTTTGGGGTTCTTGAACACAATCTAGCATTTTAAATATGGGCCTTTAAACTTTTATCAACAAAGATAATAAAGTTAAGTGGTTGGCGGAGATGTTTGTGGCTGCTCACAGCAGTTTAACTGGATGACAGTATGGAAAGTACCCGCACCGAGTCTGCGGAGGCCCCCAGCTGGAAGGTTGCTCTTTAAGCATTTTGCAACTGTAAAGTTGATTGTAATTCCTTGGAATCCTTCTTTTAACCTCTCTTAAATTTTTTTTTTTTTTAAGATACCCTTTCTAATGCAAAAATATTACATCACGGCATATAGTTTGAGCTAGCGGTGTCTTTCAGGATACACATTTATGGAGAATTCTAGACAAAATTTGTTAAAACTTGCAGTAGCAATTAAAGTTTCTATAGATAGTGAATTCCTAGGTCATACTTTAAAATACAAATAGCACATGTGAGTTAGAAAAAGGGTGATAATACCGATTCCTTTTCTGTTCCCACTTTTTTTTTTCTTCTTTTTAAAAATATAAATCCTCAGTAAAGCGAATATTTCCGAAGAATCGCTTCTCGCATCTTGGCGTGGTGGTTCGTAAGGGGCCGACTCCGGCGAGGAGCGTGCGGGGAAGCGAGCGCGTGCTTGGGAAGCGACTCCTTTGTGACCCTTGAAGAATTTGGGTACAGCATGAAACAAAGCGCCTAGCGTTCACGCAGCAGGAGGAACATCTCCTTTCCGTGCGGTCGCTCCGCGTCTTGTCTTTCCTGGGAAAGATGCGCTTCGAGTCCGGTTCCTACCACTGGATATTGGGCAAGGGCAGGCGACGCGGGGCTCGCAAGCGGCGTTCGGCTCGCAAGCGCTGGCAGCGCGTTGGCGGCCGAGGCTTCGTCTCGGGGCTGGCGGTGGGGTGTCTTTGTGTGGGGACCCCGAAGTCACCCAAGTCCTCGGGGCCTGTGGAGGCAGGCGGAGGGGCTTCTCCCGGGGACCGGGCCGTGCCTCTCGGCCGGTTCTGTCCTGCGAAGGAGTAGGGGACGTGCGTGGAACTCGCTGCTTGGTGAGCTACTGTGGCGTTACCTCCTCTCCGGTTTCGAGATGCAGGGGTTTTTTTTTTCTTGCAGGTGTTAGCCTTGTGAAGATTTTTGGTATTCAACAAGCCAATTTTTGAAATAAAGCAGCTTTTCATCTCAGAATTCTGTCTGACGTTTTTCTGCTCCTTCCGATTGCTTTGACATTTGGTTCATAAAAAATTATCATGAAATAGAGGTTTAGTTTCAATTCAGAAAAAGGAATAGGTGAACTTCAGTATTTTGTTTTGTAAATAACCAATAGAAAGATGAAAGTAGAGAAAATTAATCAATATGTTTGTAGTTGTCTCTTCTAGAATGTTTTTCAAGGTTGTTTCTGTTGTCTTGAAAATTTTTAACTCCTCTTTAAAGCTGTAAATTTCAATGTAAAAAAACTTATAATACTTACCTCTTTTTGTAGCTTCCAATAAAGGCTGGCCAGCAAAATACCCACACCAAAGTCAGTACGGAGCACAACAAGGAATGTCTCATAAACATTTCCAAGTACAAGTTTTCCCTGGTCATCAGTGGTCTCACTAATATCTTAAAAAATGTTAATAACATGGTAAGTTTTCTGATTTTGGATTGTTGGGTGATTTTTCAATATGGTTGTTATTTATTCATATTCTACAATCCGCAGAGTCTCACTTGAAATTTAGTCAGATTGTTGCTTGCCTTTTACGCTTACATCTTTTTCTTTTCATCCTCCTGTGCTAAAGTTTGCCAACAGCGCTGCGCTGTGTTACATATAAAGGCGACGAGATAGTTGTGGCAGAGGAATCTAAAGGAAGGTGGTGATTAAGGGGAATCTTCCGTTAGTCACGGGAACGGTCTGTAGCTGGGAAGGTGTGTGGCTAGCTAAGGAGCGGGTACGTAAAGGTACCTACTACTGCTTCGGGTTTCTGAGCAACGTTTAGATACCAGTAGAACGCACTGCTTGTTGGGAGGCGGGGGAGGCTGGTTGCCATCACATGGAAAGGTGCTTCAGTTTTCTAGGGAAGCAGTGCTGGCAAAGTCTTCAGAGGAGGGACGCGGCAGGGCGAAGGAGCTGCTGAGCAGCAGTACTAGGAGGTTGGTGTCGTCCCCCCCCCGCCCTCTTCATCTGTTCTGCCAGAGCAGGACCTGCCAGGAATCGTTTTGGGAAAGGAAGAAGGGAAACAGAAGGGAAAAGGATTTAAAACTTGGGCTATTTGATATTTCCAGGCTGTTTGGATGTTTTAGCATTTGTATGTGTGTATAAAATATATATATATGTATTTTAACAACCGGATGAATTTCAGTCAGAACCTTGTAAGAAAAATCTTTGAAAACAGTCTCTTGTCTAATGCTGCCACTATAAACTCATACCTCCAAAGGGATACCTGACCAGTCAGTAAGAAAAATGAATGAAAAATGTGTGGGAGTGATACAGATCTCGTCCATTTATTGTTTGATGTGGAGTGCAGCCTCTCATTAAACAACTTCATGTTAATACTTGAGGGCAGTAGACTGCTGTGAAGGGATGAGATTCAAGGTGTTTTTTCTACGAATTCCCAAAGAGAAATCTTTAGAGCCGAGTGTCTCGGTAGATGGTTTCCTTCTGCATACTGGTTTTCTCTTCTGCCTCTAAGGGAACCATAAAATGATTCCTGAAATCCATCAAAATATTTGACTCATCAGCATCACTAAAACTGTCATTTAAAATAGATCTCAGTGGAACCAAAGAGAAGAGAAACCTAGAAAAGAAAAAAAAAAAAAAAAAGAATGTGGATGTCCATGGTGTTGACTCTAGAAATGTAACTGTTACCATCAGGTTGGGTAAATGGAAAGTTTAGGGAACCTTTATGAGGAGAAAGATGCAGTTTGAATTTTTTTTTTTTTTTTTTTGAATGGAAGGTCTGGTTTTGGATTTGTCATGAGAAAAGTTTAGTTCATTGAGTTTTGAAGCCATGTGATTTATGATCGTGTGGAATCTCCACAAACAGGTAACAACTGGCCAAACTCTAGCGGTACTCTTTTTTTTTTTTTTGTGGTTTTAGTAAGTTAGTTTGTAGTGAGCTCTTTTGGATGTTGGTTGTATAGAGATATGCATCTGCTAAAACACTACAAAGGATTGATAAAATCAGAAAAGAGGTTGCCCTCCTGCTAGGGATTTTAGGCTACTTAAAGCTACCTGTAATCCCTTTTGAGAGAGAATTTATTTCAATTAAACTCTATAGGCATGAAGGAATGTGTTTACATGTAAGATAATTGATAAATGAGAAAACTATACAGTTAAAACAAGTTTCTGTATATGCTATATAGATTTTGAGAGGAAGGACCTAGCTAAAAATGTCAATTAAAAAAGTCAAGATTTGCTTTGCACTGAGGAGCAAGACTTAACATTTTTTATGTTTGATTGCCTGAGCTATGGTATGGATCAGCAATATCTCTGAAGGATTTCTGTAGCTGAAACAAAACAGACCAATAGATTGTCATAATGGTCTTAATTTAGAAAAAAGTCTTGACGGTTTGCAGTCTGCTGAATCTTAGACTTAGCTGAGCTAATCTCTCCCGTGGTTTAAAATAAAAGTTCTTTGGGCGACTTCTACATGTGTTCCATGTGTAGGCAATAGTATCAATGTATTTCTGGCTAAACCTTTTCTGCTTTATTTTGCTGTCTTAATATTGCTGGAACTAGTCACTATTGTTGGCAGTAAAATTGGGTGCTAGCTTAAACACCCGATGGAATTCAGCCTTCATCCTGTATCTGAAATGTGGCATCTTTTTTGGAGGGTCTTGTGTTTCTTCTTGTCATCTGTGCTAAATTTCGCAACACTCTAATAAGCTTGTCGATATGGATTTGTTGTAATGTCAGTTCTATTAAGATGTTGGCAATGAAGAACATAATTGGAAAAGAGTCAGCGGTAATCGATACCGAAATAGTTTCTGAAAAGGTATATCTTCATTTCTGAATAAATTCTAGACCTGATGAAGGTAAGGGGCTGCAGTGTACCTCCGGTCTTACTTTGCAGTAACTGTTCATTAGATTTGGCATTGCAGACTGGACAAAGGTCCTTCTTCAGTGATAAGGTTTTAATTCCTATTTTAATCTAATTTTTGCTGGCTTTGTTTCTAAACTCAAAACCGGAGCAGTAAAGGAGCCATAACTTATTATGTCACTTTGCTGCGTTACTTTAATGCATTACAGGTAAAATTTCTGTGTCTCAGATGAATCCATATCCTTTCTACTTCTAGAGAATATTTGGAGAAACTGCTGAAAAGAATTTATATCTGTCTCAGCTGATTATCTTGGATACACTGGAAAAATGTCTGGCAGGGGTGAGTAGGCTTGCATAAGCAATTGTTAAGTTGGAATCAAATGAGTTAGTACAAGTCAAATGCTTGTGTATCTGTTATTACTGGTACTAAAGTTAAAACTCATCTGATTTAGAGCAAAGGAAGATTAATGCCATTTAAAAAATACTAAAACTTCCTATAAGTGCAAGTAGTTGATATAATTGATAAATTAAGGATTTGTGGGGTGCTTTTTTTCTTGCCTAAAATTAGTGATCTTTTTTCAGCTAAATAGATTCAAGTAAACTTTTGAATTTGCCCTTCCCTCTACTCAACTAATTTGTGGAGTTATAATGATTTTCTTTTAATAACTTGTTAAAAAGAATTGCAGACAACTGGACGACTGTACTCAGAGACATGTGTGAACTGGAGTAAGGGAAGAGACAAACCCAAGTGAAGAATTAGGTGTGGTTATGAAGCTTCACTAGATTTTTTTTTTAATAAGTTTTGAATGCTTGTGGCATATTCTGCTCAGTATTTTTTGGTTAGATGCATCAAAACATTTTCATCCCACAATTTAAACAGAAAAAGTAATGGGATAGTAAATCATGTTAAAAGTAGCAGATAATTCCATACAAGTATTTCAGTTTTATGCTATTAAGTTTTCTGTGTACAGTGTTGATTTTTCTTTACGTTTCTTAAAACTTTCATTTGCTGAAGTAATTTTTCATGTACTTGTATATACAGCAGAAACTTTGCTATCGCTATTCTAAAGATTACTTTTGCAGGTGTTTCCTAGATTACATTAGTTGACCATGTCCAAACTTCCACTGGGAGTCCAGTCCTGAGGTTTCCAATCAGAGCTGTGCTGCAAGGCAGTTTGCTATTACCTTTGGGATGTAAACGGTTGTACAACTTACTGTGCTAAACTGTATAATTGCAAAGCCAAACTTCACTGTGAGCAAAATTTGCAATGTTTTATTCCTTTAACACGAAAGGAATTTTTTTTTTAAAGCTGTATTCCTGGATGAATGTCATGAAATCATCTAAGCTCTTTGCTGTTTCACTGCAACAGTTTTTGAAGGTTCTTTCTTTATAAGGTAATGACCTTATTTTGGTTAGATTTGTCAAGCAGCGTATCTTATATTACAGTACTAAAACAGTCTGAATAATTGTGGATTCTTCTAAGTTCAGAAAAGATCCAGGTAAATAAATTTTCCAGAATAATTTTCAGCTTTTACAGCTGGGGTAAATACCTCTTTTTGGCACTTTGTGTCTTTGATGCACTGAGTCAGAAAAACTGTTTTAACTTCAGAAATCAGGTCTTCTAAAATATTTCTTACATGCCTTTTGTTTGAAACGTTAGTGCTTTTTTCCTGATGGACGATATTTGAACAGCCTAAAATTGTGCTGAATACTTCTTGCTTTGTCAATTCAAATGAGAGCAAGTTGAGCCAGTATATGTTTAACAAGACTGAGCCAAAGTTCTATACAAAGAGTGTTGTGTTCTGTGATATCTTCAGACCTAGTTCTTGCTCACTGTTCTTGCTCAATGTTTCATCAAGTTCTCATGGCAACAGGACTCAGGTCAACTAAGTGGGAGTCTCTGAAACTTCCCAATTCCCTATGGTAAATTCATTGGTAGAATTTTAGAAAGCTTTAATGCTGACCCTTCTGTTAAAACTTGCTCTTAGTAGAGCAAAGTTTCACTTTGAATTCTTTTGTAAATAGTTTCCTTATGTCTCATACTGTGCAAACTGGCAAAAATTATTTTTTTCTTTTGCAGGAAAGTTAAGCCTATTTTGACTCGTATAGAGCAATCCTGGGCAAGAGCAAGGGAGAAGCACCTCTTTTTTGGTTAATTTTTTTATATTAAATATTTGCTGTCAAAATATAGTGGTTAGAATGCTACCAAAAAGAGAAGTAAGGGTGGGTCTTTGCCCTTTGAGCTTCCATTCAAAGCCAAGATAGTTAATGCTCTACTGCTAATACTTTACACAGATCAACAGAGGGTATTCATCAAAACAGGGATGTGTTTTACTTCAAAAATTAGTTTGATATTTTGCTTGATACTTGATGACATTGATCAACTTGGTGTCCTACATATTTTGGAGACTTAACTGAAAATGTAAGGTGGTTCAAATGATATGGGTTATTGTTCAAATGGAAAGAAACCTTTTCTGTGTAGACTACTTAGACTATGGTCAGTGGTCTGCCTGCAGGCAGAAATAGAAGTTTAAATTCAGGTTCTGTGCCTACTAGTGGCAGATGCTCCATTTTTTTGCCTCCAAGCCTCCAAAACGTAATGTCATGAAATACTGAATGTTTATTTTTAGCAACCAAAGGATACCATGCGACTAGATGAGACTATGCTGGTAAAACAGTTGCTGCCAGAAATCTGCCACTTCATCCACACTTACCGTGAAGGGAACCAGCATGCAGCTGAACTACGTAATTCTGCCTCTGGGGTTCTTTTTTCTCTTAGCTGCAATAACTTTAATGCTGTCTTCAGCCGCATTTCCACCAGGTAGGTGTTTTTCAGTAGCCTGACTTGGTGTATTAGAAGATCTGCTACATACTGGTGTCTGTAACATCTGCAATGAGTTGTAGTCTTTCTAATTTCAGAAAAGTTAACTGTTTAAATGATATTTAACAAGATAGTTCTTAAGTGAAACTCCCTCTACCTTTCAAAATTTTACTTGAGTTTCAGGTTACAAAAGGAACCTGTTTCATATCCACTCTAGGTTACTGCCAGCATATTTTCTGTGAGCTGCATTTACTGCTTTTTTTAATCTGCTTTCATAAGTATAAGTCAAATACTGTTGTAGAGTGAAAATAATGATAACTCAGCTGAATAAGTTGATTAAGTTCTTGTGGGTGCAAGGTGTTTTGGAAAAAAATGATGCTGGAGATAGCGGGTTGTATCCATTTACTTATGAATTTAGAATGAAAAATTTCTGGTTGTCTACAGCTCTGTTGGAGCCCCCAGGCTGTTTTCCTTCCTAATTTTACCTGCTTGAAGGCTTTTATGTTAAATCTGTCTTATGCCTGAAGGGGACAAAACAGCTAGACTGTTTGTTAGTTGTTGGAAAAGACCCAAGTCTGACTGACTTGAGTTTCACAGCACATTTACTGTAAAAATAACTGTCTTTTCTGCTATTCTAAGTGAGGAGACAGGCCCAAAGTTTCCATCTATTCTTTGCTCTTTTTGCCCTGTTCCAGATCCTTCTGATGCTTCAGCATTTGCCAGTCCACTAGAGTTGTGTATTAAGCTTTTTATTACTGAAATACTTCGATGTTTTTTGAAAGTTGCTTGAAGTAGCTTAGGTCTTATCACACATTGTTATAGCTAACTTCATCCTTGATTTGTTAGAAGTGGAGCCTGCGCAGCCTTATGTGGTTGCATAGCAATGAGTGTGCCAATTTAATTGAAACAAAGATTTATTTATTCCTTATATTGTAGAACAGTACCATTCCAACGTTTTGGAAAACATTTGCATTTTAGAAATCAGTCTAAAATAATTTAATAATTTGAAATTTTAAGTATTTTAAAAATTTTTACTGAGCCTTTAATAACTTCTGTTTCAAGAACATGGACTTGGCAGCTAGCATGGAGGATGTGGTTTCACACAATACGTCGATTATGTTTTGTTGCTAATCGAAATGGAAACAATTTCTTTTGCTCCTTTTGTAGGAAGTATTTTTCAGTTGAAATTTTTTGACAGTCTTTGAATCTAGTCCCTGGATCTATGTTTGTTTGTCTGTAGCATGGTTTACTTCTCAAGCTCCAAAGCCCTTCTTACCATCCATTTGAGCTGGAACATAGTGCTTTTCCCCTAACCTGCTTTTCACTTCAAGATATCTTGTTCAGAAATAGTTAAATATTTGACCAATTGTTGCTGATCTCCACAGGGGTCAGCTTGCCGACAGTTAGCATTGCTGATCTTTTGACCCGTGTTTCCTGTTTAGGCATATTTCTAGGCCTTGTACAGCAGCTGGGGGATTTTTGGCACGAAAAGCACAGCAGTGGGGACCTTCCCATTCCCAGTGAGGGCTGTTAAGTTTCCCTGGCGTTGAAGAAATGAAGAACTGCTTTTGTGTGTAGTACTAGAAATCGCATTCCATGTCTAAAATACATCTGTAGCTTTGGAACAAGACATGGCAATCTTTAGTTTTTGAGAACATGTGATTTAGTTATTAGAGGCTTGATATCCGATGAGATGTTTAGTAAACCATCTAATACAAAAGTGTGAAAAGATGCCATTGTGTTTAAACTGCTATGATGAAACTTCATCCTGTTTGTTTAGGCCAGAAAAACATGGACCTTCTTTAGCTTACAAAGGGTGGCTGTAGCTCACTTCAGCGATATTAAGCACCATCAGGCACTGCTTTATTCTTGAGAAATTAGCTGGGGAAGACCTGCTGTTACGGAGCAGTAGTCTAAAAGGGTTACAATGCCATGAATGTAGTATTTAGTTAAAAAGATTACTGCTACAATATAATATGGTAGATAACAGACGGATTTAGGCAAGTCTTGGGCATAAACAGACTATCACCAGATGGTATTGGTATCTTGTAAGACTCATCACTGGTATTTCTATATCCATTTTCAGTATGAGGATGGAATAAGAAGATAATATTAACTCTTAATCATGCAAGATCTGTCTTTCATTTCTAAACCTGGAAAAGTTTATCTGAGGAGGTCGTATTACATGAGGAGATCATATAATATTCCGTTGCTATTCAAATGTGTAGAATCATAGGTATGTGTTCATACCGATCTGACGTAATCTGATTGAGAAGTTAGTTTACTCTGCATATTTTTAGATTACAGGAACTGACTGTTTGTTCAGAAGATAATGCTGATGTTCATGATATTGAACTTTTACAGTACATCAGTGTGGATTGTTCGAAACTAAAACGACTCTTGCAAGGTATGATTTCAGCCTGTGTTTTGAAATATTTTTATCTGAATATGGCTAGTTAGAGATGACACAATGGTATTCATATGTGTATCTTTTCATTGCTGTGTTTTACTCCAAATTGTCATATATACTTACCATAATATTTAAAAATACTTAAGTAGCATAAAGACATTGGTTTAAAAATTGCTTTGCGCTTCAAATGTCTTTTTATAATCTGTGTTGCTTTTTAGAACCAAGTTTCTTTTCTAAATGCAGAAATGTTTTACCTTTACAGAGACTGTATTCAAGTTTAAAGCCCTTAAGAAAGTAGCTCAGTTAGCTGTTATCAACAGTCTTGAAAAGGTAAGTATTATTTATCTTTGGTTTCATTGGTTATTTGCAGACTTTCTCTAATTTAGGAATAGTTGCAATTCAGTAATTTACTATCAAATATAAGTTGGTGCATCCCTTTGATGCGTATCTGTTTTGCAAGAAATGTTGAGTGATTAGAAGTAAGAGTAAAATCTCTCTTCATTTAAATACATAATTCAGAAAAAATGTTTTTAAGCTCTGGAATGTAAAGATGTTTTGCATTATCTGCAGGCATTTTGGAACTGGGTGGAAAACTATCCTGATGAATTCACAAAGCTGTATCAAACACCACAGACGGATATGGCTGGTAAGGCATAACAAACAACATCGTGTTCAGAAGTTCATTTCTCGGACATCCCTGCATTCACTTGCATTTTGTGCCCTCTTTGCTTCTTGTGCAGCCTGCAAATAAACAAATTTCTGTCAACCTTTGTCAGGGCAGGCAAGGATATATTGGCATCTGTTTTCTTTCCTGACTCACCTTTTAAAGAGATTCATTTTGTGGTTCACAACACAGAAATAAAACCCAAAACATGGAAGCTCTTTAAATGTATATTTTTCATCTTGATACAGGAGAAAAGCTTAAAGAGAACATCGCCTGTATTTGTTGCTAGTCAAAAAGAGAGTAAAATTTATATTTTCTGGTAAACCATGCCTTTAGCTGCGTTGAGACCATTTTATCCCCAGTAGCATGCCAGTAATGTGCAAAACAGAACTTTTTCTTCTGTGTAGGTGGAGCTATCCCTCTGCTCTTCTATACCTATTCTTTACCTTTCATAATTAAAATTGGTATTGAAATTGGGATTACATTTTTTGCAGATTGTGCAGAGAAGTTGTTTGACTTGGTGGATGGCTTTGCTGAAAGCACAAAACGTAAAGCAGCAGTTTGGCCACTGCAAATCATACTCCTGGTCCTGTGTCCAGAGATAATCCAAGATATAGCAAAGGATGTGGTAGAGGAAACTAAAATGAACAAGGTAAGAGAAGAAAAGTATCTGAATTCTGGTTCTGATTTCTAGAGGATGCTTGGTTTTGCTTATTCTGTGTTTCAGGTATATTTTATTTTGTCTTTCCTGCCTAAAAAGCACATTACAATTCCATATGTAAATTTATGCACCCTTTTTAAGTTCTCGCCTAACATATGTTCTTTCACTGCCAGTAATTCGTACAGATAGTATGTCCCAAACAATGTTATTTCAGAACTTTCACATCTCCTTGGAGTTTTGAATCCCAGTGTTGTGATTTCCCCTGTCTCCACCAGAAGCAAACTTAGCATTGCTTCTAGCTGGCCTGTAGCGTACTGTTCTCAGTTTCTGCAGTGTGTGCACTGTGTGTTCCACAACTGCAGTACCTGTGGCAGATGTTTAATCTGATGTGGCTGCAAACATTATGGTTAAGAGTAAACAACCATCTATCTTTGTGCCATTCCGATTGTCCTACATTGTTCAAAATAAATGTCTTTAATAAACATAATGTTTCTCCAGAATGCTGCATCAAGTTGTTTTTTGCAATCCCAATTTCCATGATTTCTGATCAGAAAATGCAGTGTTGTTTGCTTTTGATATTTCGGGATCTAAAAACCCTGACCACAGATTACCAAAGCTCTGGTTAATACTATTCCTGATTTTTGAATTCTGCAGAAACTGTTCCTGGACAATCTCAGGAAAGCGCTTGCGGGCCACAGTGGGAGCAGACAGCTGACTGAAAGTGCTGCTATTGCTTGTGTTAAACTGTGCAAAGCATCTACCTACATCAACTGGGAAGATAATTCTGTCATTTTCCTACTAGTGCAGTCCATGGTAGTAGATCTTAAGGTAAAAATGTCAGTTTCCTAATTGTAGTGAAGAAATTTGAATTTTAAAATACTGAAATAAACTTTGAATTTCTCCTTAATTGAATCCTATAGTGTTTTTCAATGGAAAGTTTTGTATTGAAAGCAGACGAGAATAATCTTGGTATCTGATCTATATATATATAATTTTTTTTAAATATATAGAATTTGCTGTTTAATCCAAGCAAACCTTTTTCAAGAGGCAATCAAAATGCAGATGTAGACCTTATGATTGACTGCTTAGTTTCCTGCTTCCGCATAAACCCTCACAATAACCAACACTTTAAGGTGAGAACACTACTTAATGGTAAGTCATTCTCCACATACTATTGATGACCTGTGAGTTACAAAAGATAGGCTAACAGCAGCTGGAAGCTCATAAATAAGTTCAACTGTATAAATACGCTTTAGTAATAAATCCATGCATGTTTTTATAAACCTTTTCTTAGCTTATTAGACTTGCTCTTGTTTAGATATGACAGCTTTGTCAATTTAATAAAAAGGCTTCAGTGTGTTATTCAGTGTGATAAGAGAGATGGCAAAGACAAAGTGTTCCTAAGTGACTTTTGTGTATTTTTATTGTAGATCTGCTTGGCACAGAATTCCCCATCAACATTTCATTATGTGCTGGTAAATTCACTCCACCGAATAATCACAAATGTAAGTTCTGAAAGTATTTAATCAGCCCAGCAATCTGTGGCTCCTATTCAGATCAGTATCTGCTTGTTAAATACAATTTGAATAGTAGACCAAATCTTGTTGCCCATATCCATGCAGCGAGAGTTGCTTGCTAGTAAGAAAGGACGTGAAAATCTTTGTTCACACTGTCCGCCACTTGGATTCCCAGTTTGAAAGCTTGTATTCCAGTATAAAATTTCAGTACAAATATGTTTTAATACCCTCTAATGTAGGCTGACAAATGAATCTTACGTTCCCTGGTTTTATAATAGCTACTGTGCTACTGGTACATGAAAAACACTCCCAGGACATGCATAGTTACACCACCTTCTGCTACTTCTGGTGTATTGACAAGGGAACTTAGGGGAAGAGCTGGCCTCATGGTTTTGCTCAGGGATTTGATCCAGTATGAATTTAAATAGTGTAAAATTGTAGGAAATGCTGAGTGCCAAATATATTTTTGAAAGTTTGTGCAGTTGTTCATCTTCAGTTTGTTATTGTACTTCAAGTCACTAAAGTACAACTTCAGTTTTTTGTACTGTTCAGAAGTACTTTCCTGATCAGTGTGAAAGCAGCATCAGTGTTGAGCAAACAGCCTTACTTAATTTACATAACACTTTCTATTTCATTTATCCCAACATCGTAATGAAAACACTATATTAAGAAAAGTATTAGGCACTTTGACAAATAGGGGAGAAGCATCACCACATCTACAGTAGCATTATTTGTGGTGCAGTAATGCACTAAACAAAAAGGAAAATTGGTACTTCCAAGTGCTTGATAGTGTCTGAAAAGCTGTATCACAATGAACTGAGTGCACATTGTTTGTTTTGAAGTATTACTTAGTAGCGTTCAGTATCCTAAAATCTACCATGGTTTCCTGCATTTACAGTTTCAGCATTTGTGCTTGATCAGAAAGAAGGGTAATACAGTAAGCAGCTAAGTTGGAAGTACTGCTTCTGTTGCAACTCATTTAAATATTATGAGTTTTATGCATGAGAATGCAAAATTAACATATCAGTAATACTGTGCAAAATACTCATGTGTAAAGGTTAGTTATACTACAGTTTTTGTAACTTTTACAGGCCTAAAATAAATCATAATCTAA
The DNA here is from genome assembly GCA_035590195.1 of Aviceda cuculoides. Taxonomy (NCBI): domain Eukaryota; kingdom Metazoa; phylum Chordata; class Aves; order Accipitriformes; family Accipitridae; genus Aviceda; species Aviceda cuculoides. The sequence goes on from JAVJGG010000085.1 coordinate 1,483,382, forward strand.
CTCATATATTATCAGTTCAACATTTGAGCGTTTCTGTGTTTTCGTTCTAGTCTGCGTTGGACTGGTGGCCCAAGATCGATGCTGTGTACTGCCATTCCATGGAGCTCCGCAGCATGTTCAGTGAGACACTTCATAAAGCTATTCAGGGCTGTGGGGCACATCCAGCAATTCGCATGACTCCGGTAAGACTTCTAAAGAAGCTGTTAAAACACAAACCTGTTGTTTCTCCTGTGTCCCTGTTCCATTCCGGCTTTTTTTATTCATTAACTTTAGACTGGAAACTAGAGGGGGGAAGAACATTGCAATCCAAAAAGCAACAGAGCGCCATACATGCTCGGTAAACCTTGCAGATTTTGGTGTATTGACGACCTGTTTCTAGTCAGTTAGTGATGTATGTTTCTCAGTTTTCATGCTGCTTTTAAACTGGCTACATAGAAGTATTTCTTCCGTAACTGTCCTCTGTGGCTAACTGTTCATTTTAAGCTTTCTTGCTGTGTGAATAGCTAGGTAATATGGCCGTTCTTGTTTAGTATGAAAAACAAAAGCATTTTGTATGCAAAGATAATTTCTGAAAACTGCAATGCTTTTACCATGATTGGCATCAGTATCTCCTCATTTGTCTTGCTTGCTTTCTGTTGAGCAAGTTGACTGTTTGGTCTTGGTTGGTGACAGCAACAAAGTAAAAGATTTTCAAGCATTATGAAATAAAGTCAATGTTCTTGGTTGTCTTGGAAAAAGTCTTGAGTAAATTCAAATTTGTAGATTGTCCAAATTTTTTTAGTAAGTTCACATGCAGCTGCGTTGCCTTTCTTTTGAACTTTCCATTTAGGACTTCCGATGTGTCAGGTGAACTTGGTCGGTTGTTTTGGAAGGCCTAAAATGATACATGAAAATATTCCTATTGGGCTTCTCAAATGAAAGCAAATGATCAAAATACCTGTAGTTGAAAGCTACAACGTGTTTAACTTGCTTTTTACGTGTATATATTCATCTGTTGAGAAAATACCAGGGGTATTGTAATGGCAACTCTGACATTGATTGGTGGTGCTTTGTCTTCTGCTTCTTATTTTCCGTTCTTATTGGCTGCTGTCGCTCGCGGTCAGATGCCAACCAGTCACTGTTTTGCATGGCAGCGGGCCTCTGTTGCTGTAAGTATGACCCATCGTAACTACCGCAGAAAAGCCTGTCCTTGCTCTGACTTTTCTGTGCATAGTTACCACTGCAGTCACCTCACTTCACCTGGGATACGGAAGGTAGCGTGTTTTACGTAAAATTGTAGGAGCGGAGGAGACCTCTTCGGCGCCGCTCTTGGCCGTTGCGAGGCGATCCCTTTCACAACCAGTTGAGCTCCTTCCTGGAAGGAAAGGCTTTTGGTTGGTTCTGTTCTTTTCTTTCTGCCCCCTACTTTGACATCATGATGCTCTTCCAGAATCTCCCTGCTCTGGTGGTTAGAACTGTTTTCTAATTTCCAGCCTAAACTTATTTACGTCTAACTTATCCCCATTTGTTCTTGTCCCAGTGTTGTCTGTTAGCTTCAAATCAGTGTTTATCCCCTTGGTGTATTTGCAGAGGGCAGTCATGTTTCTGTCTTTGTTTATTGATAGTCTTTAGTTTTGATTGTGTGAAGTAAATAAATTGCTTCACAGAAACGAATCGGCTTCTTTTGCCACGTGCCTCTTCTCAGAATTCCCTTAACTGTAGCAAGCTCAGGTTTAGCACAGAATTACTTACCTGTGCCAGTGTGGTATCAGTTTCTTGATTGGATGCTTTTTATGTGGCAGATTTTATTCTGTACATTTTCACAATAACTATGTAGGAAAATAGCATGAGGTTCTAATTTCTTGTAGAATTTGATTATACGATGTCTTGTCTCCTTCAGTTACCTTGAGGATGATTTCAAGCTAAGGTTTTTTTGTTCTTGTTGTTCAAAACTTACAAGCTTAGTGAAAATGAGAAACAAGTTCATGTTACTGAGATATTCTCAAATAGTAAGTTAGACAAAATAGTTTAAAGAGCTGGGTTTCTAAAGAGTATTGTATTCTGTCCTGTGTTGATATCCACAATGGCAATTTTTTTGTCCAAGTTACTGCCTCTTAACTGTTTTGGTAGCTGGAAGCAAAAATACTAATTTAATCCCAGCTGATATAAGATTAAAATTAATGAAAATATAAATTCTCTAAACTTACTAGAGAGAGATGAAAATCTTTTTTTCTTTGGACATACTGGGGACCAATTAATGCAACTTGACATTTTTTTAATATATGTATGTGTATATATATACATACACACACTTATATATATATAATTTTTCACAGACTTTAGCATGCATCCAGATTATTTTTGTTGAGATGCAGAAACTGCAGTTGACTGCCATACAGCAGGGTGGTTCACTTTGAAGGGCTGTGCACACTGTAGGACTGAAGCATAAACTCAGCTTTTTAAATCCTCTCAACCGGTAGCATCTATATACAGTTATTTCACAGCCAGCACTGTGTATGACTATTTGTTAAATGTATTGGTCATATTGCTACCTGGGTTCTGTTGTGGGAACAGCAGCGGTAGAATGTGATACAGTTCACACTGGAGTCAAACCAAAATACCTTATGTGAACTCTCAATACATACCCTAATATGTCCTCCATTTCGCATAAGGAAGTTGACTGGTACAGAAGTAGTTTACTGATCTTTTTAGATGAAGCTAGATTTGTTTTATTTAAGTGATGCACGGTGTACCGTGTGAAAACTGAAAGGTTCGTTTTTCAGAGGTCATAGAGATGAAAATGCTATCATCCAGACTGTGATTATGGCAGAAAATAAAGAGAACATTTTGCCTTTGGAAAAAAGTTCCCTACCCTCTCATGTATTCAAGCTTACTTAGAAACATTTATTTTTATCTCTTTCGCAGACCAGAGAAAATCCCTGTAAATTCTTTTTGGTCGTTTTATCCATTTTTCTTTTGCCACAGTTTGTCTTATGCAAAACTTTTCATATGTCCACGTGCAGCTCACTAAAACAATTCTTAAGGAAACTTTAAAGATATAATAAAGTGATAGCATATGTAAAAGGGCATTTTAAGTAGAAAGCTATGCAACTATACTTGAGTGAACTTTATATACTTTTAAACTTTTTCACGAATTATAGATTATAAAAGCAATGCACTTCATAAGATGTTTAATTTTAACTACTCTGTTGACTACCTTACTGACAATGACTGATTTTTCCTTCTGTCAGAGTCTTACATTTAAGGAGAAAATGACAAGCCTTAAATTTAAAGAAAAACCTACTGATTTGGAAACTAGAAGCTACAAGTTCTTGCTGTTATCCTTGGTAAAACTGATCCATGCTGATCCAAAGCTTTTGCTGTGTGTAAGTATATCATACTATTCATTCATAGTAAAATTTACTTTTGAAGCTACTGAACGAATAAAAATTAAAACCATAAACCTAGCATCTAGGATACTTCCCTACTTGTTCTTTTCTCTGGTTATAATGCTTCTGTGCTTTCAAAGGAAAAAGTCAAAACCAAAAAAAAACCGTAATAAATTTTA
>JAVJGG010000085.1:1486955-1521756 GCA_035590195.1 Aviceda cuculoides
GAAAGGGAGCATAAAGCTCTGACTCTGAAGGGGGGTGGGGGAGAGGGGAATAGAACAAGAAGAAAATTAAAATGAGAGGTGGGGGGAAATTAGTCATAATTTCAATGAGTAAGGCAGATGTGGTCTTAGATCTTCCGTTTTCTCCGGTCTGTTTATTGTTTAATTTAAAAATATTTCAATTCTGTCAAAGATATGATATGCAAGGGGTATCATAGCTTTCATAGCTTAAAAATAAAGAGGTACTCCTAGAGATCCAGAAATCCACCTAGTTTAATTACAGGAATGCTGCTGTAGCAGTCGTAAAACTTTTTAATGACTGACCATGTCTCTAACTTAAACTTGCTTTCCTTTTTGCTATTTAGAATCCAAGGAAGCAAGGGCCTGAGACACAAGGTAGCACGGCTGAATTAATTACAGGCCTTGTACAACTCGTTCCCCAATCCAGCATGCCAGATATAGCACAAGAAGCCATGGAGGTAAGGTGTAAATGTTCTCTCTGCGAAATGATTAGTACACAGACAAATCAAGGCTTTTGTAGAAGCTCTGAGTATTGATTAGCTGTGAAGTTCTGTGGTTTAGAGTTTGGTCTCTATTGATCGTTTTCTAAATGTCTTCTGCACTGAAAGTTTTACGGGAGAAGCCTGTAAGAAAATTTTTAAAAAAGCAATTCCTACTGCCTCTTGTGACTACCCTGCACCTCTTTCTGTGGTTTGTTCATCCCTGGTGTTGATCAAACACAGTTTGACAGTTCCTCTGTTCCGTCTTTGCAGAGAGCACCATTAAGCTTGCCTTTTCTCTTCTGTGTTTTCTAAATGGCTGTGAGAAAAATGCCTGACGCAGTTGCTGGTCCTGTATTCTGTTGTGAACTGGAGGAGGTTGTGTGTGTGGAAGGGATGGACAGGACACTTGAAGGCTACTGAAATCTTCTTCCCGCCAGCTTTGGCTGAAGGAGCTAACAAATCACCAAAGTTACTTCTGATTTTTAGCCTTTCCATACAAAGTTGCTGGTTCTGTGACTTTGCCAGTTCAGTTGTAACTTTTGTATGTTTTTTCACTATGGTGGGTCTCCAGAGCGCTTCATACACGATGACGGCAGGCTTCAGCTTCTCCTTGTGCATAATGGAATGGAAAGATTTTGCTTGTCTTTTTTTTAATCCATCGTGCCAGTTATATTATCCTGCCGTCTTTAGGTTCCCATTCTAAAAAGTGCACTGTAGCATATGTGCTTCATTGACATCTTTCATGTTTTAGGTTTTCACAGGTAGCTGAACAAAGGATTAACTACACCTATGTGCTATTAAAGCTTTACATAAATAGTTGAATTTCAATAGGTAAACCAAGGCTTTTTTGTTAAACCTTGCCTTAGCAAGAATTGCCACAAATAGTTTCGATATACTACTACCTATTGATACATGAAATACCTATTTCTTGGTAGTTTAATGGTAGAATTCAAGCATATTTCTTGTATAAGAATAATCCCTTTCAGTGTGAAAGTCTCTGGGGAAGTTTATGTTGGGTAGTAACATCCTTACGGTCCTTTACAGGAACTTAGAGATTGGAAAGTTTTGACCATTATGTAATTTAATTTTGGTGTTCAATCTTGATTTTTTTTTTTTAATTGATCTTGATCTCTAATCTACCTGATTATTGGCTTAACTAGCTGAGGATTGGCCTCTCATGTCTGTTTTTGACTAGTAGGTTATTAAATAAGTTCTGGAGTATTTGTTTAAGCTGGGAAGCAACTTGAAATAACTACTTAAGTATTGTTGGAGAACATTATGGGTTGTTTGTTGTTGTTTTGGTTTTTTTAATGCCATTTTTAACAGTACTGCAACAATCCCTTTGCACCAAACTTTTTTTAAATTTGTCAGGAAAAAATAGCTAAGACTTTCCACATTTCTGTCTTTAACTTATATTTTCACCAAAGGGAAAATTTATTTGCCTGCATATCAGACAGCCCCAAGTAATAGGTGACATAAGAGGAGAGATTTTGTTTGCTATAGTTGCTTGATATAATTGAGGATAAACAACTTCTGATCAATAATTTTCTGTTTGTTTATAGCCTTTGACCAGTTTAATTTTTATCAGATTTGTATTTCTTCTGAAAATTGTCTTCAACTAATTTATAAGTAGTTGATTTTTGAAATTTTTGTAGTTAATCTGACTAAATCAAAAGCAGAGATTAAAGTTCTGGTCATAGTTCACCAGTGTGGTCTTGGATATGGTCAGAACCTCTTCTTATCCAAGTTTTCGCTTGTGCAGGGAATGGTTACAAAGAGCAAAGCATTTGTCTGTCCTCAGTTGGCAAAGAGCTTGAACAACAGAAGTTTTGTTGTGGTCACTAGAAGTTTATATCCGTAGGATTGGTTGCATTAATTTTTTTGCAGCTGGACACTAAGTAAATGATAAATCCCAAACCTATCTTTTAAAAACATTTTGTCTGTGTGTTTACTATGGATTTTTATGGAAATACAAGGTAAAACCTCTAGGTTTGGATTATAAATATGTAATAAAGACTAAAATGAAATACTTTTGACATGGACTAACAATGAACTCTCATTTTTCTGTATAAAACGCTTTTTATATCTTTTGTTGTTTTTAAAACAGTGTAGCTAATATGCGATCGCACCTATATCTTTGCCTATGCTGGTGTACTTTGTAAATTTCTGCCTTTAAGTGAAACTCCACTTTGTTTTGAATTTAGGCCTTGCTAGTTCTTCACCAGTTAGACAGCATTGACTTGTGGAATCCTGATGCACCTATAGAAACATTCTGGGAAATTAGGTATGTAAGTTAACTTCTGTAAATTAGAGAAATAGTTTTTTTGATTTGTTGTCTCTTTTGAAAGAGCTGTGAATGTTTTGGGAAAGCTATGCAACATCAGCATGAATCTGCAGTCAAAATTATTATGTGTACTTGTGAAAAAGTTATATCTTCCCTATACTATGCACACTTAATGAAAATATAATAAACATTTTGATGGCTTTCTTAATGACTCTCTTCAGCCTGATGTTAAGGTGTAGAATTGATTATTAGTTTGAAAAGTTAGAGACTTTTCCCCCTCATTCAGATGTTTTCCACTTATTTAAATTCTATTTTATCCTTTCGGGGCTGAGGGAGGGTTATGCTAAGCAATTCTAGAAGTGTGGATTTGCTAATCTTGACTCTGAAGCCCTCACCTAAAGAAGGTAGTAGTTTGTCCTGACCTGTGGTCTCCATTTGTCTTTCCTGTGTATTTAGAGAAATTTAATTCGTTAAAGTTGTTTTGCTTTTTATAACTTCACAGCAGCTGTTGCAGTTGATTTCTTGGAGAATATTAAGGGAAATGAAGTTCCAAAAAAGTCAAAGCTACACAAAATGCTAAACCAAAAAATAGGAATCTGTAAAATCAGAATTCTAAGAATTGCATGAGCTAAATTTAAAAAAAAAAAAAAAAAGTGGTGATCTAATCTGAATCGGTACTGATGTTTGTTTTAGAAGAAAGGGAGCACCAGTCTAGGAGGAACACTCTTACCAGCAACAACAAATTGGCCTGCGTGACTGCTAAACACGGCTCGAGGGGCTTGTTGTGGGATAGGTTTGGGGCTGAGGCCTGCCGAGATGGGCAATAACTGAAACTCATTGCTGTAATCTCTAATCGTAGAAATGAGTTTGCGGTCTGTTCGGGCTGGGGGAAGAACCCATTAAAATTGACACTAATTTGGACCCTTTGGCAGTTTTAACAGAGAGTGTGAGGCCTGAATGGATATGAAGAAGGAACATCCCTAGATGTGTTCCTTCCAGAACAGAGTTGAGACACGTTGTCAGAGCAGTGTAGGTAAACTTGTACTGCCACTGTCTGTGCTGTATCTGTTCTGTGGATAGATGGAGGACTTCCGAATCGACAGCCCTGGAGTCTGGACTTCTAACAAGTACCCAAATTGCTTAACTTCCTCTAGGGAACTAAAAAGGCCAGCTGGGCGGTGGGAAGGGTCAGAGGGGAGCTTGTCCTGTAAAGTACACACCTGTATTGTATCTATTATACATTTTAAAAGATGATGCTAGTATGTGTATAGGATATTCGTGCTAATTGCTTATTTCTATGTAAAATGTAGTGATATCTTAAAAAATTTTGTTACGAGATTATAAAGCTAATGCTGAACTTCGTTTTGCTGCAGTTCACAAATGCTTTTTTATATCTGCAAGAAACTAACTAGTCATCAGATGCTCAGCAGTACAGAAATCCTCAAGTGGCTGCGGGAGATTCTCATCTGTAGGAATAAATTTCTTCTAAAAAACAAAGTAAGTAAATGTTAAGAGCTAGCTTTTAGGGTTATCAAAATGAATTGCGCTCTGTTTTGTCACTCCCTTTATTTACCATGTTATTTTTATGATTGGAAGGGACTTAATAGCTATACCTACGCTTTCTGTTTTCCGATTTCCTCTCTGCTGAGAGATGGTGCTTTGTGAGGCACCCTTGATTAGAACTGTTAACCGAAGTTAGGTTTAGGATTTTTTTTTTTTAACTTTAGCTACCCAGGTTGTTTTATTTGCCTGGAAAATGCGTGTTTTGCAGAAACCTGGTGCCTTATACCTATTTGCCTAATACAAAGGGAAATAGTCCACAAGGTGAGAAAAAGGGAAAGTTAGTTATGATAAAATATACTTCGTGAAAGAAATAAAAATTTCTTTTTGGATTTCGTGTTCATGTGAGTCCTAGAATTCTGACTTGCTTCTTTCCGATAATCTCAAGTGCCTTTTCCAAGCCAAACACACATTGTAATGCTATATTTGCTAGAATTAAAACCAGACTTGCTATATTACTTTTTGAATTAAAGAACTACTAGAAAAAATAACAGGTTTCTGTTTTTTCTATCTGACTAGAAAGTAGCTGTGCTAACCTGAGAAGGATACTGTCTTGTGTAGTGTATAGCATGCTTGCCTTTCAGCAAGAGGATTTTTACCTTTAAATGACTTTTTTCTTTTCTTCTCTTTTCAACTTTGGTAGCTCTGTTACTGATGGACACTACTTTTTGTTTGTGTTGATGCTGAGTAGTAGGCTTTTTCCTTTGGTATCTCCAGTTTAATATATATTTGTAAAATATAATCTCACGTATTGCAGCTGAAGACCGTAGGCACTCTGGCTTTCTATGAATTCAGGAAGACTTACATTTGGCCTCTAAGTGGAAATCAGCTGTCCTTCAAGTAGAGAGTATGCTTAATATTACCATTCGCCTTCCAGTTAAGACGTAATTAGTTGTTTTTAAAAATCTGTTTCCTCTTAGTGCTTAGAAGGTGTTCATTAATATCAGGATCAGAAAAAGGTAATACTTGTTATTATTAGCTGTGTTTCACAATCTCAGTTCCTGCTTTTCTGATCAAATATAAAATGCATAGAATAAAATTAACAGTACTCCTGAGCTTGGCTTCTTTAGACTTAATTACATCTAAATTATAATTATATTTATGTTGGTATGTATTCCGTGCAGTAAAACCAAGAAGCCTATGGGGCTTACAGGAGGCTCCAAAGAAGGGAGGAAAAGGCATCATTTGTGCTTACCTCAAGGTGATGTTTTTTGAAGATGACTCTCCAGTTAATTTCTTAAGGGGAAATATCATTCTAAGATACCGTTAATATGGGTAACTTTATAAAGCCCTGAGAGCACCAGTGTGAAAAGTATTGTGTAAATGTTGAAGAGCTTTTTACCTTCCTGAAATCTATCCTTTTTACCTTTTTTAAAAATAAACTGATATATTATTTTTCTTCTCTCTCTTTATAGCAATCAGATAGGAGTTCCTGCCACTTCCTCTTCCTTTATGATGTCTCCGGAGGTGGACCCAGTCAAATTTCTCTTGACCATGAAGAGATGATACGCTGTGCTCCAGGAGCTACCCTCAGGAAAGGGAAAGGGAATTCTTCCATAGTAAGTAATATAGAATAATAATTCTTTTTAACACTTGGGGAGAAAAACCTGTGTGGAAGTAGAAATTAAATTACTGTGAGAGTAATTTTTAAAAATAAAATGAACTATTTCTGGAGAGGAAAAGACATCTGTGTCCTACATAACATATGTATCTATATGCTGGTTGATAATGATGTTTCAGACTTTAAAAAGTCACACCTTTTTCAAGTTAAAATGTTGGTGAATATTTTTTTTCACAGGATTGCACATAGCATCCTTACACATTAGTCTATTGTTAATAAATCTGAAATCTCACTTTTTAAAGTATTGTGTGCAGTTTGAATGTACCATGAAGGATCATAAAATCAAGTATTTTAGTAAGGTATACGCTTTGACAGACAAATTTCTCAAGCCTAGTTTTAGTACTAGTTCTAGCTGCAGGAAAAAAAATGAAGAGGATGTTTAGGACAACTTTTATGAGCCACAACTTCCATTTTGTTTTTTAATGTACACTTTTCCAGTATCAATAAGATTTTCCTAAGTACATGGTTATCCTTAGGAAGGGAGCAGGTTCTTAGCCACTGTGTTTGTGCAACAGCATATAAGAGCTGTGATCTTGTTTAGGATTGCTTGTTGCTACTAGAATAAAAGCAGTTTTAAAGAACAATTTGGGTAAGGCTGAATTTTAGTAAAATTGCCATGTTCGTAAGCAATATTACCAAATCTGGAATTTTCTGTTTCCCAAGGAAAGTACAGCAGGATGCAGCGGAACACCGATTTGTCGCCAAGCCCAAACAAAGTTGGAAGTCGCCTTATACATGTTTTTGTGGAGCCCGGATATTGAGGCAGTCCTCGTTGCAATGTCCTGTTTCCGTCACCTCTGTGAGGAAGCAGATATCAGATGTGGAGTAGATGAAGTCTCAGTGCATAATTTTTTGCCAAACTACAATACTTTCATGGAATTTGCATCTGTTAGCAATATGATGTCAACAGGTAAGAGTCATGAATCTGTAAAATACCTACTTGTATAATAAGACTGTTATTTGTGTTTGAGGTCTTTAAGCAGGTTGAGATTCTTGATTTGATTGCTACTCCTGCTTTCACTGAACTATCTTAATCACTGGAATTCCTGGAAAGAGTAGGGAATTTAGGTGACTGAGTTCATGAGGATTTTAAAGTGTAACAAGAAGAATCGTTTTCTAAACACTTTAAGGGGATATGTTCTTCTGTTTAATAATTACTTTCAAAGATCTCATAATTAATGTAGGTGGGGTTGAATGTTCTGTGCTCCTTTGTAGGGAGAGCAGCTCTTCAGAAAAGAGTGATGGCATTATTAAGACGCATTGAACATCCAACTGCAGGCAACACAGAGGTAAACTTTTTTCTGAATTTATATACTCTTTGCATGCCTGTTTTTTTGAAAACAGAAAAGACTGTTGCTACAAGTAATTTTGAAGTTAAATCTTGATATATTTTATTTTAGGCCTGGGAGGATACACATGCAAAATGGGAACAAGCTACAAAACTAATCCTTAACTATCCAAAGACCAAAATGGAAGATGGGCAGGTGACTATGAATTTTTCCATAGGTTCAACCCTTAGAAATTCAAAATAACTGTTTAAGCTTATTTATTTTAAGGAATTGAATTTTAATCTAGAAAGTGAGTTTTGTCAGCAGACTTAAGCTCCATTTAAGTATTCCAGAAAAATACTGGTAATCAGTTGTCCACTACGCTTACTATGAGACCAAGAAGTAATTTGATTTAAATTACTGTGAGGCAGATGGAGGCTGAGCTTAAAAATTAAAAAGAAATTGAAGAAAAGAATAGTGAAAGCTCTGGAATGCTACTAGAGAAATTATGAAATCCCTTTCACTGGAAGTTTTTAAACAAGCCACTGGCTATCACGATTTAAATATGCTTTATCCTGGTGCAGAGTAGGGAATTGACTAGGCAACCCCCTTCAGTCCTGTTTTTCAACCTCTCTAAAAACAGCGCCTCTGTGTGGATTTCTGTTCATGCTATCATTTACAATGAACTGTAAAAGGTGAATCTTACAAAATTCTTGAGGCTGGAATTGTAAGTGGCAGGATGTGTTGTGGAGTACTTCACAATTTTGATCTCTCTCCATTAGTTACGTTTAATTGAAGAGATTTCATCTTCAGCCGTTCTTTTTCAGGTTACCGAGAGTCTTCACAAGACAATTGTTAAGAGGCGAATGTCGCACGTTAGCGGGGGAGGCTCCATAGACTTGTCCGACACAGATTCTCTTCAGGAGTGGATCAACATGACGGGGTTCTTATGCGCCCTCGGAGGAGTGTGCCTGCAGCATCGCGGCAATGCGGGATTAGCCACCTACAGTCCGCCCATGGGCCCTCTCAACGAGCGTAAGGGCTCCATGGTATCTATGGTGTCCACTGAGGGAAATGCAGAGACTCCTGTTAGCAAATTTATGGATCGATTATTGACTCTGATGGTCTGTAACCACGAGAAAGTGGGACTTCAGATACGGACTAATATTAAAGATCTGGTGGGTTTGGAGTTGAGTCCAGCACTTTACCCAATGCTGTTTAACAAATTGAAGAATACCATCAGCAAGTTTTTTGATTCTCAAGGACAGGTAAAGTGTTGATATATTCCCTCACGTTTGTGTCTTAATAAAAAGTGTCAGTCTTGTCTTTCACGTAGCTGATTGAAATTGGTACCTGTTCGTGTTTTGTACAAAAAACCTGCAGGCATTGTGATTGTATTTCACAGCATGCATTAATAATTATTGTATTTGTGATTCCAGGCTATATTTAACATCAAGTAGTTGAAAACATTCTTGAATTCTTAATGAACTCTGGGTACAGAATCTGTGAGAATGTTCTCAGAATCATTATGGCTGGTAGTATTAACATATTTAATCTTGACATATATTGGAATTCTTCTGGCTGGGCGATACTAGAAAAATGCTTGTCGATTAGGTTTTTGAAATGCTGCGGTATATTTGATAAATACTGGGGTTTTTTGGTTTTCTGTGTGAAGAATTAAGACCACCAATTTTCTTCTTGTAGGTTTTGCTAACTGAGACCAACACGCAATTTGTAGAGCAAACCATTGCTATAATGAAGAATTTGCTTGACAATCATACAGAAGGGAGCTCAGAACATCTTGGACAAGCTAGTATTGAGACAATGATGCTAAATCTGGTTAGGTAAGAAATCCTTTTGACGTTCCTATACAGATTAATATGTTTAAGAAGTGAGGTAGACCCTTCTAGTTTATATCTTTTCTACTTGCATCCATGGAGAAGCAGCAGCTGATTTTCTGATCCTTCTCCTTATGGTTCTGACAACTTGTAATCATGGAGATCATTTATACTGTACCATAAAGTGTGCTGATAGAAGGTGACTTTTTTTTTTTTTTTAAGAACTAACCATTCCATAGCTCGGCCTCATTCTTGTAAGCGTTTCTGGTTTCTTTTCAGTACAATGGTGTTAGTGTTAAAAAGCAGCTGAAGGGCAGATTTCTGTTCAGTTTTCTACTAATAAAAACTTCTTTGGCCAGAAGAAATTTGGTGCTGGTCTTCAGTTGGTGTAGGGGCTGGGTTGCTCACCTGGAAACTAAAAAAGGTAGCCCAAACACTTGCTAACCCATTTTCCAAGTCTGCTGGGTCGGCCAGTGTGTAGGTTCCAGCATGGAGCTGAAAAGACTTGTCAGATATGTGGGCCTTGTAGTATGAAGCATTTAATCAATTGTTTTGCTTTTTCCTTCAGGTATGTGCGTGTGCTTGGAAATTTGGTACATGCAATTCAAATAAAAACTAAGCTATGTCAGTTAGTAGAAGTAATGATGGAGAGGAGAGATGACCTTTCATTTTGCCAAGAAATGAAATTTAGGTAAGTGTTGCATTATGTAACTTCCAGGATAGCGTAATGTGGACAAGTGTAATTTTGATTGGTTACCTATTTAAAAAAGTAAACGAAAAACTGTGTCTCACCAGTATTGCTGGTATAGGGATAGTACTCCTGTCTTTGTCTTCAGAATAATTTAGAGCTTGGTGCTGCATTAAAATTTTATTTTGATTGTGGGGATACTAAACAGATGTAAAAATTTTGTGTGTGATACAGACTGGAGTATTACTTGGTATAGTAAAATTAGTTCAGTTCATCTTCAGTGTGTGGTGGTTCAAATAGTTCGTACACTGGATTCATAATAATTATGAATGATGCCGACAATAGTAAGTGTGTTTGGGGGAAGGGTTGTTAAAAATGAAACCAAAAAAAGAAAGCTAAAGCAATATATCTGTATGTAACAGGAACAAAATGGTGGAATATTTGACAGACTGGGTTATGGGAACATCTAATCAAGCAACAGATGAGGATGTGAAATGCTTGACAAGGTAAGAAGGACTACTCTTAAACAGCTGCTGAAGTTGCTAACTGTGGACTTCCTTTAGTGGTAGTAATTTTAAGAAAAAGACAAAAACTGAAACTTAAGTTTTGGTGAGCAACAACAGAATTATATTTAGTGGATAGTCTTAACTACCATGGCTCTTGAGGTGTTTTTTTCGGTGTTTGTTTTTTTAAGTTACTGAATTTATTTAATTCCTTTTAATACCTTTTCTGATTTAGTATTAGGACTGAACATCTTATTTGCTAGAGCTATATCTTCACATGATGCATTCTGAAGAGTAAAATCATCAAACATTATAGTGTTGAATTTATACTAAACTGTTTTTTTAGTGACAAATTTGTTTTGCAGTTGTTGTCCTTAGCAGATCTGTTGCTTGAACCTGTACCACAAAATGTAGTAGCTCTTTTCCTGATGGACAGAACTTGACTAGAATAACTTTTTTTTTTTTTTTTTTTTTTGAAGATTCTTTTCATTTGCAGTTAGATATATAAGGAAAGGTGACATGGTACTGGGTGGGAAAATTATCAAGGGGAAGGAGAGACTAATTCTGCCGAACTGATTCACAGCTTCTTAAACTTTATTTTTCAGAGATTTGGACCAAGCAAGTATGGAAGCAGTGGTCTCTCTTCTTGCTGGGCTTCCATTACAGCCTGAAGAGGGAGATGGTGTTGAGTTGATGGAAGCAAAATCTCAGTTATTTCTTAAGTAAATAGTGACTTTTAACTATTTTTCCATACAATGACCCTACGTAGATGCACCATATGACCTTTATTACAAACTATGTTCTTTACTCTAGCAGAAAGAATTTTATTATCCAAACAGAAATTACCTCTTATATATCCCATTTCACAAACCTCTGCCTCCTAGGTTTATGGAAACATTTTCATTTCAAAAAAGAATTATAAAATTTGGCTTTGTTTCTGCTTAATGCAGATCTATGCTCAATTCATGGGAGTGATTAGCTTGCTTTGATATATTTTTATCCATGAAACTTAAAATCTCTTTCAAGACATCTGTTTGTAAAGGCACACCTGTGAAATTCACTTGCTTGGTTTGAGAAAATTTGCATGCAAATTTTAGGACAGCGCCTTCTGGTTGTTACAACACATTTGAACGTTTGGACTATGCTACAAGAAAGATTACGTGGGGTAGTTATGAGATCTTTTGGGAAGCTTATTGTCTATTTGCTACTGTATGTAAATCTTTTCAGACAGTTGCCTTTTCAATCTGTTGTACTTATCCAAGTCTTTTTCTTTTTCTTTAGATACTTCACACTATTTATGAACCTTCTAAATGACTGTAGTGAGGTTGAGGATGAAAGTGCACAAACAGGTGGCAGAAAACGTGGAATGTCTCGAAGACTAGCTTCGCTGCGGCACTGCACTGTTCTTGCTATGTCAAATTTACTCAATGCAAATGTGGACAGTGGTCTTATGCACTCAATAGGTAAAGTAGTTAGAGATAACTGTGCATAAATGAATACATAATGAAGACATTGGTATTTAATTTATTTTTACATCTTCCTTAGTAGTTCTGGGTTTTTTTAATCAGGCTTGGGCTATCATAAAGACCTCCAAACAAGAGCTACGTTTATGGAAGTCCTCACCAAAATTCTGCAGCAGGGAACAGAATTTGATACGTTAGCAGAAACAGTGCTAGCAGATCGGTTTGAGAGATTGGTGGAGTTGGTTACAATGATGGGTGATCAGGGGGAGCTTCCTATTGCTATGGCTTTAGCCAATGTGGTGCCTTGTTCTCAGTGGGTAAGTTGATTCATGCATTTTATTTCCTACATTTTTGAAAATATTAAAACTTGACATCAAAATTAGTGCAAACATAAAGGGTGTAACAACAGTCTGCTAAAGAGAGATTAGATCTACTGTTCATGATGGCTAGGCTTTCTTAGTATATTCTTGAAAAGAGTGCTGAGTCTAATTGTCAGGCATCTTGATTATAAACTGCATTTTTATAGTAAATTTTTAGTTAGTGTTCAGGAATAGTTTAATATACAGTTATTGTAATATGCATCTGTTTGGGCTGGTTATTTATTACAGATTATGTGTGCTGTAATGCAGACAAACAGAACTGTATATTTGCTGCTCTAGATTTTAGCAAGATTAATTGGGCTTTGTTATATGGCAGAGTAACTGCTTGTCTATCTGGACTAACCATTATGAATTTGTATGACTGGATATGATGAGGCAGATTTTTAGAAAAGAAATAGCATAGGAAAGATTTAAACAGAGATTGCGTATGCTTAATTTGATATTTACATGCAAGACTCCTTAGCAGATTTAAAACATTAGTACAAACTGCTCTGTGTTTTTTCCATCTTGTTGTTTTTTTGTTTTGTTTTGTTTTGTACTTGCTTTGGCTCACTACTAGTCAGATTAACATTTCATTTGCTTCTTTTAAGGATGAGCTAGCTCGTGTCCTGGTCACACTCTTTGATTCCCGGCACTTGCTCTACCAGCTACTCTGGAATATGTTTTCAAAGGAAGTTGAACTAGCAGATTCCATGCAGACACTCTTCCGAGGAAACAGCTTAGCCAGTAAAATAATGACTTTCTGTTTTAAGGTATATTATCTAATCTTTCCCCCTGCTGCAGATCACTTCGATAACAGGAAAAGTTTAGTAATACAAAATTACCAAGCTGTGATGTTAAGCACTTGAGTAACTGGATTAGATGAAAATAGTACAGAGTTGCCTTTGGGTCTTGGTTTAAGTTAGTCTCAGCTCTCGCATCTGTTAAGTTTAGGGACTTTTGCTTTTAATGTTTTAACATTTGATGAACCAAATCTTGTAGATATCTTATGCTGAGGCCCAACTGAAAAATACAAATCCTTCTGGAACTGACCTTTTGCCAAGGCTTCATAATTCAACCAGTTAGGCTTAAGCTTGCAGTTAGTCCTCTTCAAAATTTCCAAGGCAATAAATGTTTCATCTTGCCTAGTTTGTAGGTTCTGCATAGTAAAGAAGAAAACTGGTCACAGTAACAAAATGTTTGCAAGATTTGTAGATTTCAACAAAGATTACTAGTTATTTATAAAACACAACCGATGCAAACAACTAAACATTTGTGAAAGTTTTAGTTATCTTAAAGTCCTTTCCTAAGTAATCTTCAGTCATAGTAAGGGTCTTTAAACTTCTGACTAATTTAGCTATATGAGGCCAGTATCAGCTTGAAGACTGTTCCTATTGTCTTTGCGTAATGGGCAATTAAAGATAGGAGACAAAAATCTTAGGTCTTGTTCATGCTTCCATTTCAGTTTAAAAAGTTGTGTACAGAAATGAAGCGTTTAGTGTGCTCTAAGAGAGAATCCTATCTGGTTATTGTGGTTATTAAAGTGACCTATAGTTTTCTCTAAATTGGAAATGAATTAAAATACTTACAGAAATTGATGACAGCTATGTTTAGAAGTGAAACTGTAATATAGAAACACCAATTTTACAGAAATCTGGCTTATGCCAAAACAAATAAAGTGTTTTCAGGCTCTTTTAACACAGAAATTTGGAGTGTTCCTGTGAATTGCTATGTTAATCTGGCCGCCTATTCTGATTTTTCTTTCTACACAGGTATATGGTGCTACATATTTGCAGAAGCTCTTGGAACCTTTATTAAGGACTGTGATCACATCCCCTGAATGGCAGCATGTTAGCTTTGAGGTGGATCCAACAAGGTTTGAGATTCAAGGGGGGGAGCGTGCGTATTTATTTGTTAAACATGTTTCCCAGTCATTGTAAATATAATCGGATTCCTTTCTCCTTGCTGCAGATGTTTTTCTCATACTTTCATAGTTCCCCACTCCTCACTTTACCAGACACATTAATTGTATCTGCAGTCCTTATACCCAGGGAGAATTGTATAGAGCCGTCCAACACAGCGAGATGAGTTTTGCTGCGTGTCCTCTAAGCCCTGGGAGAGGGAGGAAGATAGAGAGCTCTTGCAGGACCTCTCTTACTTGCTACTTCATGCTTTTATGTAGGCCACTAATGTGGGGATTTCCAGTAGTAGCAGAAAGCATCTGCTTTAGGTCATTGACTTAATTACAGAAACAAGATGGAATATGTGCATGTCGTATGTAGGTTTTTTGGTTTAATTTCTCTTATATCACTTCAAGACTTGGATTTAGTAGCTGTTGCTCTGTTGCTTTGAATTAGCTCTAACTTAGAAAAACTTTTAAGTAATCGTCTTTCAAGTAGCTTACCAAAAGATAGGCTTTCTTACTAATAGTTTAACTCTCAAATATCTGTGTCTACCTCAAAAATTCCTTTCAGAGAAACCATCATCAAGCTGATAATGTAATTGTCAGTTGGAATTATGTATGCATGTGTTTGTATGGAATGATGTGAGAGAATCACACTTTCAGCTGTCTCTTTATTGCTGAGTTTTAAATGACCTTATATTTGTAACTTATGTGGTTTAAAATATTGATGGAAACTTCTGTGTAAAAGGTCACAAATATTTCCATAAGATTTCCATTTACCCTGGGAAATAAGGTTACTACCAAACATATAAGTATGTTTGGTATATGTATATAAGTACAGCTAATAATTATTTGATTGCTGGTCATGCATTTATGGGTCTGTTTCAGGCTGGAGCCTACAGAAAGCCTTGAAGAGAACCAGCGGAGTCTTTTGCAAATGACAGAAAAATTTTTTCATGCAATCATTAATTCTTCTTCGGAGTTCCCACCACAACTTCGCAGTGTGTGCCATTGTTTGTACCAGGTATGCCTGCAATGGTTGCCTGCCCCTAAGCTTTGGGCTTTGTTTTTTATAATTCTAGCAATTTGGAGCTCGGTCCACTAGTGGGTGCATAGTGGGCATTTCTTAAAGACTGTTTTCAGACGACTGTTAAATAACAAGAATCTAAACATAGGGACTGAATGGTGTTTAAAGGCTTGGGTTGGCAACGAGAAGGTGACTAAACATTATTTTTTTAAGGATTTGAATCACAGTTAAGAACTCAGACCTAATAAGGTAGCAATAATCTCTGCTTTAGCATCTCTGTGGGAGACTAAAGATTAACTAAGGAAGTAATGGTTATATTTGCTTTTATCAGTTTATCATGTGGGCCATCTATAGGGAAGGCAGCAAAAGGGGGATATAAAAAAATAATCGCTGCTGGGTTGAGAAGAATGCAAAACTGTGTTTTGAGTACAGAAGCAGTGTACATGTTTATTTCTGATTTAATTGATCCTGTAAAAAAAAAAAAAGTTAATTATCTAAAAGTCTTATGGATAATGCCTTTGATAAATGTTAACTTTGTGAATAAAATAGCTACTTGTGCAGTTACTGACTCTAGATAGTTGTTCTCTGCATAAAAACAGAGGCAATTTCTTCAAGAGCATTTCTCTCTGAAGTAAATTTTTACAAAAAAAAAGTCTATGAAATGTATTATTCAGGTCATTGCTCCAGGAATGTTATTTAGTTGTCCATTACAGGTGGGCACAATCTTATACTTTCTGCCTTTGATAGAAAAGCAGGTTAAGAAGTGTGCAAGATGCTCACAAGAAAAATTCTGTATGCTATTCAGTGGGACCACAGTAGTTACAAGTCCTAAATTTTAGAAACTGTGGATTGAAGCTGGGTCCAATGGAAGGAAATAGATGTATAAAATGCTGTTGGCTGTATTTGGCAGAGAATTGTTTGTGGTTATATGCGCTTCCCTAAAGAAAGTAATTTGCGGGTGAGGTCAAGACACTGCATCGTTCAGGCTTTATTCCGATCACGCTCAGCGTCATGTCTCGTAATCACGTTGTGGAAGCAGGAATCTCTAGGTTGCTGGGGATAACTGTAAGGAAAGCCATTCACTTACACTGGGAAGGGGGTCCGCTGGCGTATGATTTGGTAAATAACATAAACCTTGTAACTGGGATGCTGCAGATGCTCTGTGCGTTTGAGGATGATAGGTTCTTGAGTTTGAGAGGTAGATCGACAGCAGGAATACATTTTGGAGTATGAAGTGAAACATCCTCCCTCTGCTGCGGGCAGCACATTCTGATGGAGGTGCTGGTGCCCGTCAGAGGCCTGACTCTGTTATCGCATGCAAAGGGCTGCTGTACTTCGATTAAGCAGCCGACCAAACATTCTGCAAACAGTGGTGAGAAATTCAGCAGGTGAATAGGAGGAAGAGAACCTGGAAGAGACAGACAAATGTATTTATAGAGTTCTTTTAATGAGGCAAATTGCAGAGATTGACTCCTCTTTGTGGCTAAAACTTCAGTGCTGGCACACAAACCTTGGAAAGTTACCAAGCTGGGACCAACCTCTTCTTGCTTGTTTCTGGTATCATTGATAAATGATGCTTAAAGAGAAGAAGCCTTCCTGAGTGGTGCACTGTCCACTGTAGCGTAAGTTCTATTTTAGGGGTACCCTCCTGGCTGCCTCCCCTTCAGGTACCGGCATTCCCCATCTCCATCCCCAGCTCCTCTGCTCCGTCCCCTCTCTGCCGCTTTCTGCAGCAGCTCAGCAGCAGGTTGCTGAGCCCGGGGTGCTTATAGGTCTCTCTTGCTCTCTCTGTATTTCTTACGGATTTAGCTGCTGCTAAAAATTCCAGTGGGGGATACTCCTGCTGCCCTCAGGGCTCATGGGAAATACAATTCCCAGTCCTGTTGGAGGACTGTCACAGAAGAGCTGTGCATGGCAGAATGTTTGAGCTGTGGTCTCAGTTAAGTGGTCTGGAAGAGCTGCTTTTGGCCTTTCAACCGTGGAGTCTGTCTCTCAGGTCTACAGTAAAGCAAAGAAAATAGATTTTTCTGAGCTGTGCAAGCCAATTGTGGGTGATAAAATTTCTGTGCACTGTAGTCTAGTCGTATTTCTACAGTGAACGCGGTATTAATAAATGCAACTGCTGCAATTCTCAGAACTCGGAAGTGAGAAACAGTGAATTGTATGTTGTGGATCTTGAGTTGTTACTGTGAGCTGTTGGAATGAATCTATAACAGCTTGTATAAATGGCTTCTAAAGTCATCAGCTTCTCTTTCTGAGGGTGGTTGTATTCAGGTTGGAGGGGGTGGTTTTGGGGTGGCTTTTTTCTTTGTTTTTTCTTTTTTAAATTGGGACACGAGGGGGGCAAGTTAGTCTCCAAGTTCAAATGGCCCCAGTCTCACAGACATTGATTGGGAATATATTTGAGTGTTACTGAAAATGTCACACGCAACTTTGATTGTTGCTTCTGTTATTTGACATTATTTTGTCCCACATCTTTTCCTAGAATTGCTTTTATATGCTGTTAGTAGGATGTATCAGATTTGTTTCCATTTCAGTGACGCATTGCTAGGAGTTATTTCTATGCAAATCATTTTTAATTCCTACATGAAATGGTATGACTAAAGTGTACTCACCAGTGGGCACTGCCAGAGATTCTTCTATGGAAACATATCAAGCCTATTGGTTTTATTCTTGCCTTTACTTTTTTATTTTGGTAAGAAGGGTAATGTGTTCCTGAAAGAGATGATTTACTGGCACATATACAAGTGGTATTAACTGATACTCAGCTTCAATGTTTACTACTTTAACTGTTTCTAGTAGCACCTGTATTTGTGTACAAATGTTTGTTCATTGCAAATAGTGTAATAATTCATTCTGTACTTTCAAATTCCAGAGTCTGGCCTTTATCTGAAAGAAAGTACAATTAAAATATGAATTTTGGGGGGTATTAATCAATTTTTATCATAAGAACCAAATGGGCGATTTTTATAAGGTAACTTCATTTTTTATAAGGTGAATGTGTTCCATCCCAAGCAATAGTGTAAGAGTAAATGAGACTGCATTTTGCAGTGTCTTTTTATGCTTAGAGTTTATGAGTATTTTTTGCACGCACATTTACTTATCAGGTGTGTTCTGTAAATTATTTGTGGCTAATTTTAATCGATGTAGCAACTTTATGGAAACAGTATATTTAGTTGGATATTGGGGTCAAACCCGGCTGGTATTTCTGTTACTGGAACAGAGCCCTAATAAGTGTTTTCATCTGGAAACATCATATAACTGGTTACTGTGACAGATTGACCCTGGCTCATCTTCAGGTAATGTATTATTCAGGAGTGCTGTGTGGTCACGAACAAGCCTGATCGAAGTAACTCATACGAAGCATTTGTGCTGGCTATTTCATAAAAAACACACAAACATACACGATTTTTCTTAATAAAGAGAGGTGGAAATTTTACTTGTTTTAAATGCAGTAGTGTGATGAACAGAGTATGTATATGCCTGCTTCAGAAGCTAACTCTGTAGAAATTGCACAAAGTCATAAATTCGGCAGAGGCACCATTGGTTGAATATTGATAGGTCCTGCAGAACTTTGAACTGTTTAAATTTAGTTTGGTTAGCAGAATAGTTTTTACTGACTGTGGGTTTTGGGTGTTGTGGGTTTTTTTGGGTGGGTTTTTTTTTTTTTTTCTTTTTACTCTGTCACATTCTTAAGTTGTAGAAATTCTCTTCCACTTCCAGTTTGTGCGATACTCTAAAGATCATTCGAACTGTTGGTGCGTGCCTGCTCTCAAACTGCTAAATATTGCTAGCTGTCTAGTGATACAGCTCTAGGTGTTGCTTGCTGTGGGGCTTCTCAGTGATTTAATTTACTGTTACAGCTAGTAAGAAGGATGTAGGATTGAGCTCCAAGACCAAAATGTGCCTCTCTACAGGGGAGCAGTGCACAAGACCGATGTACTGTAGCTTTGCTCAAAGCCTGGTGAGAAGTGCGAGAGAATGCCATGCTTCTTGGTGGGTCCCTTTGCATTTAAATGAGATGCAGAAATAAGCACAATCGAGTCATAACTTGATTTGGAAATCTATAATAAATTAATGTAGACCCGCTGGCTTTTTTCTTCCTTTTTCCACAGAGTGTTTTGTGGCAGTGTTTAGCTATCAAAGTAGTAATAACCGTGATGATTCACAGATCTAACTAAATTGAAGGACACACAGAGAAACATTGGGAAGATTTAAAACTCTAAATTTATTTTAAAAGTAATATGCATTTCAAAGGTATAACACTTTACTATTTCTACTATTAAAATTATTTGGGGATGGTGAAATACATTTGAAAGCTGAATATACCACTTAATGCCCAATATTGTGTATCATGAGCACATAAATGTGGTTTGACTTTTAATCTAGCCAGAAATAGTAGAAATGATTGAAACGCAACATTTGCTTGTTTTGTATTTAGTGCTTTGTAAATAAGATGTAATAAAATTGTGGAATAAAAACTCCATCATCAGTCTTTAGTTTATATATTTCATTTTCTGTTGGTTATGTTTGTTACCTTTTACTGTGTAATTTATGTACAAGTCAACATTGGTTTTTTGTTGCTGTATGTAGTTGGTGCTGTGACTTGTTTGTGCTCATCTCTGTTCTGTAGGCAACTTGCCACTCTCTACTGAATAAAGCTACCGTAAAAGAAAAAAAGGAAAACAAAAAAGCAGTAAGTTTGGAGACCTTTTTATTAGCCATTTCTTTCAAAGCACAACAGAAATCTTTTGCTGTTTGTTCAAAACATCTTCACTTCAATCTATTTGACCTCACTGTAAAATCATTCTACTAATTCTGGCACAAAATAGCTTTCATTTCAATTAACACTGGAATTAAGTTATATTTAAAATATTCTCTGTGTGCCTATTTGAGTAAACAAAAGACATTTTTAACATTACTGCTTAGTATTTAATACTCTGATTCTTCTACCCTTGCCACCATCTTCAAATTAAAAAAAAAAGCGGAAGAAAAATGTTTTCTTTGACTTTGGGGAAAATCTGAGTCTGTTTAGCTGTTTTAACGCTCTGGCAGATAACTTGACTTCAGCTTGCATCCTGGGAGAAGAACAATTTAATATATATGAGTTACTGGAAAGAAAAGAGGCTTCTATGACTTGTTTCTGATATATTTTCTTTTGTTTGCCTTGTGACTAGCAATAAAATTTAGCGCTTGTATTTATTTACTGGGAAAAGCATATTTCCCATTCTAAGTAACTTGCTGTATTTAAGAGTTTAGATATGTAGATTGTGATAGAGTGGTGTCATTAAAAGTTAAGACATACCCGTTTCTTTGTCAGTGACCTCAAAATATGAAGTATGAATAAAACAGAGGCAGAATGGAAATTTAGACTTTTATTAAATACTCCCTTACTTTTTTGCTGTAACTGAGCAGAATAGTAGTCACGTTTAAATGCAAAATCTGTGTGCAAAATAGTATTTTACAAGAAAAAATTATCAGTAATTGCATCACAAGGTAACTGAATGAAGTTGCAACTGAACCAAAGTGATTCTTGATATATTATGTACTAATGGCTTTATCTGTTTTAAGAAGCATGATTTGAGATTGCACTAGTTATGTTTTGAAGTATTTTAGTAAAATGGTATTGGTTTGGTTTTTATTTATTTCAAACAATATAACTTAAAATATGAAGCTTGCTAATTTTGTTCTGTGAAAAGGTAGAATCTGACTTGTTTTGACTAACCATTGTTACTTGTAAGAAAATATAGATATTGAATCTCTATAGAACCACATGTAGCATATTTAAGAGCTTTAACTTTTCAAAGTCAAATGAAAGATATCTAGAGAATAGACTATCCTCTTAGTAATACGTAGTTGATTTCCTAAAAAGAAAGGAGACTTCTCTTACAACATTTTCAGAAAATATGGGTTTTTTTCTAGCTATCGAAGAACAATATTTTGAATCTGTAGTTCTAGCAAATTCCTGCTAAGTGATTTTGGACAGTGCACGTATAGGCAGAGAAGTACGCTGGCCACTCGGCTCTGGCTCATGCTGTCCTTTCTCCCTTGGCAAATCTGTTGAGATTTGATGGTTCTGAAGAGTATTTCTACAAATACCTTCTTCCTACAAATTTATAGAGTTACTCCTGAAACTTTACAGCATAAGTCTTATTGCTGGACAGACTCTCGTGATCAGTAGTGAAATTATAAATACACAAGTAAAAGACCCACTAATTGAAAGAGAATTATCTGTATTTGATGGGAAGACTGTGCATACCTGAGTATGAACATACGGCATTTGCCTGCTTTGCAGTCAGTGGCAGGGTCCTGGAATTAAGTGCTCAGTAATTCTGAAATATACCTTCTTATCTTTGTCCAAGAGCTATTGTAGCAGTTTCACCCTAGCAAGAAAGTTTGTACAAAAGCTGAAGTAAAGCTAGCTGGTGTCCGATAGCCCCCGTACGCGTTTCCCTCTCATTCCTGATTGTCCTATGATGCAAGATCTGTCAAGGCAAGAGAGTCCTACTCAAATATTTTGAGCTCGATTGATATGGAGAAAATGCTTTAAGTTGGATTACCATACAAGGCTTTTCTCAGCTTGCTTTCCCTTCTCTTTAATGCAAAAATATTCTTTATAATTCTCAACTTCATAGGTTGTTAGTCAGCGATTTCCTCAGAACAGCATTGGAGCAGTTGGAAGTGCGATGTTCCTTCGGTTTATCAACCCTGCGATCGTCTCCCCTTACGAGGCAGGGATTTTAGATAAAAAGCCTCCACCAAGAATTGAAAGGGGATTGAAACTGATGTCAAAGGTGAATCAATAAATATTTTTATTTGGCCACACCTGATGAGACAATTTAGGTAAACTTGTAGTTTTTGGTAGCAACCATCATGTTTATTTAAAGTGCAGTTTCTGTACTATGTTTATACATCATGACGATAACGTTATATAGCTCACAGCGATGTAAGTGTGGGGAACAGTCTGTATGGAAAAAAACCACTTTGCCAAAATGATACATGAGGTAACAGAATGCCTGCTGGCTCTTCATTTGAACTTCTAACCTTATTTGAAAACAAAGAAACCAATGTTACTTTGAGCACAGTGAAAATAATGGCAGCCAGGTATTGATGAAGTTCATTCTAGCACTAAAGAAGTTATTTTTCCTATCTTTAATTTCATTTCATGGTATTTCCTGTAAAAATCAAAAAAAAAAAAGATTTTATAATGGCATACAAATTCTGTGGCCTGTGTATATTACCCATTTTAAATGTTGAGAAATTATAGTTTTCTTTAAATGTGCGTATGCTATTGCTTTTCTATGTCGACATAATTTCCAGAAGAAATAGTTAACATTTAGTAAATGGTGGTTTTGAAAGACAGTTTATTTTCCTGGTCTAAACCCAAATGAAGTTCATAAACAAGGGAAGTAATTTTCTAGTATTTAAAAGCATGTGAAAGAAAATATTATGACAGTGAACGCATTTCGAATTAGTTGGCTTATTGGCCTTTTTTTGTATTGAGGTTTCACAACAAGTTAAAACGAGTATTTCTGACAGTGAAGTTACACAGACTACCATAACAGTTAACACATTAAACCTCTCTGTGTCTTTACCATCTTTTTATTACTCAGATACTTCAGAGTATCGCCAACCACGTCCTGTTTACAAAAGAAGAACATATGCGGCCTTTTAATGATTTTGTAAAAAGCAATTTTGATGCAGCACGAAGGTAGGCCCTTTGGAAACTTGCACAAAGAGTCTGTGTCGTGTGTAAAGCGTAAGCCGAGAGTGTTCTTGCGGCCTTTTAATTTACATTGAGTCTACTTGGCAGATTTCCCTTGCACGCTTATGGTTGTTCCTGGTTTTGAACTCTAGGTTTTTCCTTGATATTGCCTCTGATTGCCCAGCTAGCGACACTGTCAATCACAGCCTGTCTTTCATCAGTGATGGCAACGTACTTGCTTTGCACCGGCTGCTGTGGAACAATCAGGAGAAGATTGGCCAGTACCTTTCCAGCAACAGGTAAGACTTCAGCAATATTATGAAGAAGGGAACTGCCAATGGGAAATGACTATTTGGAAATGCTTTCAGATGCTTTTGTTGTTATTACCAAGAGGAATGTCATGGCTGAAAAATCTTAGATTTGGAAACTTGTCTTATTTGACAAGCCATCTTTGGGAATATGCCTAACGTCTTTGCTGCCCGCTTTACTGCCAACCTTTTGTACAAGTGTATAGTTGTCTTATCTTTTGTAAAAATTGTTCTATGTGTAACACTTATTTCTTTGTCGAACACTTCTTAAAAATTATTTTTTAATTTGAAAAAAGAAAATCCAGCCTACTCAAGGTAAGGAAGGGTATTGGGCAAAAAAAAGTAGGAATTGCTGAGTAAAGAAGGACTTTTCTTTTAAGTAATATGCTGTTTCTAGGGACCACAAGGCTGTTGGAAGACGACCTTTTGACAAGATGGCTACTCTTCTTGCCTATCTGGGTCCTCCTGAGCACAAACCTGTGGCAGATACCCATTGGTCCAGTTTAAATCTCACTAGTTCCAAATTTGAAGAATTTATGACAAGGTAATGAGATTGTTGTGGTGGGGACACACATTGTGGGTTTTTAGACTTCAGCATGTAAGGCAATATAAGTAGTTCGCTTTAGTTTTGAAGGGGAGTTTAAAAAGCTGGGTCCACATATACCTTTTAGGTTTCTGAGTAGATTTTAATTTAAAAAATTAACTTGAGAGCCGGAGACAGCAGTAACGTTTGTGATTTCACAAAGGTTCAAGATTGTGTGAACTTAATACTTTTGTTTAAAGATGCAAATAAAGAGGGTTTGGGATTTTTTTTTTTTTTTTTTTGAAAGGCAGTTGTGAAAAGTTGATGTCAATGTACTGCTTTTTAGGCATCAGGTACATGAAAAAGAGGAGTTCAAAGCACTGAAAACATTAAATATTTTCTACCAAGCTGGGACATCAAAAGCTGGCAATCCTGTTTTCTACTACATTGCTCGGCGGTAAGGAATCTTTCACCTTCTCTATCTGGAATAAACATGTAAAATCAAAAGTATCAAGGGTATATAAGAAAGGGACACCAACTTTGTAACAAAAAACAATCTGAAAATAGCTTATTTGTCAAATTTTGGTAACAGTGTTTTTTAATTTAGTTGTTTCCTAATTTAGAACTGTCATAGTTTTTTCACCCAGGATGTGAGTATCTGTGGAAAAATACCTAAAATTTTAAATACACTTCATTAATTTCTCACTGTCTCAAGTACGCTACATCTACACCATATTACTGTTAACCCCTTATCAGTGATTTTAGCATATTCATTTTCTGAAGTATAAAGTGAGTAACAAGCTAAAACATGGGATAAAATTTTTCAAAATAGTCCATGTATCCCATTTTAAAGAGTAATACAGGTATTTAGAAGTTTCACACATAGTTAAGACCACGATGTTGTTTCAGTTTCACCGTTATGTTCTAAGTGACAATAACACCATGGTTTTGGAAAATGGTTGAGATTACAGAGTAATTGGAAATATCACTAAAGTAATAAGAAAAGCAGATGCTGACATGTGAACTTTGCAAAAAACTGTGTTTTTCCAATAAGGCAAGATTTTGAAAGTTTTAAGTCTTCCCTAATCTGGAAGATAGTGATTCGTAACAACAAGTAACATATGCTGCAGTATTGGAGAATTTGGGAAGAATATCCCAAGATCAATATTAGTCAGTTTATGGTCAAATCAGTCGCAATTCTCTTTTTTAACAAAAACCAAAAAAACCCCACCATCTGGTTTTATTTAAATTAATGCTAGCAGTTGTAAAGCTGGAACTAGAGTAAGGATGTAACTGAAACTCTCTGCACCATAAAATCCATGGAGAACAGCATGTTCAAAACAGTTTCCATAGCAATTACACTCATTACTAAAAGTCATTCTTAGTCCTTTTAAGAAAAGGAAAATCATTGTGCTCACAACCTGGTGCAGTCAAAGAGCGAGCTGCGAAGATAAGATTAGAGCTGTTGTACCTTTTCTCCGTGCTGCGTTGTTGGTGCCTTTGCTTTTGGTACTGCTGTTGCTGGTGAGGTGTTGGCTGGCGGCAGTGGGGCTGCTGGTTTTGGCACTGGTGGGGGCGCGTGGCGGTGCTGTCGAAGCCTGTGAAGCTCTCGCCAGCACCGATCGTGTAGCGAGAGTCCTGACGTCAGTGCGGCGCTTACGGATGCTGGCAGATCCTGTATGGGCGTTCACGGTCGGATCATCGCCGATGCGTTTCGTGGCAGCGGGGCTCTTGGTTTTGCTTCTGCTGCTATTGCCAGTATGGTTTTTGCTGGTGCTGCTGGTGGTAGCTGAGTTCGTGCTGGTGGAGCCGCCTGTGGCACCAGTGCTGGTAGAAGCCATGCGGTTGCTTTGGCTCTTCTTGGTCCTCCTCTTGCTGGTGGGGTGCTTGGTCGTGATGCCGGTGGGGTGTCTGCTGCGCCAGTGGGGTGCTTGCTTGCGGTACCCTTGCTGCTGCCGTGCTTATCTGTGGCATGGTTAGGAACGGTCGGGGTCCCCGGGGAGCCCCTGCTTGAGCTGCTTCTTGGGATAAGGCTGGGAAGAGAGCTCTGGGTGGCGGTGCCGGCGCTGCCGTCCGCCGCGTGCTCCTCGCTGGCTCCGGCACTGCTGCTTGGGCCGCCGCCGGGGGCCGTTTCGTTGACGGTGCCGCTTCTGGCAAAAAGCGTTGTCGCGGTTTGAGGAGATGTCATCAGTGGTGAACCTTCTGCAGACCCTCTGAGTTCGTGTAAGAATGTGAAAACAAGCGGAGGAAATCACTTCTTCAGCAGTATCTTCCGTTTGTATTCAACAATTTAAGTAAATAGTCAATACACGTTTGCAGTCAAGGCATTCTTCAAATTTACGTATTTCTAATGAAAATCATACCCAATAGGCATGTAAGATTTTTTGCAATTAATTAAAATTTTACATCCTTAATTTTATTAAATTGCATAATTTTTCATAGTTTTCAGTAGTGCTTTTTACTCAGTAGATTGAGTTACAAGCTTATTTCCTTAGAAAATCTGTGATCTGTTATGCCATGTGACTTTTGTCATTTCCTCTCAGAAATTTTCAAATAAGGAACAATTTTAATGATTGGAAAATTTTATTGTTTTACCACTGGATAATAAACATACCTTATTCTAAATTCAGGTTGGAGGCTAAAATAATGAGTGAGCTTTTGAAGAACCTTTCCAAATATAACCTCTAACTTGGTGATTGAATTCTGCTACTTACATATGGTTTCCTAGCCAGGATGCAGTTAGAGATCCAACAAATGCGTATATCTGTTCACATTTCTTTTATTATGTTTTTGATTTTTCAGAGCAACAAACAAACAAAACTTCTGTTCAGTATCAATGTGGAAGGTAAAATAAATTTCAAAACTGTTTCCTTCTTCTGGAATTTTGTACAGGCATGCCAAGGGTTTTTTCATGCTTTAAAAAAAACCAACATAAACCACTTGCTTTCAAGCTGGTAATGTAGGGAGAAAATGCTTTATATTTTCTTAGATTTGTTGCTGTGAAAGTTCTCAAACACTTGCTTCAATGCTAGCTCTTAGGAAGACTTTATGTGTAAGGCAGTCCAAAGGTGGAAAAATAAAAAAGAAAGTGTAACGTGGCTGGTACCATTTGGAGATAATATTCGTGTGAATGAGATTGCAGTGCCTGTGCTTTTTGTCATTTCTACACTTAATGAATCTGTAAGCTCATGCTAATCAAAGCAATACTAAATAGCACAAAGAAAGTCTCATTACATAGAAGTAGGTAAGAAAACAAAATTTATCTGAGCTTTTTCCCAATGATTTATAGCTCTGAAAAGGAATCTGTATGAGAGAACATATATCTAAGTCAGCCTTTGGCTTTCCCTTTCTTTTGCCTGGGAAATTACCTTCCTTTAACTTGACCCCTTTTCTGCTTTTTCAACACCCTTGACTCTTTGGATGCAGTGGCAGAAAACAAGATGAGTAGTACCACTTACCTTCTGTCTTCAAAAGCCATGCCCTCTTTCATGTCTTTGAGTCACCTCTGAGCCTATTGTGTTCTCTGAAGTGGGCCTTTATAAAATCTTATATGAAGCTGCAGTTTGCAGTATAAATGGCCATATAAGTCTCTAACAGTAATTAACTACTATTAAATTGGTTATCAGGTGTATCTTTCACATGTTACAACAAATGGCTGAGAAGAGGGATGGCTTCTGGAAATTTTCCTTTTGGAGTATTAGTGGTCATTGTGGAAACAAAACCAAAACTGTTTTGTTTTTCAGTGAAACGTGTATCTGCATATCTAGCATCTAATGCTGTTTTCTGCTTTTCGGAAAACATTGAACAGCATGTGTCTTGTAGAGTGACTTTACTGGGATATCTGAATGTTCTGTGTAATTCTGCACTAGGAACAGATTATTGAATGTTAAGTTTGAGCATTGCATTTATGCTAGGCTGCAGAAAAAACTTTAGTGATGCCTTAAAGATTCAAAGGGGATACAGAGTTGACAGTAAAGTGAGTACATACAGTGCCAAAACTGAAGTTAGTTTACTTGTCTTCCGTTTGTTTTTAAGTTCATTTTTTCCGTAGATATTCCCGACACTAAGTGTGCACACAAAGTTTCAAAAGTTTAAATGAGGATACATTTTTAAATGGTGTATTGTGTAGGGGACTAACTCATTGTGAACACTGAAAATTATATATCCTTGGATTATGATTTTTGCTAAAGTTTATTTTTCGTAGGCTTAAAAAGGATATGTACTGATGGACAGCATGTATCAGCTTAAATAAATGGTTTTTAAAAAGCATGCTGATTGTTTCAGACAACATAACTTCATGCAATTGAATGTCAGTAGATTTTTGAAGAATATAAAATGTATTATGTTCAGACCCCTTCTAAACTAGTTGTACTG
Source organism: Aviceda cuculoides (assembly GCA_035590195.1). Taxonomy (NCBI): domain Eukaryota; kingdom Metazoa; phylum Chordata; class Aves; order Accipitriformes; family Accipitridae; genus Aviceda; species Aviceda cuculoides. The sequence continues at coordinate 1,514,880 of JAVJGG010000085.1, forward strand.
CTGTCACAAGAAAAGACTGATCATGAAAATTTAGGAATAAAAGTGGATGTTTGGAAACTGAATTTTTCTCCCAGTGGTTGTTTATTCACTGTTGTAATGGAGTAAGCTTGAAAAGTTGTTAGACTATTGCAAATTAGAAGGGTCAGCTGGAGTAATTTTATCTGCCCACTCCCACCTGCATTTCCCTTTTTCCCCTCAATTCCATCAGAGTAATTTCAGAACCTGTTTTTCTGAGACTTGTGCAACTATATATTACGAGACAAAATATCTTCTCTTCAGGATGAAAAAAAAGTGGAATTTATACTTTCAGGAATAGTTCAACTTAGTAAGACACCTCTTCTAAGGCAAACATTGTGGGGTGGTGGTGTTCTCACAGCTGTCATGAGTTAAGTTGAATATACAACAACAAAAGTATTAATACTTTAATATTAAAAGTGCTGTTGTATCCTTGCATGGTTAATTTTAGTATGAGTGAGCCTGTTCCAATGAGATGTCTTCTCTCTTTCTCTGGGTGAGATGTGTAGTGGACACAAGTAGGTATTTGAAGGGAACTTGGAATGCTTGATAGCTTTATTTGGGGTCGGAGGATGGTATTTCAGTGTCTGCTTCAGTAAGCGTGGTATCTTTTGCATGCTCAACAGGACTTCCTTGCAGTTTAATGAGAAAAGGGGTGTTGACTAGTTCTCTTCAGAAGTAAACTGGTGTTTTTCACTCTGATCTGGTTTGCTTTGCGTTGTAAGCCACTTGGACAGCAGCACTGGGAAGACTTACGGGAAAGGATGATTCGAAGCATCCGTGCTGAAGTGAACTCGTGCTCTAGGCAGAAGGCATTCAGCGTCGATGGTGCCATTGCTCCTGCAAGGAGGATTTTGTTGTAGTTGGGCTGGGGGACCAGTGTCATCACAGAGGCACGCACGTACGTACGCTCCTGCTTGGAGTGGAGCCAACAGCGCGTGAACCTGCAGGGCTAACCGACAGAAAGGGGTATCGCCGCGGGAAGCCCCTGTGCTTTTTCCCTTCCCACCCCTCCCCAGTGTTTAAGCCCCTTGAATACACAAAGATAGAAGAGACGGTAGTCTTCTGAATTCTCTTTTAAAAATCCTCTGTGTTTGCTTGCCATATTTTTCCCGTCCAGTTTTTTCCGTGAGACACTGTCTTGTTTCATGGTTTACTTCATCAAGTAAAATAAAATGCCTACATTGTTATCCTGTCCTGTTCAGACAAGAAATTAGGCATGAAAATGCCAAGGATAGTGATAACCCATCTTCAAAAAGTTTCCTGTGTTTGGCAGTGATCCAAGGCATCTTTATGTATTTTGTGAAGACTTGACGTGCAGTGTGTTTTCTTCATTTGCAGAGCAAGAAATGGTTATTTCATCCATAAAGAAAGAATTTCTGGAAGTAAATTGATGCAAAAGTGTGCAACACATGCTTGCTAGATCAGTTCCTTACCTTCCCTTTAAAAGCAGGAAAATAAAATTATCCACAGCTGGCTAACTTAACAGCAGTGTTGTATCTGTAAGGCAGTTAACAGGCATAGTGGCCATAACTTACTGGTGAGTTCATGTGGAAGTCATCTCAGCAAAACTGTGGTGGTGTTTAAATGCTACAAACTACCTCAGTATTTTGAGCCGAGGGCTGCAAACTGTTTATATAGAAATCTGTCATAGATGAAAATTACCTTGTGGTTATTTTGTTGTTATTTTGGTATTCGAAACCTTGACATTTTACTGTCAGCTGGTCCAAAGTGCAGTGGTATTTTAAGTGTGCTGTTAGAATGTCGGTGAGTAGAAGGAAAGTAAGTATTGGTGCATGTTTTTACAGGGTTTTGAAAAGGTGTTCTCAATATATAATGATCCTGTCCCTTCAGCATTGTGTGGTTTGCATCTCAAATCCTGTGCAGCAGATTTCTTGGGACTACATATAGTTAGGAAATACATAATTCTCACACAATCAAATACTGATATCGGCAGAAAGGCTGGGGAAATGATTAACCACTCCTTGGAACTTGATTATACACATCCAAGAATGAAGCTGGTGACACGTTTACAAAAATATGTAATCTGACATTGAAATAGGCTACAGCATCTTTCATTTTTAAGTGTATATACTACTTAACACTTGTCATGAGTGAAGCATACTGTGAGCTAAAAGAATAGTGATAGTACCTATTCATTTTGGGGCTGAATTCTGCAGAATATCTAATCCAGTGGAGATGAATCTGCTTTTCATAATTACGCATAAGGGCCATTTATGAGAACTATGAGATTTTATGACTGATATCTTCATGGCCTTTACTTGCAAATAATTCAACTTTTTCTGCTTGCTTCCTTAACTGAGAAATTATATGATCATTAGCATCATTAAATACTCATTGCGATTTGCGTATGTGATATTCCTTGGAAAAAGACACCAGCTTAGTGGGTGACTGTTTGTACACAGATGCTTGAGAGTAAACCTTTCCAGGTCCAGACAAGCCAGTAATGGGCCCTAATAAAGCTAGTATATAAATAATGAAGGAGGATGCCACTTGTTTATTGTGTCAGTAGCTACCGAGTGTGTGTATAGTAATCACAGTGTTGTTCTTTTACAGATGTATATTGAAATTTGGCTGTGAAACATGTCCACAAGAGAGTTTGCCTGTTGAGACAATAGATGTAAAAATTGAAAAATGACAACATTAAATGGAAAGCTCTGCAAAGTACTCTTTCATTACCAGCTTGCCAGTAGTTGATCACACAGAGATAACACAAATTTAGAAAAAAAATATAGGCAAATATTTCACCTTCTGACTTGCCCAAAATAAGTTATGCCATCTTCATCTTTCTGAACCATCTTGTATTAACTCGTAGCTGTTCAGACAGTATAAAATTCCTAGCATGGGAACTCTTTAGTTCTATGTATCTCACTGCTATGTATGTAATTCCGATTACATCGCTATGAAACTTTAAAATAGCTATTCTGTGTGTAACTCCGCATTTTAAGTTCTTTTACTTGGCAAAGTAGTATGGATAGCCGTGACCTTTTATTTAGTAACCGATGCTTAAGGATTGTTGAATTCAGCAGAAAGGAGTGGATGACCAGAAACAAAGCTTGAACATCAGACAATAGTGGAAGTGGATCCTCTTTCATAACTGGCCATCAGAAAGATATTTGGAGGCAAGTGTTTTTGTAAAAGTTTGCTGTGGCATTTTTTCTAATGCTGCTTTATGATCTGTATGCCCCACCCAGCTGGTGGGTTCAAAAGTCAGCAAACTGTCTGCTGTTGAATTGTGGGTTTGGGGTGAAAAGAGACTGTAATACAAACGAGCTCCAGAATGGCCTCTCATCTCTTGCAGATCTGCTCTTCTTCAGCCTTAGAGGAATGGAGATGATTTCCCTAGTTTTGTGATACTGAACTCTAGAGAAATGATGAAGTTTTAATCATTGACCAAGTTACCTGGCAGTTTAACAGTCCGAAAAGTTGTCTTCAATAAAATAGCTTTATAAACTGTCCCCCAGGGATTTTTAAATGAACACAAAGCTCAGTTCCTCAAAGGAAGATGAAGAATCACTGCTAAACCATAGTGATCATGGTACAAGTCAGATACGCGTTCCCGCGTTGCGTAAAGGGGCGATGAGGAGCAGATTTGTGTATATTCCATCCAGGTACAGGATACTTGATGAAAACATTGTTATACTTTGACATAAGCCTTGCTACTAGGTGGAATATTGCTTGCCTTTATCTCCCTTTTTAGTGCCTGGTTTCTCTTCAGCAGCTTTGTAATTCTTCAGTTTTGTTCCATGAGGCTGCCTTTTCAAACCTAGCAGGGGGGGCTTTGCTCTGGAATGATGCTCTGACATCTTTCCTACTAGTAGGAATGGGGCTAAGTGGTGCTCGTTTGGGGTGTTCTGTGCTAGATGTCATTTTTTTTTAAGGTGTGAAATGTAGAAAGATTGTTTAGATTGGAGCTGCCAGGATGTTTGAGGGCTTGCAGCAGGCTGGAGTTTTTTTGGTTTGGGGTTTTTTGGGGGGTTGGGTTTTTTTGGGTGGGTTTTTTTTGTGGTTTTTGAGATCTTGTTGCTAGGGCATTGTTGAGTCATTTTACTGATATATCTGGATCAGTTCATATCCTTCTTGTGCTGTGAAATTTAATTCCTTCTGTCATTTTTCTTCACATTTTGTTTCCTGGGCAACAACCTGACTTCTGAAGCCAGTTCTCTTCTGTTTTTAATCCCTACACTGTTACTAAAATGATCCATAAATCAATAAATACTGATCCTGAAGTACTGCCATTAAGTTTTAAAGCTGATTCCAATTTAATTAATAGGAATACAAACCTCTGAGTTATTGCTTCAGACCACAGCTATCCCTACAGCAGTTTTAACCTTTCAAGAGCAAGCATATTTCTATTATGAGCTGTGCTAGACCTTTTTTGGGTATTTCGAATATTGTCCTGAAATGCTAAATAGTTATTTTGGAAAAAAGAATTTCTCTGAAAATAGATTATTTTATATTTATTATCATGGACTGAATGACCAGCATGTTTAAAACAACACTAACCGATGCTGTCATGTTCTCATCCATGCCTATCAGTTTTATTTCAGTTTGACTGCGCCGTTGCCAAGCAACAAGTGCACGACTCCTACATTTGCCTGCCTACTCTCTGCTCCATGATCAACTCATTTGTATTCCAGAAAAATACAAGGAAACCTAAATTTCAGCCTGCTTTACTGAAAGCAGTCTGACTAAGGAGCCCTCTTGCTTGCACCTAGCGCAGGCAAGGAAGGTTTGGGTAGAGAGACAGCCCTAGAACTTGGGAGTGCCGTCTTACTTTCATACCCATCTGTAATTTTTTTGTATCTTGGCTTCCCAATCCCTGTACATGTATTGGAAAACCACGCGACCCCATTTCCACTCGTAGGCTTTTGTCAGCACGTGTGAGACTTTGAAGTCTGGGTAGCAAGTCATTCGGTAATGGGGGCTTGCAGTTTGCCCCAAACAACTTCTGGAAAACAGTATTTTTTTATAGAATTGCTGTTGACTGAGTAGTCTTATTCAGTCTTATCTTATAATCTTATTTTGGGTGAAACATTCTCAGAACATTTAAAGTTGATTCCATGTAGGTTTTTTGCATGCAATGGCATTTGGCATCCTGTATTGAATTGTTCAGCAAAGACAGTGTAGTATTTAATGTAATTTCCTCAACTCAAGGCAGTTTAGTCATAGCACCTCATTTTGTGGTCTCTGTCCTACCTTGCAAGCTAAGCTGCTTTAAAGTGTGTGGGATGAAACCATATGGATGAGATAATTCTAGGAAGTACTAAGTTCTCAACATAAGTAGGTTGGTACCGTTTTATAGTCAGTCAGTACTTAGCAGATACAGTGACTGTCCAAAGAGAGCGGCAGGCAGTGACAGTTTTTTAATACTGGTCCTGGTTAGTGGAGTTTATCAGTTCATGTCAGATGATTTAACCCGGGGAAAATACATGGAACTTGTGCAAGTGGGCAACTCTTTCAGGCTGCTGGTAGCCACTTGATGTAATGAGGCACTTCTGGCTGTCGGAGGTTACCGTGCACATATTGCTTGTGGTCCAGCTCGTCTAAACTTTCACTTGGATAACTGGTTCCTGTCTACCTAAAACGTGTATGTCAGTCTTTGGTTTGGGTTTTGTTTTTTTTTTAAGTTTTCTGTCCTATTAAACATGGAGAATCTTTTTTTTTGAGAGGGAGAAAGAGCTGCCTTTTTCTGGTGGATAGAGTGCCTCAGATGTTTGCAAGTTCTAAAGGGTAGGAAGGGGAAGCGTAAACCCTATGTTACTATTATCAGCTTATCAATAAACAATATTTGGGATACAGCAGTATTAAAGTAATATAATTTGATTTGGCCATAATTTCCCCCCATAAGACATGAAGATTGAGCCAAATGTCTGCTTGAAATGGGTTTGTATAATAAAATATTACCTATTCAGTGTTATTACTACGCTTATTTGAAAAGAAGCACCGTCACTAATTCAGTTCAATACAAACGTAACTTTATTTTTACTTAAATGCCAATGAAATAACTGTACAAATTCATTGTGTAACATTTACTGTTAGAAATTAAAACACATTTCTGGTTATAGAAATACCGTTCACAATTGCAAAGTTGTGATTTCTCTGATACCAGTGGTTGTAAATGGTCTACAGCCCTCATTGACACCTAGGAGAAATAGGTAGAGGACTCCAGTCTCAGTAGTGAGGTTTTCTGGGTTTTGCAGCACCTTCATGCTACAATAACTGGAAATTAAATGGCCTGAAATGAATGGAAAACATTGTATAAAGATTTGTAATATTAAGTGACTAATACTTTTTCAATTAACTTGTTCTTCAGTTTTCATTTCATGCTGTTTGCAAAACTTCATCTGTAGTATATCAAGTACCTTTGCCACGTAATTTAAATTATTTTCCTAGAGTGGACAGAACCACGCGTGCAACTATTTCTACTCACTGATGGTGCAGGTGTCAAGGAGCATAGCATTCATGCTCATCCTTATAAAGCAAGGATTTGGGCATGTTCAGTGCCATGGACTGAATTAATTTTTTTTTTTAAGTCACAAGACTCAAGGACTGTTTCAATGACAGCTTGACAACTAATTGTCTAATTGATATGTTACATAACTGGTCTTAGAAATTGGCTGGTATTTCATTTTACTGATCAAAAAGTAGTAGTTTGATACATTCTGGCTGATTTGCAATATTCTTTTGAGCATAATGTATTAACATTTCAGATATTTGGATGTCACTTGAAATAAGGAGTTCTCTTTCATTATATTTGTGTAGATAACTCCTCGTTGTTGGAGAGTGTCATGGCATTGAACATGTTTTGTTTTCCCCTACTTTTATCTTTTTTTTTTTT
>JAVJGG010000085.1:1521856-1560757 GCA_035590195.1 Aviceda cuculoides
TTGTTTTTTTTTTTTTTTTTTTTTAATATGGAGTGAGAAATAACTTGCCTGCAATCTCTAAGTCAAGACAGAGCAAAAAGAGAAATCAGCCCCTACCACTGTTCCCATGCTGAACTTGGACCATGTTGCCTTCTCAGTTTACACCCTCTTAGTAGACATCATGGCATTGTCATATTTAATTCCTAAATTCAAAACTGTTGTTCTTCATATTTAAGATATCCTAATACATATGAAGCAAACATAGATACACATGCTAGCAATTTTTCTCAGGAATAACTTCTGATTAGTGAAACAGCTAGGTTTAGTTCCTTTATTTTTTCCCTTCGTTTTGCATGTTGTCATAACTTACAAAGAATCTGTGCTGCTATATTACAAGAATTGCTCACTGGCAAGTCAAGCAAGACAATGCAGATATGATACAGGCCTTCTATTTTTTTTCCAGTTGTTGAATGACAAAATCATACATAAAATCAGTACTTAAAATTCTGATGTTTTATTCTGTGCAAGTAAAATTAAAAATTTAAATACAAAATAAGCACGTTTTTTAAAAACAAAATCAAGGTTAGTTTTACTCAATTAAGACATATTAAAGTAAGTAGCAGCTTAGTATCAAGACATTAGTGTGCACTTCTTTAAGAACTGTTATTTTCTTTCGATCAGAGTCAGAACTTCGAATTTCTTGCATGTCGATTCATTATTTCAACCGGATGTCTGAACTCCAGCTATGTATGACAGGAATAAACTCAATAATTTTCACAAGGTACAAGCCCTTAGCCAATAAACATCGCCACTGCATTAAGCATCACAACATAAACCAAATGCACGTCACAGATACTTGCTTTGGAGGGCACGTGAGTATTCAAGATACTCGTAGTGGATTCCTCTTTCCTGAAGGTAGCAGTTGTGCTCTGAGGCAGTTTGGAGTAGTTTGTTGGCGTCCCGCTGGTGATGCTCAGAGTCATGGGAGTAGTGGCTGATCCCGTCGAACGCGCCAGGCTTGAGTTGGCCTGGGTCGAATCTTGGATGTACATTGTGTGTGTGGCTGCTGCCTCCTGAGAGCTAACCTGCCCGCTCGTCAGATCGTCGGGGTAGAGGAGCAGCGGCCGGTCTGTGCTCGTAAACACGACGGTTTGGCTTAAGGTTGCCAAGGCAGTAACTTCCTTCGCTTTAAATTGTTTATGCGTTTTTGTCGGTTTGGTCGGTTCTGCGGCCGCCGGAGAAGTAGCTTTGCCTGCTGCCTTCATTCCTTTAATCAGGAGGCCGGCGTCTGCGGCTGTGGGAGCTGCCCAAGTTGGCGTGGCACCGGTCCAAAGCGCGGACCGGTTAGCACAGGGAGCCCCTATAACACTGGCAGCTGTTCCCTGCACCCATTTAAGCAAATAGGGGATGTTGTGGTTGTCGCTGCAGGACCAGGGGTTGTTATATAGCGTTACCACTTGCAGCTGAAGGAGCTGGTCAAAAGCTTTGTCGGGAATGTGTGTGAACTTGTTGTTGTGCAGGTAGAGGCGTGTAAGGTGTTGTAGTCTCACCAGTGTTCCTGGAAGTATCTGGGACAAGAAGTTACTGGATAGATCCACCGTCTCTATGTTGTAGGGCATATTGGTTGGAACTGTCCAAAGTTTGTTGCTACTGAGATTGAGAAACTTGAGACTGCTCAGTGTGTTGTTGATCAGAACAGCTCTTTCCACCATATTCCTGGAAACATCGAGCACTTTAAGATTCCACTGGTAAGCTGTATCAAGTTTCTGAAGAACTTTAATGTTGTTGTTTATGGCATATAATTCCCATAAGGACTTGGGCAGATGAGCAGGAACATTCTTGAGCCAATTATTTGAAATATCAAGGGTCCTCAGATTGGTGAATCTCGTTAGCTGATGATCGAGATCTACAAACTGGTTAAAGGACAGATTTAAATATGTAATGTTGTCTTGAAGTCCATGTGGCAGTATAGTTAAGTTTCTGCCTGAACAGTCCACATTCCTGTCATTTCCTGAGCATGTACAGTTAGAAGGACAGATACCCAAAACAGTGGGTATGAAAAACAGAAGGACCAGCAGACAGGTAGATGTATTCAATATCTGGTATTCCATCGTTGCCTGAAAACAAATATACCAAAATGACACCCTTTAAATCCATGTAATATATTTTATTTCTTTATAAGGGTTGTCTTTGCAGTGGCCACTTGCAGGAGAAATTAAGTAAAAATATCAATAAACCCCTTTGTGGCATGGTCCTTTTTAGAATTGTTCAAGAGAGACTTTACAAAGCATCCCTTCATAGACTGTCATGTTGTCTGGCAGAATGAGACTTGTTTTTTCATCTCCCTTTCCCCCTCAAGCTCAAATGAGGGCTTTCTTCCGAAAATGCAAGTCTCTTCCAAATGTTATACAATGTCTGCTTCTTGTTTTTAGTGATTTCAAGCCTATATTATGTTTGGAATAATGTGTTCTTTTATACAGGATGAAAAAATGGCTGTCAACTGGATCTGCTTTACAAATCTCTGCAGTAATGTAGCAGTCCCCCCCCATACATACATGCATGCTATTTGCTTAAGTAGAATTGGTTAAAATGCATCCTAAACTGTTAGGAATTTAGTTTGAAACCCAAATGCCATGTTTATGCTATCATGCATATTATTATTTTTCCTTGTTATAGTGTTAATTACATTCTCTAAGCTGCTAACACATGTTTGAAAACTGGATTAATGTTAGTAAGAAATCTCTGACACTGCAGCAAATTTCTGGTGCAAGCATCTGTCATCAACTAATAATTTCTTTCTTATTTCTGTCTTTAAATTCGTAGTAGGTTTTTGAGATTAAAACCAAAAAAACCCAAACTTACCGTAATCTCTTCTGCGATATCAGCACATCGTTTCTGTGAAAGATTTAAGCTTAGAGGTCGTCTCGTTCTAGAGTAGCTACAGTTGCTGCCTGGGGATTGTGCTTGCCTCTTCAGCTGCATCGTATTGCTGCTAGCCGGGGCTCTGCAACCACCTGATCTGCGCTACACTGGAGGACTGCAGAGCTGTCGCTGGGGCTGACTCAAATCTATCGCCAAGTAAAATAGTTGGGGTTTGTAATTCGAATGAGTTAACTTCTCCCTTTCTGTATCTTCTGCTGTGTTAGTGCCTCAAAACGTAACGTGTAAGATTGCCTGCATAAACAGTACCGAATGAAATTTCTGTAGGCTATTTTAGCTTAAGCTGGGATTCCATTTAAATGTTCCTGTTTAAAAAGTTGCGTTCTTTTTTACCTTAGGTTAACCTCTCCTCCTGTAATAAAGGTTAATGTTAATTTAGGCTTCCTATCTTAAGCTTTTTTAAGCCACGCTGCCAGAATATCTTTTCATAATTTTAAAATACTCAGTCTTCTGCTCCTCAGATCAGGCTATCACTATATTGTCAGGTATAATATAGCTCAGCTTGTAGGATTTTACAGATTTCTATAGGTAATCTTTATCTGAATTTCTCAAAACAGTATGGTAGGAGTGGATATAGTTTATAATGCTGTTAGTTTTAACACGGTGTAATGCAACAAGCCTTAAAAAACATCTTTGCATATTGGAATGCGGTTCTTAACGCATACGCAGTCATATAGCTTATACAAATAGTAAGAAAAAATTGTAAATATCTTTTCCCGTGTCCATTGTGTGCACAGCAGCCTAGAATTGCATTTGCATAACTTATGGCTTTAATTTTTAATGGTAATTTAAAGATTTTGAAGTTTATTGTTATAATACGTGCTAACGTGTGCTCTGTGCAACATCCACAAATACATTCTCTCCCCAAGCAAACTCAAAACTACAAACTCTTTGTCATTTTGCAGACATGTCATGGAAAGCTAGGTTCAGCACCTAGCAGCTTCTTTCTATAAATCTAAATGTTCAATACTAGTTAAAAAAAAAAGTAAATTAATTTGTCTCTAAGACCTCCCTTCTACTTCCCACTAAAAAGTTAGCTGATCAAAATGCATTTTTTCAGACAGGACAGTGCGCTTTGCTTGTACTCAGGGTCCAGAAAGGAACATGTAAAACACTTGGACACCTTGTGTTAAAAGGAATCGGGCACCCACCCACACAACATTAAATAAATTTTTAAAGTTTATATCAATAATATTGAGGGCATTCTGAAAATACTGCTTAGTAGTTAGTGAATGCGCAAAACTTATTCTGCTAATCATTTGCCTGGGTGTTCTGCAAACTGTTTCTGTTTTATCCATAGAAATCCAAGGTATCTAGGTAAAAGCCTTTTTGTACTTTTCTTCAAGTGTTTGGAGCCATTTCAGCTTTTTAGTGACCACTATATTAACTGTTTACTCGCACCGTTCTCTGCTTTACCGAACAGTAGCGTGAAACGACTGGAGGTTTTACACCAGTGAACTGCTTGGTAATGCTTGGTCTAAAGGAAATCTCATTGCTATTAGTAAAGAACAACTGATGGCTGGTAGGAGGATTTGTTTCAGGTACCTGTAATCCATTCTTACCAAGTTGCCACCCAGTCATACGCAGAAAACGGATCTTCCAGTAACGTTGATATGTATGCATGTCGAGGCCTTTAGACTTCGTTTTGAATTCAGAGCTTTGTATCTAAGCAAATATTCGGTTGTGCTTTAAGTGACCAAAACATCTTGGAATTAGAAAGCTTTATTTAAAATGAACTTGAATTCATTGCATTCACTTATACAGCCTAGTAGAACAAACAATTTTTAGAAGCTCTGAGTCCCTCTAAAGCTGTACTGTTTCTTGAAAGCTCTGGGTCTGTGTGTAGTTACGTGTATGGATATACAGGCACGCAAAGGTGTGCATACTCTGTTTTCTGTAATCTCCAAAATCTGGGATCACTAGTTACATATAATTAGGAGGCACAATCCGTATTGTATTTTGTAACCATTTCCTTCAGGCAGAAGCAAGTTGTTGGCTTTTGTGAAAGCTGAAGTTAAGAAACACAGGGGAAATGCCCATGCTGTGGTCTCGCTGTTCTTGCCTGCGTCAACTTCCCCTTTTTTCAGTTGTTTGAAGAATATTTCATTTAAGAAAAACCTGAAGTATGCTGGAAATCAGTTTTCGCAGTCTGCTAAGGGTGTTCTGGCTGGGGCAGTGGTTCCTGACTCTCCTGAGTATGTAGCTCGGGCGGTGGGGGAAATTGTTCCTCTGTTTCCGCGTGAAGCTCCTGGTGCTGGCTGAGATCCCAACCGTGATCCCCCGCTGGTTCCCTGAGCCAGGCAGGTGGGGGTGGCAGGTCGGGGGGTTCGGGTGATGCCGCTGGGTGAGGACCGCAGCTGGGTGCACAGCTTGCTGCTGCCGAGGTGGGAGCTGGAGACGCGTCCCTGTTGGAAACTGAAATACTGGCTACGGAGCAGGCTTCGGCTGGTGGAGGCAATTGCCCGTTTTCCTTACTGGGAGTGCGGTGGGATGGTTTCTCTGATGCAGTGGGATCCTGCTGTAAGTTTGTGTCTGGCTTCAATTTCCAAGGCAACATAAATAAAACGGATGAACGTTTGGTAGTCTGGTCAGAGTCCATAAAGACATCTGGTACGTCTCCATCTGCAAACGGAGAACGACCTGCCCAATTCGAATCAACTAGAACTGGCTTCTTGCAGCATTTCCAGAGAAGAATTACAATAATAGCCATTATCATACTAACCAAAATGATACCAATTATCAGTGCTGCTATCCAGCTGCCATCGCTAGGTTCTGCCTGTGCTTTAGGGAACTGAGGTGGTGTCGCAACAGTCAGTGCTCTTCCAGATTTGTGTAAACTAGGTCCGGCTGCTTGCAATCGATACAGAGGAGCTTTGTCTTCTACTGGGTTCCTGGTACTGGTATATGCATTTCTTTTATTCATGGACATGTTTTGAGGTATTGCTGTAGAAAGTGATTTCCAGATTTCTCCGTAGAAGAGAACCAGTATTACTTGGTTGCTGGCCATTTTCCTGCAGCCTCTTTAAATATGTCCTCTCCTATAGCAGGAATGAAATAGAACATATTAACTTGAAAATTGTTTGGTGTATTGGTCCACGTTACTGACACCAGACAACTTTATGTTAACACTATAGTAGTGAAAATAATATTAGACCCAATGTTTAAAATTTCATGCCTGTTCTCATTTGCAAAGCAGGTTTGTCACTGACTTGACAAACAACAAGCAGATTTTCAACATTATTGATCATTCTAATTAAGTGACTTTTCTGAAGGGAATGTCTTGATAATTACCTTTTTTCACCTTATCAGAAAAAGGCATCAGCAGAGAAGCCCTGACAGTGTTTCAAAATAACATTTATCAATCATGTAAATGGTTACGGACCAGAACAAAATAAGAAACACTTGCAGCAGTATTGACAACAGGATTGTCATGGGTAAAGAAAATTGTCTTGTTTTGATGGATATAAGCCAAGACCTAAGTTTAAAGGGTCTTTACAGTTCTCTTAAACTTTTATTTCCTGTTCTTGCCTCTCTTCAGCAGTTAAGGGTACAGCACATTAATTTTTAAAAAGTTTCCAAATACTGATGCTGTAAGGGAACAGCACTTTAATGTTAAACTGTTTTTATAAATATATTCCGGCATACAGAACGCTTTTTGTGATGGAGGAGATTGTGTTAATGTTAAGTTGTTGGCATGAAACAAATACCTTTTTTTTTCCTGTACTGTTTAGAGTTCAGGTCTCCGAATGTCTCTGTATGAAATAAATGATATAAAATACATCCACTACATAGTGGGTTTTTTTTATCTGAAGTTACTTTCATGCAATTTGAGCTAATTTATTAATCACTATTATGCTAGTCATATGAAGCTGTTTCTGGGAAAATAATATGCATACATCTTTGTGGGTTTACAAATATGCAAAATTAAATTTCAGGTGCAACAGTCTAAACACATGAGTAGTAAATTAATGCTTCTTGAGAACATTATGATCTGAACTCTATAAGGTTTATAACAGGTAAAAATGATTCAATTTAATTTTTATTCTGCTCTCCTTTTTTCAGAATGTAGTCGAATAATACTTACACATAGAGTTCATGATAGTTCATAGTAACAACATTAAACAACATGTGTTTGAAACCCTAATACTTTTAAGATACAGACATTCAACAAGAGCTTTGAATACATCCTGAAGTTGGGACGTACACAGTGCAGTTCCATTTCAAACCAAATAATACAAATATTAAGCTTTTCCATCTTGAAGTTGATTCTTACCTGCACATTTATCTTCTATCGGGCAAGCATCGTCTTACTTTTTTGTTTGAAGCCTTAGGAAGACAGACGGTGTGCTGAAAGTCAAGCAGCTCAAAATGGCTCGTTTCATGTTGAAGGAGGTTTCTGCAGCTGAAGAGGAAGTTTACCAACACTTGCTGCAGGAAGTGTCAAGAGTGGGGAGATTACTAAGAGCCCTAACTGGGAGTTTGCGTGCTTTATGAGCAAACTTTTCAGCTCTCCCATTTCTATAGAACTCAAATTTTGTGGCTTTTGCCCGGTATGTGCCTATTATGTAGAAATTCATAAATACTTGTTTGCCTGTCTTTGTTGAAAATAGTTATAGTTGCTTCTGTGCGAGTCAAAAATTATGCAAGTTTGGATTGGATTTGGATCTTACTGATTTAATTTCAGTGGTGGGTTTGGTGCACTGTCATGACTATTAGTGGAAAATCAACCTTAGGTTCATTACAGTGAGTCATAGAAAGCTGTCTGATCACAGGATGCTGGCTTGCTTGCGCATCTTCGTTTGTGCAGTTGCATTAAAAGGCAGATAACTACAGATTTCACCCTTCTCCTGCCCCTTCCATGTTATTTTTCTGTCTGGATGACTTTGGTACCTGCTACCATCATTAATGGAGGGCTGTGCTCTCTGAGCAGCTGTCTTTGTCCATACTGTTTAGTGTAACCCAAACTACTTTCTTTTGTCTCCTTGAGCATTTTTTGCCTAGAAAGGCTGCCTGGCAAAAAGAAACATGCACGAATATGTCCTCGCGGCATTTTGCAAGTGTGTTCTGCCAGGGTGCCAAGTAGCTACTGCCAGATCCTTCTGCAGCTTTTCTTCTCCTCCTGCTTTTCCCGTTGTGCCTCTCTTCTGATTGCATGAGTTTTCTTTTTCAGACTCTCCCTGCTCCTGCACCAAACACAAATCCTGATCCCATACTCACACTGCAACTCCTAATCTCTTGTGCCATTCCTTTATCTCATCCCCATTCTTTGCAACCCTCATAGTCTCCACATATCTCTTGCCACAGTTCCCACCTCATTGGCAGTTCTTTTTCCTTCCTGTTTTTCCTTCCTTCCACTGATATGATTGTGATTCTTTCCTTTTTTGCCTGCTTTTTTCACGACACTGCTGGCTTACCCCTTTAATCTGCTGCCTGTTCCTGTATGCAGACTGGCTAACTCTTAGAGATTCCTTTTCCTGTTTTAGCTCTGTTACCTTCCTAGCTGTGAGCAGTTTTATACCAGGTTAGACTCTCACATTTGCCATCTCAGATTCTTTTTTTTAGTACTTGCACAGCCTCTGCTGTTGCCTCCTGTGCTCGTGGTCATTTTGGGAATGGAGAAGGTAACCGCAACGCAGCATCCCCCAAGCCTGCCCTTCAGCTCTCTGTCACCAGTGTCAGATGTTCTCAGTTCGTCTCCTAAGTACTGGGTTGTCATCACTGGTCTGTCACAGTTTGCCCTTACTCTTCTCGCCTTTCTCCTCACGTTTTAGAAATGCCTGACATAATCCCTTGTCCTCCCATTCTACTCGTGTGTTGTGTTGTGCCTCAACCCTTTGAGCTCTAAGGTCTGAATATGTGACTTACAGCAGATTCATTGGAATTTGCCCTGTAGTTTCTTTTTTTTCTAATCACTCCCAGTTCTGGGCTAAGCTTGCGAACTCTTTCCAACTTTATCTTCCTTACTACACAAACCACCTTTGCTATGGGCAGTTGCATTGTTTTAGCTCTTGCGCTCTTGGCTTCCATGATACTGTCCTCTTGCTTCTCTGTTGCTTCTTTACTTGCCCTTTCAGCTGAGTTTATGGGTAATGTAATGGAATAGGAATTGGGGATTCAGTCATGTCCTGGTTCTTTCAAACTCATAGAACCATCTCTTGTGTCAAAAATGTTTATTACAGATGCACAGGATGTTTAGAGCTTTGTCATTGTGCAGTTTTAGCACTTGTAACCGTGGTGCAACAGGTCATCTTCCACCCAAGAAGCAGCCTGTGAAAAGCTTCTCATGTTTCCTTAAAATAACAAAGCTCTGCTGTAGTGAGACCAGACACAGACATCTCCCTAGAAATATGGGAAAATCAGGTCTATTTGAGAATAAAGAAGCTAAAACTTTTGGTAGTTTGGAAGAAACTTTTGGCATGTTCTAATTGGGACATTGGTTGTATTGGGACAAAGTGGAGTGTGTTTTCATGACGCAAGAAATCACAGCTAGCCATCAGAGAAGACCTTTACTGACCTTCAGCAAATGTTATAGGAATATAATATTCCAAAATGCCTCGTGTAATACTTTTTGTAATATTTTGAGTTAGAGAGATAGTATCACGTAAGTCAAGTTATTTGAAAACTGATGTTGCTACTTTATTGGAGGTAACAAATTGAAACAGTTTTCATATTCTAACATATAATACAAACTCCATACATTCATACACAAAGTTGAAGCACAATAAATACGATTCAAATCTCTATCTGGTTCAAAAGCAATTAAGCTGCTGTAAGAAGTTCATGATGGAAAAACCTGAAAGGGTGTTTTGAGAGGGACTAGTTCTAGATTCAGTAATTGGATCAAAGTTGTGACTGAATTATGGTTTTCTTAAAAAAGCAACTTGGTTATACCCGTGTAGCACCTTATGGCATGGTATATTTATTAGACTAACAGTCCTTTCCTTTTTTTCCCCCTAATGATCTTTGAGAGTGGGCAGACTTGTGTCCTTTTGGTTTATTCTGTTCAGCCCCTGTCACCATGATTTCTGGTCAAAGGAGTAATCCCTTCTAGATCTACAAGTTGCTATAGCATTCCCACTATCATAAAAGGAAAAACCTTAAGATGTGAATTTAGTTTTCCTGTGTTAGAATTCATGTTGTTACTTGAAAGCTAAGTTTTTGCCTTAGATTAATGACAGAAAGGCAACAGATGAGTTTTTACCTGAATATGAATTAAATCTCAACTACAAAATTGGTCAAAACGGGTTTGTGTGACTTTGATGGTTCTTTGTTTTCCTGTTCGTTATCTATTTCCTTAGTGAGTTTCTCAGTAGTTTCATCTTTGATTTTCCTTTGGGTTGCAGCATCTCTCCCTGAAATTAAGTCTTGCATTATCGAGTCAGTTCCAGTTGTCTCCTTAGGCATCCTCTGCCACGTTCCTGCTGCAGTTGGCCATAAACTGTTAGTCGCCAGAATATCACCATTGCTCCTGGGCCTACGTTTTCCTTGCTGAGTTTTTTTGAGATATGACATTTTGTTTGCTATTACAACTGTCGACAGAAATAAGAAGGTGCAGATAAGCACAAGTACTGCTATTATAATGAAGCAAATCAGTATAAGAGACTTATTGTATTCACATGTTTCTTTTGTCATTGTACTCTTGGGTTTGCTGGTATTCCTAGGTCCTGCAGTGGCAGGAACAGCGCTTCTGGCAGGGGAAGATGTTGAATTTCGGGCCGTCGTGGAGGCTAAGGATTGCAGGGTACTCGTCTGCATTTCAGAAGTAGTCGTTCTGCTGCTGAAATTGGTGCTCGGAGGAGAATTTGTATTGGCTTCCATTATATTCTGGCTTCCGCTTAGGTTTCGGCTGATAGGATTCCAGGTTTCATTTATAACCCTAGGATAATCAGTGTGGTTTGCACTTGCTTGCAGACACAAAGAAAAGATTATCGTGACAGGGAAGGCAAAGTGTAGCTTACTATGCCTCTTTGTCTTCATCTTCCTATTTGGTCACCTACAAAAATACAAATTATGGTATTAGTTTAGTAAATGCTAGTTCTTAGAGGTTTGAATTGGACTTCTCGGGGAATAGTAGGCAGCAGCCTTTTTGATGAAAAAAAAATATGTAACTTGACCCCATTTTTAGTGGATATAGGAGGATGAGTTCAAGCAATTGGTATTCGGAAAGAATAGATTGTCCCGAACTTCTGACAGTTTGAGGTTTATAGAAAATATATGAAGATCAAAAAAGAATATGGAGCAGAGAGAGAAGGGAAGGTGTTTCCTATTAACTACTCAATGATATAGAGGCAGACTCTGTGGTAGTTCCTCCTCTTTAAAGCTGGCCATATTACAACTTTAAAGTTCATCACTTCTGCTTTTACACAGTGAAAGGAGAAACCCACGCAAAATTTACAGATTACTGCTTCTTACTCGCCTGTATTCCCCTGAATGTGGGAAATGTAACCCTGCCTGTAAAGATGATGCAGTGAAAAACTTGAATCTAAAATGTCCCTGTAAGTGACAGCAGTAACTTATGTAATTGTTTATATTTCTTAGCACAGCTGTCTGGAGTATTTCATAAATGCCTAGGAAAGTCTTTGTTCTCTAATTTTTCTGCTTTATTGTACAAAAGGCTATTTATCACAAGTGTACTTCTCAATTTTTTCTCATAAACATGCTACAGATTGTGACATTTTCTTTAAAATGCCTGAGTTAATTATGCAAATGATACTACCATTAGTATGTTCTGTTTCACACTTTTTCTAGTATTCAAATTTGTACTTGTTGAATTTGTCTGATGGACAGGAAACTGATCTTTAGGTTAGTCTGATACTAAGGATAATAACCTCAAAATAATAGTGACAAATTAGACAAGCAGTGAACCACTTCGCTGCTGCTACGTTGTCCAGTTCGCATGTGTCAGACACCTTCATTCTTTTAAGGCTTATTATCCCATCCAATGTCTCTCTTTCACCTGTCTCTATCAACAGAACAAAATGTTTCCTTTGAATGTTACAGAACCATGTTTGGTTCAAATAGAGACACTGTAGAGAATGACCGAAAGTAACAGTGCTATATTTTACAAATACATTTGTTCTTGAAGCTATTTAAAAGTCCTGAAGTGTATCTGTATGTTTGTAAGACTAGGTAATTTTGAAATATTCCAGACAATGTTTATTTTTATCATAGTCAAAAGTTAGCATGCCTACTAAAGAATTTGATATATTCACCCCCCAAAATCAGAGGGGTGAACTTGCTTATTTTGCAAAACCCAAATGGCAGTATGTTGAACTGCTGAAGTCCTCCAGGAAAATGAAAGAAGCGATATGCTTGGTATGTAACCAGGGAACAAACTCTGCCTGTCTCTCTGTACATGACAAAGGAGCAGCAAAGGATAAATGTACCTTTTTTACTTAGCAGTTCACCCATAACATAAAATTAGACTCCATTCTGAGATGAATCTTTGTTGTGAAGTTTGAATTAGAAACCGCCTTAGTAATCGACTACAGCTCAGGTGGAATTTTTATCTTTATATGGTAAAGGTTGCCTGGAAGATGCCTTGTAGCTTACTTTAAAAAGGAAGAAAAGCAAAAACAGCAAAGCCTTTTTTTGGAAACAAAACAACATTTCACATAAAGTTTCTGCATGACATGCAGAACTGAGATACATTTGCCAGTACTGATACACTCCAACATTTAATGGTACTGTCAGAGAGTTGCAACTCTCTTTCTGCCCACTCCCTCCAAGAGTACAGTAAGTCCAGTGTTAATTGTAGTGTACTAGACCAGATGTGCTTTTCTTAAAAATAAACAAACTGATGTTGTTAAGGGCTTCACTTAAAATCATGAGAGGACAGGAGCTGATCATTAAAGAACAACAACAGAGACGAGTAGCAACTGTCACTGTTAATTCTTTGGAGTCCGATTGTGAATAACCTTTAACATTACTAAAAATACAGTTATATCGGCTTCCTTAATTCAGGTTGAGATAATATTTGTACAGATTGTTACTATTTTTGAGTTATTTGAACTTCTTTAAAAATACTTTTGCATATAATTTTCTACAAAATCCAAGAAACTTTGAAGCGGAACTTAAAATAGGAGAAGGAAAATGTGTACTTACCTTGCCGAGATGTAGTCAAAGGAAAATTGGTGGTTTAGATATTTAGTCCTTTAACACTAAAGTTTCTTTGTGCATATATTTGCTCTTAGGGTGCAAATGACCAATAATGTAAAGCAAGTAGATTTAGACAATGCTGGTATTTTTTAAGCAAATCTGTAACTGAAATTATATGTCGTTTACTCTAAGTGGAGAACTAAAACCACAGAGATGACACACTTCCTTTTTGTAACAGCCATACCATGACACGTTAGAGGGGGAAAAACACCGACTTGCCCAAATTAGCTCTCAGAACAACAGGAAGTAACATGAGGGGAAAAAAGTATCCTCAGCAGACAAATATTCTACGTTCATGAAATTTATCTCCTCAGTTATTCTGTGCTCAGGTGGTTTACCTCAGATGTTATCAAGAACAGTGTCCAAATACATTTAAAACTACATATGTGCTTACAATATTTATTAGCTCTTTCTGTAGCCTGTTGGTTTGCCTTGAAAGAGTTAATGCTAGCTTGAAACAGTGATAGGTGTTTAAAAGTCCCTTAGATGTTCATGAGCTACTGTTGAGTTTGATTTTTAATTAATTCTTCCTAGTAGAGTTTTGTCTGCTGTGCTAGCTCTGGAGACCTGGTTTGGGCAGATGCGCTGTCTGGTCTCATAAATTCAGAGAATTGTTAAAGAGAACAAAAGGTTCTTAATATTTATATATTATCTGAATGTTTTTCTGGGAAGAGTTATTTTGTAGGCAAATCCTCTGTACTACTCAGAGGACTGATCATCCTTAGAAACACACCACCAGGCATTAGTGCGCTGCAGTATATAGCAAATGAAATGCGTTCGAGGTCCTCAAAAAGTTGGTATGTGGATGCTTAATTAGTCTTAATTAAGACTTCTGAAATAAATGTATTTTTCCACATACAAAAATAGCTATAATTTTTTTCTCTAAGGAGGTTAAAAAGTTAGTCTGAGGGACTTTTATTTTTAAAGAAACTGACCTCTTTTCATGTAATCCAGTTTTGATCCAGTTAATGCACCGTTGCTCTCCAGCATGGATTTTATTTTATCCTTGTAGCTGAATAAACCTGCCCGTCTGAAGGTCGCTTGGCTGTGGTAGGTCGCGTGGCACTTGAAAGTGAAGTTGAGTTAAATCCCAAGTCAAGCTTCATACTGGGCACTAAACTTGGCTGGAGCGTGAGCTGTGACAGAATAGTCACAAGTGCCCGTAGGCTGTAGCTGCCAGTCCAGTGTTACTGCTTTGGTTCTGTGGTGGTTTTAGAACTGTGTGAAAGATCGCTCTGGTTTAGTGTAGTGGTAGTATGTGTAATACACCACGCAAATGTTTGTAACGTGGATCTAAGATGAAAACCCAACAATGCCTGTCTTGTTTTCTTACAGATTCAAGACTGGTCAGATCAACGGAGATTTGTTGATATACCATGTCCTGCTAACTCTGAAGCCATACTATGCAAAGCCATATGAAATTGTGGTGGACCTCACACACGCTGGCCCCAGTAACCGCTTTAAAACAGACTTTCTTTCTAAATGGTTTGTAGTTTTTCCAGGCTTTGCTTATGAAAATGTCTCAGCAGTTTTTATTTATAACTGTAACTCTTGGGTCAGAGAATACACCAAATACCATGAAAGGCTCTTGACAGGTTTGAAAGGAAGCAAAAGGCTTATTTTCATAGACTCTCCAGGGAAACTGGCAGAGCACATCGAACACGACCAGCAGAAACTCCCAGCAGCTACCTTGGCTTTGGAGGAGGACTTGAAAGTGTTTCACAACGCTCTCAAACTGGCTCATAAAGACACCAAAGTTTCCATTAAAGTAAGCCCTTTTAATGCTGTTCCTAGTGAATTGTTACATTTTTATAAGGATTTGAATATGATTTTACTGTCTTTTAATTCTCCTGTCTCGAGGAGAAATCACAATTTATTAGTATGCCTCTTTAGGAAGCATAAAATCTCATACATTTGTCTTTATAAAATTAGAAGTGTCAGACTTTTCTCTCTTTGTATTTTTAACAATAGGTGCTGAACCATTTTTCTATTCTCTTTTGAAGGTTGGGTCAACAGCTGTGCAGGTGACCTCAGCAGAACGAACAAGAGTCCTGGGGCAAACGGTGTTTTTAAATGATATATACTATGCCTCTGAAATTGAGGAAATATGTCTTGTTGATGAGAACCAGTTTACCCTAACTATCGCCAACCAAGGCACACCACTCACCTTCATGCATCAGGAGTGTGAAGCCATCGTTAGGTCCATCATTCATATACGGACACGGTGGGAGCTGTCACAACCAGACTCCATCCCTCAGCACACCAAAATTCGTCCTAAGGACGTCCCCGGAACACTACTGAACATAGCGCTGCTCAACCTGGGAAGCTCAGACCCCAGCTTGCGGTACAGATCTTTTAAATGAATATCAACTTTGATAAAAAATGTGAATTCTTTCCAAGGTTTTCTTAGTCTTAGCAAATGTCTCTTGAACAAAACAATTTTTCTTTCACCACAGCTCCATAAAATGTACTTTTTAATATAAAGTAAGGTTGGGTTTTCTGTAGGTGAAGAAAGGCATACGTACTGTCAGAGTAACTGAAGGCATGCAGGAGGCTTAATTTCTCTTTTTAAGGAGAAATACTTCTGCTTTGCAATACATGTTTATTAGGTGCATTTGATTTTCATCGTGTTGGACTTCTTGATTAATAATGTTGGGAGCTGTACCTCTTAGAGCAGGGTCTTGAGTCTCGTCAGAAAGGACTACCTCGGACTGGGTGCTGGCTCAGTGGCAGCCTCTGGGGCCCCTGGCAGCTCAGGTGTACGTGGGAATATTTAGAATTTCCTGGGACTGAAAGCTGTTCTGAGAAGTCCAGTACAAAGTCCTTCAAGCGTACTCTTTAACCTCATCAGCAATTGTTTAAAGCAAGCGGAGGAGTAATTTCTTTCATTTCTCCAAGGCAAATGTTTTTGTCTCTGAATCTTAACTGGGGCAGGGGAAAAGTTCGGGATTTAAATGTAATCTCTTCTATATCAGTATTGATTTGGTTTTTAGAACATCAATACTACCACTGTGATGCCTTGGTGTTAGGCGTATAGTTTAAAATGTACAAGAAAACTATTACAAGTCATGTTGCTTGCTTTGTTACAGGTCTGCTGCCTATAATCTTCTATGTGCCTTAACCTGTACCTTTAATTTAAAGATTGAGGGCCAGTTACTGGAAACTTCAGGTCTGTGTATTCCTGCCAACAACACGCTATTTATTGTATCTATTAGTAAGACTCTTGCAGCTAACGAACCACACCTTACCTTGGAGTTCTTGGAAGAGTGTATTTCTGGATTTAGCAAATCTAGTAAGTAACACTAGTATTCCTTAATGCTAACCATGAATTTGAGAAGATTTACGTTGGTAGCTGTCTAGCTAAGTCAATTAAGCTTCCTCATGTTACTGAGTCACAGTAAGTTTAAATTGCAAATGCTTCTTAGAGCTGTTTTAGCTGTTTTCAAGATTATTCATTTATATAATACTCTGAAGCCAGGCAGTTTCACAAACTGGAATGGCATCTGTTGGAACAAAAACATTACTTTTCACATTTGAATGTGCCCTTTCCTTTCTCATGAAGTAGATTTTTAAAAAAAAAAAAAAAAAAAAAGCAACTGCCTTTTAAACTTTGAAGTTGTTAAAACAAGTTTCACTAGACATTTCATTTGTTTAGAGAATTAAGTTCATTCATAGATATCACAATACAAATTATTTGTTTCATATCACTGTTGATAGTTTTGTTCAGTGAGTATTTTAGATAGATCTCTATCAGGCTGTTACTAATTCACCAGAAGCAGAGATATTGCAGAACAAAAATAAAAATTTGAGGTCCATGATAGTGAAGGTTTAAGCTCTAGAGTATACATACACAGAAGAGTTACAGGGTTCTTTAGTCATATCAAAATTAATCTTTTCAGACTGATTATATCTCTCAATTGTACATCTGGCTCTGTTGCACTACTTCTGTCATCCTTTTTTTCCAGGCATAACACAGCTCTGACTTTACTGTGGAAGCCGTTTAGAATATATTCTCAAAATTAAAAAGTAGTGCCACTGAATGTACGCATCTTTCTAGCATCTCTTAATAAGATATTAAAATGTCAACATCTCCATACCAGATTCCTACAGAGGTTTCTTGGATGTCATTATTAAGAGTATGTTTCTTTTTGAAGCTTGTCTGTTTGCCCAGTATTATTTGCTCAGGTCTCATAGTAATTATTTTGGACAATAAAATTGAAAGGAAAAGTGCTCACAAATAATTACTTACTCGTCAATAGAGACCAGTGCTGATTCTGTGTTACAAGGTGAATTTTTATTTCAGGTATTGAACTGAAACATCTTTGTCTGGAGTATATGACTCCCTGGCTGTCCAATCTGGTCCGATTCTGTAAACACAATGATGATGCTAAGCGCCAGCGAGTCACTGCTATTCTTGATAAGCTTATAACAATGACAATAAATGAAAAACAGATGTATCCTTCCATTCAAGCTAAGATATGGGGAAGTCTTGGACAGGTACAAATTCTGCATAATTTATTGCAATTCACTTATAAGCAGAGTATAGAGTTTTAACCACTTAAATGTTACTGCAGAAAAATAAAATTCATCTTGACATGACCTAAGTATATTAACTGTATGGAGAGTAGTGTGCAAGTTCTTCTGAAGTTTCCTTTCTATAAAATACTTCATAAAATCATTCATGAACTCTGGCTTCTAGGAATGTGTTCCTGGCCCTCACTGAGAACTGAGATTTAAGTCTTTGGTATTAGTAGTAATTATTTCATCAAAACCCCTGAACACGTGGATACTCAATGGAAAGAACAAAGTACTAACGTTCAGAGGTATATTAGGCACATGGCATTGAAAGAAGTGTTCTTTTTTTTTTTTCTGTTTGTACTTCTGAAACAGATGCGTTTTGATTACAAGTAATAGAATATCAATCTTCCTGTTGATCAGTAGCTTAACACTTAGCCAAATTCTGTCCTCATCCTCCCTGCAAAGTAAAGAAAATGAAAAAAATAAAGCTGATGTCATACATGCCATTCACGAAGGAGGCGTCTAGACGAATGAGACCAGCTTTACTTGCCATGACCAGGCGTGCTCTCAAGCTTTGTGTCAGCTTCCTCGTGGTCATACTATTTTTATTTTTTTAACTGTCATCCAAACTGATGCAGCCCAGCATCACAGAGCTACTCTTGGAAAATGTGGGAGAACTGTCAAATAGATGCATGAGTGCGTTTTCTTGCTTGGTACAATTGGCAAAGAAAAACACCAAAACAAAACCCAATGTATTTCGAAAGCTTAAAAGGCATTGAGAGCAATGTGACTGTTACGTCCAGTACGAAAGTCTGTTAACAGGTAAATATGGAGAACGCCAAAGGTTAAATATTCCACTGCAGTTGGTGGAAATTTCATCGACTTAGTTGACCCAGAATCGCAACCAATTTTTATAATATAACGAGAGCTGAGGTTGAACCGTCACTGAAATAGCATGAATCTTAGCCTGCATGTTACGTTTGGAGTTGTCTGTGCACTTGGCCAGATTTGATTCTTACCTGAATATATTAAATGTCTGTCTGTTTTTTTGTTTGTTTGTTTGTTTTTTTAAAACATGAGAAGAAAGTTGTTTTACTGGTAGCTGTATTCACGTATGGCTAGTGCTCTAAACAAAATCTTTGGCAGATGAAGTCTTGCTTATTTTCTTGGAAGTATGTTTTTTCCTCCACTTCAAATGCAGTTTCTTCTTATTAAGTTCAGCATTTTAGGAATAGTTACACTTCAAAATGGAAAATAAAATAATACAAATGAAATTATAGTTTCTCCACAGTTCTGAAACACTTTGATCTGGAGTAAAACCTGATGGAATTCAGCTTTACACTTCTAAAATTTACGTTAGGCTTTTTTCCAAAAGGGTAACAAGTCACTAAAACTGATGCTTTAATTTATGGTAGTTATGCATCTTCAATTAAATAAATGAATGATTGCTCATTTAAAAGGCGGTTTACCGTGGAAAATAAAGTTAATCTGACTGATAAAAAGTTTTTTTTTCTCTAACAGATAACAGATCTCCTTGATGTAGTGCTGGACAGTTTCATCAAAACTAGTGCCACAGGGGGCTTAGGATCCATAAAAGCTGAGGTTATGGCAGACACGGCTGTAGCGCTTGCTTCGGGAAATGTAAAATTGGTTTCAAGCAAAGTGAGTTCCCTCTTTGCCTTGATTTCCTTTTATATAATAATTTCAGCTTATATAATAATGTGACACGGAGGTGCTTTCTGATAACTCAGTACAGGCAATAGTGCAGAAACCGTGATAAAATAGGTTCCTAGCAATAGAATAATTCCTGTGTTAAATTGTAACGGTTTTTACTGAAATTTTGAGCTGTGCTCTTCGAGTAAAACAAGATGGTTGCTCTCTTTTCAGGTGATTGGAAGGATGTGTAAAATAATCGACAAGACTTGTCTGTCTCCAACTCCTACACTGGAACAGCACCTGATGTGGGATGATATTGCTATTCTAGCACGTTACATGCTGATGCTCTCCTTTAACAATTCTCTGGATGTGGCAGCACATCTCCCCTACCTCTTCCACGTAGTGACTTTATTGGTGGCCACTGGTCCCCTTTCTCTCAGAGCTTCCACTCATGGTCTCGTTATCAACATCATTCATTCTCTTTGCACTTGTTCACAGCTTCACTTTAGTGGTAAGTTTTTTACAGATTTTCAATTAAGCTGATTGTTCCTTGGTTTGTTTGAGAAATATTTGAGTTGTTTGTCTCTGTCTAAATTATTTGTTTGAAAATACCGTGTTGTAATTGAGCTGGCATACAAATCAGAATGAGGATATGACCTACAACAGATTAGTATGGAATTAAAAAATTACTATCTGGTTTAGAGCAGGTGCATAATGTAAATTGCTTGTATAACGGATTTTAAAAAAAGGGAAGAAAGTACCAGTAAGTTCCTGTAACGCAGAGAAAGGAGAAAACACGTCTGTGTTAAAACTGACTGATGTGCATCTTTTGAATGGTTGCATAATGTGGTAACAAAAATATCAATTGCATAAGGGGATTGTGAAACTATACTGTTAAAACAGGTATTTTGCATACTGCTGTATCTTAGCAGTCCTAAAATAATTGGTATTAGAAATATGTAGCTGTCACTTCTTACCACAGAAGTACAGTATAAACCCAGTCTAGATTTTGTGCAGAAAAAAAATGAAAAGTTTATGTAATCTTGTCTTTTTTTAAGTATCTGAAAGCTCGTTCTATATCTATATATATCGACAGAGTGAGTGTGTGAATACACACACACGTATATATGTATAAAGAAAAGCTTTGCTGTGATGCACAGAGAGAAGGGCAAGCCTTCCTGTTTAAACAATGAATTTGAAGTGCAGTGAAATGAACTGAAAGTTCAGAAATGTAAATATATTCAGTGCTAGGAGCAGGGCTGTTATTCTCTTCTGGTTTAAGTGGCTTTCTTCATTTTGGTGCCAGAGCCAAAAGCAGAATTTGATTGCAGTTTGAACTTACAGTTCTGTTGGTATTTCAAAGCAGGAACTCTCCAGGTTTCCATTTGCTCAGTCAGTGGGAGGAGAAGTCTCACAGAACCACATCTTTAAACAAGTTTCTTTCTACCTGTTTTTGGAATGCATCTTCCTGGTGACTGATTTCAACAGTCTGTGCAACAGACCACAGTTGTTGTGGTATACTCTGGGAGAAGTAGCAAAGAAAACCGTATTAGAATGTGCAAAGTGACATATAGGATGGTTATCTACTTTTGTATTCATGGCAGGGTAAGCCTCAGGGTGTTTAAAATATGGATTGAATTTCAGTGGTTTAAATCTAATACGTAAAAATTTATTCAACAGAGGAGACCAAGCAAGTTTTAAGGCTGAGCTTGACTGAATTCTCTCTGCCCAAATTTTATTTGCTGTTTGGAATCAGCAAAGTGAAATCGGCCGCAGTCATAGCATTCCGATCCAGCTATCGAGACAGGTCATTTTCACCTGGTTCCTATGAAAGGGAGACTTTTGCACTGACTTCGTTGGAAACTGTTACTGAAGCTTTGTTGGAGATCATGGAGGTATGTGGTTCGAAACAAAAGAAATTATCCATAAGGAAAAGTGGCACTGCTTACACTTTCTACAGGCAAGCAGTGTAGTGAGATGTACTTCCCATGATGTGGTAATAAATAGTTAAGTAGCTGACTTCTGAGAACTAAACTAACTGCATATTCTGAATTTTAAAAATACTTTTTCTTAGTGTTACATGTATTCAAACGATATAATTCTTTTTAGGCTTGTATGAGGGATATTCCAACGTGCAAGTGGCTGGACCAGTGGACTGAACTGGCTCAAAAGTATGTCATAGATCTCAAAACATAACCCCTGCCTGCCTGTGTAGGACACTTAGAATTCTCAGCTTTTCATTATACGGCCGTTTGTTGTGTATTTGTTTAATATAGTATACTCTCTTTCTTCACAGGTTTGCATTCCAGTATAACCCGTCCCTGCAGCCAAGAGCACTTGTTGTCTTTGGCTGTATAAGTAAACGTGTGTCTCATGGGCAAATAAAACAAATAATCCGAATTCTGAGCAAGGTATATGGGTCTATGTCTATTTTCCTTTGTGACTCATAAAATAGCTATTTTAGTTATTTTTAGCTTTATCTTCCCATCAAATGTAGAACTCGGAGTAATCTGAGGATAAATTTTTTTTTTAAGCATATTCTTGTGTAGAACTGTCTGATTGGAAATACACTTTTTGGAGGCCCAGCTTTTTGTTTTAAATCAATTTGGTGTCAATAAGTTTCATCACTGCTGCAACTTCTAGAGTAACAGTAGTTTTCAATATTGAGTTTAAAATTTGAGACACTGAGATTGATCCAGAAGTCAGTATTTAAATGAGAATTTTTCTGTTATGGCATTTAGCTGCATGCACATGATTCACAACTTCCTTTTTTTAAAGGAAGTTAATAATCTAATGTGTTATATGTAAGTACAAGAAAGAGCAGGGCATTCGTATAAGAAAACTTTGAAACAGACTGCCTGACTTGGTAGTGACATTCCATATTTTCCAAAGAAGGTTGCGTTCCATAGCGAGTAAACAGTGTGCAAAATATGTCTTTAAGCATTTTATTAGAGTTTTATGGACATGAGCTTTAATTGGACAGCATCTGAAGTGTAGAATAGCTGTTCTCTAATTCTTGCACCCTGTTCTGCACCCTTACTTTTTTAATACACATTGTGCAGTTGCTTTCAGCAATACATATGTCACTTCTGTGTAAATTTCCATTTGTAAAAGTCCTTGAGAATTGATTTAAAATGAGCTCAAGCTTTGCAAACTAATTGAGAGCAACAGTTATTGTTTAGAGCTTTGATCTTCTTTTTACAAAGCAAAATCTAATTATGGTTGTATTTTTAATTGCTCTTTTTTTTTTTCCCCCTACAAAAAGGGACTTGAGAGCTGTTTAAAAGGCCCTGATAATTACAATAGCCAAGTTCTAATAGAAGCTACAGTTATAGCTCTCACCAAGCTACAGCCTCTTCTTAATAAGGTAAACAACTGGATTTTTAGGGTATTTTGTAAATGAAAATTGTAATTATGGGTATAATCTTGAAAATGTAAGTGAGTTTGTGGTATGTGAAGTTCACACTTCACTGCTATGACTCATACTCGAAAGTACTACATATGGGAAATATGTCAGAAGTTTATATGTGGGACCTGTGCAAAGGCTTTAAAAATGCTTTAGAATGTGCTGTTCTACTTCACCAAACTGGGCCATAGCAATATAGGCAAAGCTGTACCACAGGCTGTCTTAATTCTTTCCAAACGATTTTCAGTCTTGGCTTTCAAATGTGTGATTGCTGATATACGTCTTTTGGGTCATGGCTTGTAATAGATGTTAGTCTTGCCTGATTTGCTATTCATTTAGCCATCTGTATGTTACTTTCAAGTTCATTATTTGAGCAGCATAGCAATAGGTACACCAGTAATGAAGAACCTCATGTATCTACTGTTAGTAAATTAAGCAGCAGATTTTTCTAGGAACAAATTTTAAAGAGACCCAGGATTTGTTGAACGCCAATTTTTCCTGCATGCTTTTTTGATTTGGAGAAGTTGTTGGCTGGCCAGTTAGTTATATGTGCGGAGTTGCAATCCATTTTCAACACGCGCTCTCAAATTGATAACAAAAGACACATTTTGTTCAGTCTGGTGTAGGGCAATATGTGTCTGACATTTTTGTGAGCAAGGGAAGGAATAGAAGAGAGGAGGAATGGCTCGGGGCGGGGGGGAATGGCTTGAAACTAATTTACTTTCTGCCGTTCACCTGCTAAGCACATTAAGGCTACAGGTTCATATGAACATCTGTTTCGTTGGAACGGATGCGGTAGAGGACAGAACCCGCTACAAGAAGGACAGCGATGCGTATACAAACCCATGTGTCAGTCCTGTTTGTCTTTCATTTACGGGAATTTACTTGAAAGTGAAGTTGTGGCTTTTTCTTTTTCCTTCCAGGACTCTCCTATGCACAAGGCCCTCTTTTGGGTAGCTATGGCGGTGCTGCAGCTAGACGAAGTGAACTTGTACTCGGCGGGTACAGCACTGCTTGAGCAGAACCTGCACACCTTGGATAGCCTTCGAGTGTTCAACGATAAGGTAAGCTGTCAGCGGTCAGCTGTGCCTCCCCTTTCGTTTATGTGAGCGGTCAGATCTGTTAGAAAAAAAAAAATTCCTTGTCCTCGTGGACACGAGCTAAGCAACTAAAACTGAAATTTGCGTTAGGAATTGCTCCACTTGGGTAGTAGCAACAGCGAAACTAAGATGTAGAGATGAAGCTCTTATTATTTTGTTCTAAACTGGAACGGAAATGTATAGATGTGTTCTATTCAAGAGTGTGTTTGGTGTTTTCACGTAAGCTCTTAAAATTACTGGTTTGTCACCTTTTTAAAAAAAACTTGAGATATGATGAGTAACTTTCAATGAGGTACTCTTGTTGTTATTTTTTTTTTCTGGGTCAGAGCCCAGAAGAGGTGTTTATGGAGATCAGGAGACCACTCGAGTGGCACTGCAAGCAGATGGATCATTTTGTTGGGCTAAATTTCAACTCCAACTTCAACTTTGCACTCGTGGGACACCTCCTGAAAGGTAAGAATACGTACTGCTGTTCATATTAGGTGAACATCCTTAATTCAGAAATAAAAACAAGTTCAAGGAGAAAGGGGAAAAACTGGGTGGTGGATTTTAAGTGACTTGGATTACAGAATAAATACAGAATTAAATGTTCTTTGACTAAAGGACTTTGCCAGGTTTCCTTTATACATGTCCTGTGCAGGTCTTTAGTACTAATGATATAAATTCTTAACTGTCACAGGATGTGTGGCTTCAGTTGCTGCAATTCTTTACTACTTCCTCCAAGAATGCTGCCTCTGTGTGTTTGCCTGTGTTCAGGCTCACTGTTTCTTTTAGAAGACTGATTTGTGAGATAACAGGTATAATATATGCACAGGCGTTTGAAATGATGTGATTTCAGGGAGAAGGACAGAAAGAACTAGTCTTGAATGTGCAACTTCTGTTGGCGTTCTGCTTCCTTACCCTTTATATGAAGTGTCCTGAGAACATGCTGAAAAATACTTATAAATATTTTCAAAATATTAATGCTTCATAAATATGTATTCAAAAATAAATACAATATTTGGTTTCTTAACCTCACTTCTTAGGGTACAGGCATCCTTCTCCTACCACTGTAGCAAGAACAGTAAGGATTTTGCATACGCTACTAGCTCTGGTTAACAAACATAGGAACTGTGACAAGTTTGAGGTGAACACCCAGAGTGTGGCTTACCTAGCAGGTAAAATTAAACAAACAGACGTTCTTTTAAACTTGTGCTAACTGAAAAGGAATGGATTATTGTGGGAGTTCTTACGGGTTTAGGTTGATAAAATTGTACCAAGATAAAGGAAACTTGTAACTGGAGATGGATAAGCGTCTGGGCTCGGCTGGGGTGCACCAGTGAAAGCTTTTTGTGGCCTGAAGGCTTGCCAGCACAGGACCTGCTGGGCAACTCCGCAAATACTGCAGGGAAGCTGAAGGTTCCTTGGTTTAAATACCAAATGAATTGTGTGCCTTAAGATTCAAATTTCTAGTGGTCTAGAAATAGAAACTGTGACCATGTGAGGGCAAATGTTTGAGCTATGTAATTGTAACTGGATGGGGAATAGAATTCTTTTTAAATGACCTACTTTTAACCTGTACATTGCAGTAAGGTGTAATTACATCTCGATGGTGGTCTTTGTACTTAGTAAAAAATTTATATTGATGGAATATTGCTTACATTCTTCAATGTATTCCTACTGTGGAAAACTTATGTTAGCTTTCTTTGAATTTTTAGCTTTGCTGACAGTATCTGAGGAAGTTCGAAGTCGCTGCAGCCTAAAACATAGGAAGTCTCTCTTGTTGACAGACGTTTCAGTGGAAAATGTTCCTATGGATACATATCCCATACACCACAGTGACACTAGCTATAGGTTGGTTGTCTAACTTCTAGATAAGTTATCCAGATTTCAATGTCTGTTTCCTTTAGTAAGTTATCTAAAGGTAACCTGTGGTATATTGAAAACTGAAACCCACATTCATAAAACTCAGTTAATGTTCTATTATTGGTTCCCTACTTACACTGTGATCAAGAGTCACAGAGAAATTTGGGTATTGAATTCATATAGAATTAATTTTGAGATCCATAAAGCTATTTCAGAGCTTAACTGCTTTGGAGGTTGTTAAATTTTTTGTTAATGTCATTCTGCAAGACCTAATTTCAGCTTATTTTTCATTTATATTTTAGAATAAAATTTTTTTGTCCTTTTAAGAGCGTCAAGGCATGTACTAAGTAACCATTTGGTCTGTGTCACTGGAAAACCTTGACACCTTATAGCCTGTCTATAAGCAGCCACAGAGATAAGCTAAGAAATCAGCCTAGAAGTGACATGGAGAGCCAGTTTGTCTCAGTAGGCAGCACTTTACTCATTATCTCTTTTTAGCATCTAGTATGCAGTAGCTGATTATTAAGTATCTTTCATCTTGCCTCATAGGCTGATTTGCTTGTGTTCTTTTCATTGCTTTATTTCTGATCTCTTCAGCATTACATTCGTATCAGATGGGTAGTTTTCACTAGCTCAGACGTTTTTGCAAGCAAAGTAATTACTATTTCTTACTATGTGTTTTGGGGAGATTAACCTGTTAGGAAGGATGGGTTTAATAAAGGATAGTTTGGCTAATTGAAAAATTTATGCCTAAATGTGCACAGTTTTAAAGATTTTCTTAATTTAATTTCTCTGCGCTTTCAGGACACTAAAGGAAAATCAACCATGGTCATCACCAAAGGGGTCAGACAGACATCTGGCTGCCAGTTACCCGACAGTGGGACAGATAAGCCCTCGAACACGAAAATCCATGAGTTTGGATATGGGGCAGCCTTCACAAGCGAACACTAAAAAGCTTCTAGGTTATTAAGATCACTAATTTACTAATTTGTCTACAGAATACCCCAGGAAGTGTTACTGGAGAAAAATTATAGTTGTATTTGTTCTGATTTTAAGTGCTTATTCCTGATTCAGAGCAATAGATTCAGTTTCTACAAAATACAAAGTATAGAAAGAACAGTGTACAGTTAAAGAGGACTAACTCAGTTCTTTTGATCATGAAGGTGAGGGGAAGCAAGAGTGACACTCAAAATGTGTGTGTTAAAGTGGAGGAAATAGGGGGGAAAAAAAAAAGGGGGAAGAAAAAAAGATATTCCAGATATTAAAGATTCATAGTGCCAATTTTCTGCTACCAGCCCTCTTTCAACAAAACCAAGAAGCTGAATGCCTTAGCTTAGTTACTATATTGAATGCTCTGTCTTATGCTAAAAGAGATGGTCCCAAAACATTTTAGATGTCTTGTAAGCAATCTCATTTTTATTCATGGCTTCTCAGTGCATCATGTTTACAAGCAAAGTCTTAATATCAGAGAAACAAGATTAATTGCTTTGCATAACTTGCGGGTACCCTTTTACATTATACAGTATATATGGAAGAGGGACATTTCTTTCATTACAATCCTATTACTGCTTCCTTTTCAGTAATCACATTTTGGCATGTTTATTCGATGTGATGTGTTGACCAGGAAACCATAGCATGCCCACAGCTTACATATTTGAATAAATTGCATGCTTTTCTCATATGTATTGTGAAACATTTTGAAAAATGTGATGGAGAGCGGCATGGTGTGATCATATTTTCTCTACCGTCCCTGAAAATGGTGAAAATGTCCCCAGATTCCTATCAATATGTTGTAGACAGAGTAGCTTGGCCAGCAAATCAGAAGAAGTTAGAATATGGATTTAGGTTTAATGTTTTTAATTGCCTGATAAATTGTTTTTAGGTACAAGGAAAAGTTTTGACCATTTGATATCGGACACAAAGGCTCCTAAAAGGCAAGACATGGAATCTGGAATCACAACGCCTCCCAAAATGAGGAGAGTAGCCGAAAATGATTATGAAATGGGTGAGAAACAGGACTAACATTTTAAGAATAATACTAACTATAAATGCTTTGTATATATATACAAAGGATTATTTCTAAATTCAGTGTTTATTTGCCTAGGTTACTGTAAGGTAAAGGAGAAATATCTTTCTTAACAGTGGCTTCTGGAGAGTAGAGTCTTCCATATCACTGGCAACTGAGGTTTGAATTAGAGTTGCTCAGTACGCAGATGCAGAATAAGGGGCAGCTTTGAAGCAGTGCATACAGGAGTGAAACGAAATAAATAAAATTTGGCTTTTTGTAAGTGAATAAGCCCTAGCTGCAAATTTCTGCAGGAGATGGAACGTGACCTAATGCCTAGAATGCCTCTCTTCATCTTCTCCCCCATCCGCTTCCTGCGCCCCCATCCCCAATTGCAATGCAAGACCAGGGTTCTGTTGTACCCGATGTCGGTCTGCTCCTGACCCTGAATATGGTACTTACCACCCCTGGGCCTGTATTTCACCAAATAGGAAATTGGGGTTGTTGTTTACCATTTGATAATACATCCCATGTAATGATCTAGCGCTGCTGGTACGACAGCACAGTTGTTGCTTTTATACTTTACGAAAAGGCTGGTGAACTCCGAAGTTTGCATATGACTGAATTTGTTGTGCAAGAGCTAATTCTATTTTGGTTTGGCTTTATTTTGCTTTGGATGAGTTGGTCTTTTTTATCTGGCAGAAACTCAGAGAATATCACCGCAGCAACACCCACATCTTCGAAAAGTTTCTGTTTCTGAGTCAAATGTCCTCCTAGATGAAGAAGTTCTGACTGACCCAAAAATTCAAGCGCTGCTGCTTACAGTTCTTGTAAGCTTTCTTTCTGTGTATTGTCTGTTATATTCTGATATTCTGTCTTCCAAAGAAGCATACATGTTCCTTCCAGTGTTTCTAAATTCAGATGGATCAGAATGACTGTGATGTGCAAGTCTATTCTTTTGTTGCTGTTCTTCCCACTTTCTAGGAATCACTTTTAGAAATGTATTTAAATGCTCTTTGAGAGCAAATACTGCATTTTCGTTATCCTGTATTGTTCTGTAGAACATATCCAACGATTGTCCCTTTTCCCTGGCAGATTTTTATTACAAACTGATTTTGTATAATAAAAGCATATTAATACACTATACTGAAAAATTTAAGAAGTGAAAATTGTTGGAAACCCAGCATAATTCAGTTTAAAAATGATTAACTAGTAATATAGGTAAAGTATGACAGCGCTTTCTTCAGATGTACCAATACAGTTACCATTCCTGATACAATTCAGAAAGACTTAGTTGTGCACTTTTGTAAAAAACCGACTAGCTAAATTTTCTGCCAGAATAGAAGCTATTACCAACTGTTTTTGTTTCCCACGTACATATAAATAGCTTGATTCCACGTCCGAAGAGGATGTAAGTTAATATTTTGTAATAGTGCTTTCTGCTATTCAGAAATCTTAAAACCTTAAACTGCAACAACAAAAGCCTGTAACTACTCAAATTAAATTAGAAGCATGCTAATTTAATCCTTTACATTATGACAGGCAACATTAGTGAAGTACACTACCGATGAGTTTGACCAGCGGATTCTGTACGAGTACTTAGCAGAAGCCAGTGTCGTCTTCCCAAAGGTCTTTCCTGTTGTGTAAGTATCTAAAACTCTGTTTATGACAACTCTGTACTTGGCCCTTCCTTCAAAAGGTCTGGACCAGGGCGAGCACGTACAAGGTCCTTACTCACTTGTGGGTTACTCGCTGCAGTCTGTCCGTGGCTTGTTGAGACAAATGTCCACAGCAATGCCAGAATCGATTCGGCCTTTTCCCCTGTGTGAAATGGATATAACGTTCTTGCTAGAACAGGCATCCTCAGATACCAGTGCTCCAGCTGGTCCTCGGAAGCGCTCTTCGGCATCAGATTTTCGGGCGGGTTGGCAGAGCGTGGGAGAACTCCGCACCGCTGTTGCCAGGGAGCCTGTCTCTGCGGCCATCGCTTTCTTCCAGAAGCTTCCAGCGTCACTGCTGCCGTTAGCCTGGTCTAGGGACTTAGCGTGGCTTTATCGCTGGTTCGATACTGCGGAGAATCAAATTACGCTTTAATACCTCCGTCTGCCTTTCTATACAAGTCAATATGTACTGTCCCTTAAGTGTTATTTTCACCCCAGTCACACTCAGGTTTTTTAATTGATGCCACAAGTGCATATCAAAACTGATTAAAAGCATAGTTCAAGATACTCTTTGGATGTATTTCTTTAGATATCTGTTTAAAAGTAGTATTCGCTGGAGTCAGTATATGTAAAGGAAACTCAGCTATCAGAAATTAGGATGAGTAGACTTTTAAAACTGACCTGAGCATGATTTTGAAATAATGCTACCTTCCTCTGGCTTTATAAAGTAATATTCAAAGTACATACAAGTTCTGTGAGTTACTGAAACCACAACTGCAACTGGCATTTGTATTAAAAAAATCAAACATGCGTAAGATTTGCAAGGGAGCTCAAATGAGACAGTACTCCCACGAGTTTAAAAAGCCGCTTTGAAATTCCAGCGCTGACATGTACGCAAATCCAATGAATAATTTTTTTGGTTGAAAATAATTAATATTTGCAATTTAAAGTGCTGGGTAAATGCTTTAATGGGTAATATTGTTAATACAATTTTTTGAAAGTGTTACACATCATAAGAGTCCTAGCTGAACGTATATAGGAATTGCGTTCTAAAATCACTGAGATTTTGAAAATCCCATCTTAACTGCTGTTTGCTTAAGTCAGTTGGGAATTGCAGGTTTATTTTATTTAATGAACAAAAAATAAGCCACTTCTCTTTTCTTCAGGCATAATTTATTGGATTCGA
This sequence comes from Aviceda cuculoides, assembly GCA_035590195.1. NCBI lineage: Eukaryota > Metazoa > Chordata > Aves > Accipitriformes > Accipitridae > Aviceda > Aviceda cuculoides. The sequence continues at coordinate 1,552,311 of JAVJGG010000085.1, forward strand.
AGATCAATACCCTTTTATCGCTGTGCCAGGATCCAAATTTGTTGAATCCAATTCATGGGATTGTTCAGAGTGTTGTCTATCATGAAGAGTCTCCACCCCAATACCAAACTTCTTATCTACAGAGTAAATATTTTACCTTTTTTTTAAAAAAAAACCCTGCTATATTTTAAGTAAGATTTACTACTGAAAATGTTTCAGAATTGCAGCCCTAATGGAATAGTCAGTCAGTCTTGTGTGGCATCTCTCCAACTTCATATATCCTAGTAGAAATAAGAGTTTGCATATTAAAAGAACCCTACTGACATGAATATTAAAACTGCTTATTGCAGTTGTGCACCAAATATTAAAAGTATTACACCATCTATGTGAGCAGAAAGAAGTTGAAACGCAGTATTCTGCTTCCACTAACCAGCTTAAAGCAATACAAAACATGAATGGTGGTGATAAATGATGAGTTTTAAGTTAGCCTTGAAAGTCAGGGGTTGATTGAATTATTGGTAAATTCCATAGAGTAACATTTGTTTTTCAGTGCCCAAGCTCACTTTCATGTGACACTTGGAACACTTAAAACTTAAATATTTTTTTTTTTATGGTCCTTAATCAAAACCTTTCCAGGAAGATCCATAAGAAACAGATGACAGTTGAGAAAAACATAAATGTTGACATAATTTTTAAAATGGGGTGTGTATTCACATGCTAAATTTACCTTTTAAAGTATCATCAAGAATTTCTTGTATGACAGTTGTGAGATTTTGAGGGTTTTACAACTTACGTGTTGTACAAATTAAAACGCCTTAATTGTTATACATGGTTTAGACAAAATTCAGTGTCGCGTCTCCAAATCAAAATATTTCATTTCCATGCCTAAGTAAATCCAAGTGATGTGCTGTATGTACTTTCTAGTTGCTTTCTGTCAGTTGAGAACTGTGTTTTTGTGGTAACATTCAGTTTGGTTTTGTAGGTTTTGGATTTAATGGGTTATGGAGGTTTGCTGGCCCATTTTCTAAGGTAAGAACAGTACACTTTATGTCAGTTCATGAGTGTTTTGCCTTCTTTTTCTGTATAAAGCACATTGGTGCTCCAGGAAAGGTGCAGATAAATTACAAGTCGTAGAATTAATATGAGCAAGTTACTAATATAAGGCTCACTTGCATAGCTAAAACCGTTTTTGAGCCTGCATTAGGTATTTTGATAGACTCGGTGAGGTCGAATTACCAAAATTGGGTAAATGCACCTTTTTGCTGCTTCCAGGTTCACTAAGGGGCCTCGGGCGTACAGTAGCGTTCAGGAAGCCTCCAGTTTATTGCGTGTATCTTGCAGTGCAGGGGATTAATTTGCGAAGAGCGGTAATTCCGTACGGCTGGATTCGATGTTACACCAGAACAAGCAGCCGGAGCGCTGACCGTCCGTTCCCTCTCGTCATGGTAACGGGAGCCGGATGAGCAGAGCAGGCAGCGGGCTGGATCTCGGGCTCTGGGGGCACGGGCCCATCCTTCTGAAAGTGTGAGGGGCAGGCGGCTGTGGCGGTTCACCCCACGGGCGGAACGGCCCCTCTTCTCCGACCTCGCGCGGCCACGCGCTGCTGAAATTACGCCTACAAGTGGTCTTTAATGTGCACGTTTGGATTAATCTGGGAAAGACCACAGATCAGTTTTTTACAGATACATCAGATGGTATTTAAAACTTTCAGGCTAAACCGGTGTGATATTAGAGTGAATTCTGGGGCAAAGCTCGTATCGACAGCAAAGGAGAAAGAAAAGAACCAATTTATTTTTCTCTCTCCCCCCATGTCCCCATTACCCACAGCAAACACAAATCCCAGACTATGCTGAGCTCATAGTGAAGTTCCTTGATGCCTTGATTGACACGTATTTGCCTGGAATTGATGAGGAAACCAGTGAAGAATCTCTCCTGACACCCACGTCTCCGTATCCTCCCGCAGTGCAGAGCCAACTTAGCATTACTGCTAACCTTAACCTTTCCAATTCCATGACCTCGCTTGCAACTTCCCAGCACTCCCCAGGTCAGTAGCTGTTCTGGTACTACATAGGTAAGGGAAATGTATTGAATTTACTGGTTTTGTAGCCAAGCGCTGAGCCTCGTTGTCTCTTCGGATGTGTTTATGCATCAAACATCATTGCATTCTTGAGTCAAATGAATATTAAACTGTTTACTAAGCTATTACACTGCTATTTCAGATGTTGGATTTTGTCCAGTGCAAAAGCTGTGCTCCAAGTTGTTGTACATGAAGGAAATAGCATTAAGCGCGTCAGAACGAATAGCGGCTGCATCTTAATATGGAACGTATGCAGCAGTGGAGCCTTGAAACTTAATAAATATAAATATATAATCATGATATTTTGCAAGGAGAATAATACCTATCTGGGCACTACAAGGTCGCACATATTAGGAAAAAAAATCCAGAACTGTGCCGTGGAATAGCATGTCTGGGCTGACTCACTTTCGATTGACTATATGATTTAAGGCCAATGCTTGTGTAGGCAGCATGGTACGGAGGTCTTACTCTCCCTTGAAGAAAAATAAGTATTCATGTGGATACGTATGGAATACTGGGTCAGTTCAGACTGTTGTTTTGCCAGAAATATGCTGATGATAAAACAAAGGCTTTCAGGAAAAGAACAGTCATCAAAGGCAGTAAATGCATAAAACCACTGAATTCCTTCTGGCTTGGGGAGAAGGGAATTACAGGGAAATGCAGAGGTTAAATTTAACAGCATAGATTTTCAGGGTGAAAAAATTTAAAAAGAGAGCAAAAATTATTCAGTATAGCAGATGAAGCATAAGCTAGAGGAAGTTAAATACAAGAAGAAAATGGAATTTATGTCAAAGAAATCTGCATGAAGACTCTTCCTGAAGTGATTTTGGATTAGTGTCTCATATATTGAGGAAATTCTTTATTTCTTTGTCATAAAAATTACACCGTGTGATATTTCTTAAATGATGATTTAACTGTTGCAGTTCTGAACACTGAAGTCAATCAACATTTTATTTCTGCTTTGTTTCTAACCTTGATGGAAGGCTAGAAACCACTTTTATTTAGGTATAGTATTTACAGAGGCGTTTCGGTTTTTTTCACTCTCCTGTTGTTCACTGGTTTCTGCTTGCCCTGAGATAAGCTTTACTTAGCTGTACTTAGTTCTATTCAAGAAATCTGGTCTTCCAGATTATCAGTTTGCTCACAGATGCTGTGCATGATTTTTGTTCGATATGATGAGTATGGTGGAGGTGAGGCATGTGCAGAGGTGCAACAGAGGTAAGACAGTGCTCTGTGTTTGAAAAATTTGGGAATAGTGATTACTTTTTCTATTTTGTGCAGTGAAAAATGATTACAACTCTTTTTTTTTTCCAGTATGAAAAGCCAACTTAAATTGTTTAAATTTGGGGAGATCACCTTCTTGAAATACTGATGCTGTGTTCTAGAATTGTATTTCAAGATGCCTGTCAGTCTAAATATGCTCCAACTAGTATTTGCTTTCCCATTTCCTGCCAGTTCAGGATGATTTATTACGTTAATGTTGTCCCAAGTGAGGAGAGAAAGTGTGAAGCGTATTTTTCCACAGTTGTTACTTCTCTCTCTGATACTTTATTAATAGCACTTTTAGCCTAAAGGAGACTGTTATTGCCGTTGTTTCCTTGTTTCGTATTCCTGCCCAAAAAGAAGTAAAAGCTCACTGGCCTGAAAGGGACTCACTGGTGCCATCCCGGAATCCCATTTGATTTGAGTAATAAGAACGGGTAAAAGTTGAGTTTGAAGAAGTTTTACAGAGTGCTGTTTTACTTAAAATTTTACAATGTCCATTATATGTTATGAATATATAATGCAGGCTCTGTATTGTATTATCATGCAATTTGTCCTGTATGTAGAAATATTTCTGTATAAAAACTCCTAATTGACTGCAGGTGCAGATAACCAAGATGATGGAAAAGGAAAGTGGTTCACAGAAACGTTCTGATTTAACATACAGCTAAGAATTACCTGTGATATTAGAACAGGGAGAAGGATAAAATCAAAGGGCAAAACAGTAGCCATTGCTGTCAGTGTGAAAATAAGTACATTATGGGCAGCATCTTTCCATTTAGAATGTAGACTTGGTAGCAACTCCAACAGTTCTTTTTGCAAGGATGAAGTGATGATGCAGGATTAGACCCTCTACTAGCGAAAAAAGCATTTTGCTGTGTAAATATCTGCCCTCCTTCCGCCTCACTTTCTATTCCTTCTTCCTTTGTTAGCTAAGAGGAAGGAATTAATCCAGCTCATCAGAGATTTTGTTCAAGTGTTCCGCAAACAGATGGCTTTTATCAAGCGCTGGTTAAGAGCTCATGTCCACGAATGGAGTTAGGAACTAGTGAACTTGTTCAGGATACTAGTGAGTCTGTAATAATGCATTTATGACACCCTGTGCATGTTTTGCTTGGAAATTAAGGTTTAAAAGACCAATATGATGAAGGCCAGGAGATTACCGATGGTTCCATTTTTGTGTAACCAGGCTGGAGGCATCTTTATAAAGAATCAGCCTTTGTAGGTGTTTCCAGGTAGTGTGAAGTAACCTTAAGTGATTACTACTTTATGAAAGCCTTGTGCTTAATGTTTAATCTAAGTGGTGTTTTCCCATTATCTCTAACTATTTATTAGTGTCTTGCCTATTTCCTTGAGCATTCTTGCTTCATTTTAGCAATTTGAATTCAAAGACTTGGGGTTTGATCAGGGAATCTACAGTTTTCTGAAACTGTGGGCCAGGTCACAACACAGAGCTTTTCATTTTGCTCCTTGGTCCCATGTTTATTACATTGCTCCACTTCAATCAACATAGAATTTCACTAGTTTAAACTGGTATGTTAACCAGTACAACTTTGCATAAAACATGCTTTGCTTTTTAAGCTGCTTAATTGTATTAAAAATTTAATTGGTCTTCTGGCACTTTATACAGCTCCATAGCTGCATACATGAATTTTGCATTCTCATTAAGTGTGCCTGGAGGTGTGTGATGGCGTTGTCATTGCTGTACGCGTTCACACTGTAGGGATGAGTCAGGGAGAAAGTGACAGAAGACCTAATATCTGCCATGGTAAAAATTATAGAATATGAAGCAAAGGCGGGCCACAGGATTTCTTGAAACAGCAAGGCAACTATGGGACTAATAAGGGATACAGATCTATCATCCACTCACTCTGATTTGAGAACTACTGAATGGAAAAATCAAGTATTTAGCAGTTCTGAGTTGCTTCATCACACGAAGAAACAGTTTCAGCCAAGTGAGTTTTTTATTATGGTTACAAATAGATTAAGTTGCAGAGTCATGAAACATTCTTTCCTTGCGTCTGGAAACAACTAGCAGAGATAATTGTTTATAAATGTTTTGTCTGTCATCATCTCTTCTCCCCCCCCCCCTCCTTCCCCTTGTCATGCACATTATTCACTTACATTTTTTCTTTCATTCTGTGTCTGTGAAGCTTCTCTGCCTTGCTCTAAATCTGCAGTTTTCATGCAGCTTCCTCATCAAGGTACATTCTACTTTCATCATATTTGCACGAAATACTGCTTGATCTGCTTTAGGAGTGGGCTTGTGGCATGAGAAGTGGTTTACTGATCCTTTTGACACGGGAATGGCTTCAGTGTAAGTGCTAAGCTGTTGCATTTCTTGTGTGATGCTAATTAATATCTGATGATAGAGCAGGCAAAGTAAGTCGATCACATCCTTAAGAATAAGATAAATTTGGTAATAGAGTAGTGGATGGCTTTGTATGTGAAATTACTTTGTTGCAGGTATTAAGCTAAAATGAGGAACTATTTCATGTGAGCTCTTTAGATTCACTGAAGTCAGCTTTAACTTCAGTTACACGCCACTGGAAAACAGACACAAGTCCTTTGGACTAAACTGCAGCAGACAGCTCAATAAAATGGGTACTCAACACCGTTTGATTTCTGCTTCTGTATGGAGAAGTAAGAAAAAAGCTGCAGAAGGGTTTTTTTGCTCACACCCGTGGGTTGCTTCCCATTCTCGTCGTAGTTTGTGGTTTTCGTAAGCTCACACCCACACAAGGGGAGGAAGGATGATGTAGCCTGCAGCCAGCCTCTGGCTGGAGTTCTGAAATTGTCCCTATGTGTGTGTGTAATACGGAGTGTATTCTTTATTCTTGCTAATGCCAGTGAGAATCAGTTTCTTATAGGAATGAGGCATAACCGTGGGAGAAGTCATTTATAGTAATAGGATTTTGTTCTAACCTTTTTACACACTGTCAGACATCCTAATTTTTGCTGCGGATTGTACTTTTACCCTCTCGCATAAAAACACCCTTCCTGCTATTCATTCCAATGCTGCACATGTACTGTAAGTGGTGAGAGTGTTGCTAAACACACATCAAACATACTCGTTTTATTGCAGAAATAATGTGACAGCTACACTAAGATATTGCTACAGGAATGATTAACTCATGGTAGCGTCAGCGTGAAAGCAGTAATTGATTGGAAGCATTTCTGCATTAAACAGAAGTCTCAGTTTTCGTATCTTCAAGTTACTGTGTCCAAAGCTGTTAGGAGTAACAGCTCGTAACCTAAGGCTCTCACGTTGTCATCATGTCAGCATGAAGTTTACACTAAAGCAGTTAATTTTCAAGGTTTGTTTGATGTGATTCTTTTAGCAAAACATAGCAGATTTACCTTGTCCTGCAAAGAACATCCAAAGCTTCTCGGAAAGGTATATGCACTTGTGTCTAAAGCCTGTCTGGTTTCATCCTCGTCTTGTACTCCATAAGCTGCCTCCTGGCTTTGGAGGAGCTGAACTTAGGCAATAGCAGCTCTTGTAAGGATTTCCAGACTCACCTGTTCTGCGTGTGTTTCCTCTTAATACCCTGCTTAGAAAACTGTTTCTTTACTTGTCCTCGTTAAAAGTTAATGGTTGATTCCTTTTTTAAACTCTGTTTGTCAGGGTTTAAATCATTATAATTGGTGTCCACACTTTGACACTTAACTCTTCAAGTGAATGCCTGCATCAGTTCTGTTTCTGCTGTATGCAGAATAAGTCAGCTAAGCCTTTCATTCCTCCTGGCAACGAGACAGCATCCTCCAACATTGATTTGTACGTTACGTACTTTTACTGATCTTTATTTGTGAGCTGAGATTCAGCATTGAGGGGAATTGTAGGTACTTGAATATACATGAATCTTCTCTGGTAGCAAGAACCAGCCTCTGCCATTGCAGCAGAATTCTGCAGGTTCAGAAATGAACCTTCCTCACTCCGCCGTTCCCCTGTTTAATAGCAGTCATTGATTTTTGGTTGGAAGAAGCCCGTAGATTTGACAGTCTGTCAGTTCGTCCTCCTAGAGAGCACAAAAGCCAAAAGAAACTTGAGTCAAACTCTTTCATTTGCTCAGTCTTTGCAAAACTAGAGCCAGAAAAGGTCTTGTGGCCTGGAAGACTTTAGTGTTTTCAGTGGGTACGGATGCTGGTATGGATGCTTTGAGGATGTAGGGGAACCCTTGATCTGCCGTGTGACCGTTTGTGTGTCCTATTTTCCTTATTAAATAAAATTCCCGTTCCTGTTTGAAGAGCTGACTAGGTGAACTCAGTGAACAGTTCTTAGCTCCATCTATTTTCATGTTGTTGTAGGAAAGCAAGCAGCGTAGATTGAAACAGATCAGCCAGTGCCCATAGGCCACAGTATTTCATCTTTTATTGTTGGAGACAGAATAAACTAACAGCAAATTCAATCTGCAGCTTTAAGGGGGGAGAAGAAGATTATTTGAAGGAGTCGTGTTGAAATGCGATAAGCTGTGTGTAGGTGAGTGCGCAGATCAGGCGTCGCTCTTCAGCAGTTGGAGGTGTTTTATCTGGTCAAAGTCCGGGCTCTCGCTGAACACGGGGTCATACATCCAATCCTGAAAATGCGATTTTTTCATGCTACGGTACTGCAGCGAAATAGCTGTATTGGACCAGAGAGTCATCATCGACAGCGAGGTTGTCTTGCGTCTGGCCGAAATAGCGTTCCGGGCCCGGCTGGGGCTGGAGGCGATTTCTCCGCAGCTGGCGCGGGGCTGTGCTCTAGATTTGGGAGCAGATGGTGCCAGAGAGTGGGCGGGAGGCTGGAGGGGACCCAGCCGGGTGGGCTGCCCACAGGGCTCTCCGTGGGGACCAGTGGGCCAAGGGGCGGTGGGGGGAGGTCGGCCGCCTCCTGCCCGCCGCCCGGGTGGGCGCTGAGCGATGGCCTCTGCATCACCCGTTTTGTTTTGCTGTCTTTCTTTCCTTCCTCCACCAATCCCTCGCCTACCGAGGCTTTTTCTGGTTATTCGAATCGGGGCGCCCGAGTTGTTCTTGCATTTATTCTTCCTTTCCTGTCCCATTGGGGTGGAGGGGGACGAGCAAACGGGGGGGGGGGGCTCTGTGCGGTGCTTGCCTGCCGGCCGGGGGGAAGCTACCACACATAACACTT
>JAVJGG010000085.1:1562041-1572233 GCA_035590195.1 Aviceda cuculoides
AGTGGGCAGGGATGATGGTTGGACTCAATGATCTTGTAGGTCCTTTCCAACCTAAATGATTCTATGATTCTATGATTAGGTTAAATTTCTAGTAATTAGCAATAAATTTGCGAGGACAAGGAGGCTGAACGAGTCTCTTTCATTCCCCAGACCGTAGCTTCACATACTTGGACTGTATATGGACCAGACTGGACAAACTGGCTTTTTTCCAAAGCAGACTACTTTTTTTTTTTTTTTTTTTTACTTTTTTTTTTTCCTGTACTTTAACTGCACTAAAAAAGGTTGAATAGTGGAAAGGAAATTATCAAGAACTGACTCTTACGCTGTCATTGTAGCAGTGTTGAAAATTTACTGCTTCTTTCTTCCATTTAGCATTTACTTTAGTTCTGCCCTTCCCAACAACACGCACCTTCGAGAAATTCCTGGCAGAATAACCAGTGGGGTATGGAGGGGAAAATTTAATGAATTAACTTCCAGCTCTGGGAGATTGCATTTGGCAAAGCTGCTTTCGTGCTGCCCAAGCAGTGATATAAAACCAGCAATGTTTGCTTAAGGTACATGAATTTAAAAATAACTGACACATTGTCAAATCCAGGTTACGTCTGAATGTTTGCAGTGCAATTCCTGGTATCAGTACAGACGTCTGCAGTCAAACCTGTCTTGCGGAACTTTCAAGGGGTTTTAGTTGGTGAGGGTTCGTACCTGGGGGTTACGCGAAACTGAAACTGCTGTCACTGTGAAGGACTCGTCAGCTACAGTCGTGCATCAGCGATGGACGGCTGCGGTAACCTGCTGCTACGTTGATGACGTGTACAGGTGCAGCGCTGGGTGCTGCCGACGCTGCCTGCACGGACGGAAGACGCGCAGAGCGTTTGGTCTGGGAGGCGAGCAGAAACGCTGGCAGAAGGGCCTGTCACCTGGGCGCTCGCCAGCCGGAGGGCTACGTGTGTCTCCTGCTGAAGAACAGTTCAACTGCCCAGTTTCAGATCCCTGTTGTGTGTTAGAAATTAACAGGTGGCTTTAAAGGACGAAAAAGCATATCCACTATATTAAGCAAAGTCCTCTAGTGCAATCCTGTTAGTGGCTTTCAGTAAATCAAACTCCACAGCTAAATTATTAGAGAATGGTACAATTAAGTGTTCGGATTTTATTGCTATAGCACATAATTCACGTGTATCCACACAGTAACAATGTAACATTTATGTAAATAAAAATACCTTTATTGTATTGATTCATAAAATAACAATTTAATTTCTTTAATTTGTTTACAGTCCTGGAAAAACTATGAACACAAACTTAATATGCAAATAGTTTGCCAAAACAAGAGGAAAACTTAGAATTGGCAGTCTTGAAATAGACGTGTTGGAAAATACGAAGACTCGTGCAATTAACCAAATCTTTTTATTCTTGGTGGCGTAGGAGCTGCAGTAGAAATGTGGTTGCTGAACTGATACAGGACTATGAAAGGGATCGTGAGGCTAGAACTGAATGTGGGAATGGAGCAGTGACTCGTGCCACGTCCTAAGCTGCTATGCATGTAAAACTTCAGGAGTCGCTGATTAAAACCCGTTCTCATCTCATGCATCAGATTGCCGAGAGCCACCTTCAGCGTCACTGCCAGTTTGCACTTGGTTGTACTGAATCAAGCTAATTCCAGCCCTTTCCGTTTTGCTGAAGACAATGAATTGTAGAAGCCTGAAGATTTGTAGGTAGGAGGAAAAAAAGAATCTCTTGTAAAGGTAATTGGCTGTCAGTTGTTTCTCCTACGAGCAGATTTTCTTTAAACAGAAATAGTAATTCCAGATGAACTACCAAATCAGTTTTGTTTGGACTGGGTGCATTTGAGAGCAACTCTGTCAACATTTTGCATTGCCTATAGAAAAAAAAAAGCATCCCTGAATTACAATTAATGTCGTCTTTGACATACATATGGTGTGGAATCAAAATGGACGGTGATTAAAATTACCTTTCATGTGAGAACTAGAATTACTCCAGGCTCTCAGTCCCAGCTGAAAAAAACTGGTATCTTCAGAAAGTCGGTCAACAAAATTTAATTTATTCTATTTCCTGGAAGGAGGGGGAGTCATTTAATGTTTTCACTGCATGGTTCAGTGAGAGGACCTGAACTTTCTTAGAGCAGGGGTGTCAAACATGTTAGGTAATGGGGGCTGAATTTGGGTGTAATTACAGTCGATGGCCAAGGTTTAATTCAGGATCACAGGCGCCCCGATACACAGGAATGTTCTCTCCCAGTACCAGCAGTTGGGAAGCTTGTGCTTAGATCAAGGGGGAAAACACGGCCTTTCTTGAATGATTAAACTTCTGTTAGTAATTAGTTAGTCGTTCAGTGCCTTACTGTCACATTCATGACTTCGCCTGCACCCTCTAACAGCCGTGGCTGTTATTTTGCCTTGTTGTGTTCTTTCTCGCACCCTCCCTTATTTGTTCTCTTTTCCCGTTTCGAATATTCTCCATCCTGCTCCGTTTCGTTCCCGTGAGCACCGCTCTCAGTTCCCAGTCCAGCCTGCTTCCGTACTCTCCTCATCCCGTTACTCCATTTACGCTCCCAGTGATCAGCAGGTGGTTGCTGGTGACGATGTGGGCTTGAAACCTGATCTAACGAGTGGGAGACTGACCTAAGAGAGTTCCCACCTTGGAGTCGCTGCTTCAGGCAGCCTGCAGACCACCGGGCAGTCACTGCTGCGTCGGCTGCTCGAGTCGCTTCTTGAAGGCCGGTTCTGCAGCTGTGGAGTCTGTGTACTTTGAAATGAGAACTTAGATTCAGAAAAATCTGATCTTAACACGTGGACCATGTAATGACACCGTGGGGATTGTGTGTTTGACACCCCTGTTTTAGAACACGTTACCCATTTCGCACTAACTACAGTTAAGTACTGTAAAGATGATTAACGTTTTGTTTGTGTTTGTATTTTCCCTGACTTAAAGATAACTCAGTAGTATTTGAATAGTGCATAACCTACCTGTTAATTATGCCAATGTTTCTGCTTTAATGTGCATGAGGTTTCCAAGAACAGGAAACGTTTCAAATAAGTATTGTGGACTGAGCACCTGGGAGCGTTCCAGTGCTCTATTCCTAACTGGGTTGTAGGTTTTAGGGCTTTTTCGGTTTCATTCTAAGGTTAATTTTTTTCAAATGTAATGAAGCACGTCTTATTGTTATGCAACAAACTTACCACAGAAAGTCACTTTTAGTGTTGGTCCCACCATTTTTTTTTTTAATGCAGTATATTCACCTGTAAATAGTTTTTGTGTAAAATTTGACAGAAAAGTATATTTACTACACTGTAAATACATGTGACAATATATTGTATTATTTTGCTTTTTTTGTAAAGCAGTTAGTTGCTGTATATGTATAACATACAAATTTGATTATTCTAGTGTTAGTAACTGTTAACTACTACTACTACTACTCCTTCCTGCTGTTGCGTTACGTCATTTAAAAAAAAAAAAATGCTGTGTACTATAAACTTACACTGTGTATGATATCTTACTATTTCCATTTGGGCCTCTACTTTGAAAATGTTTCCTTGATCCACAATCCTGTTCATACTGTAAGCAAGTGTGTGACAGCTGGCAAGAGCCCTGCTGATTCAAATGCAGTTGGTAACTGTAGGTAAAAATGGTAGAAACCTGGTTTCAGATAATTGTTGTTCACCCTGTTTTCCCCTCCTGTATGTACTTGGGGGGGGGGGGGGGGGGGGTACTTCCCCCCCCCCCCCCTTTTTTTTTTTTGAAGTAAAATGTAAATTCAACCTGCCTCAAGTTGTTCGAAGGTCATTCCCTTGTGCTGCGGGACGCAGTTGGTGTATTCTGAAATTCTTTTTCTTTTTTCTTGTGACGGTGAGATTTGGATGGGTTCTTCGGGTCTGAACTGAGGGCCTCATTGCAGCAGGTGCTGGATCCAGCCCCAGTCCCAGACCTGAAACCCCACTTCTTCTGGGAAAAATTAGAATCAAGCTGAAACCCAGTGTCTCAGATTTGTCTTTCCAGAATGGTGCTCCTCTGTGTGTGATCTTGCACAGTTCTAAATACTGGCAAAACTGATTGCCTGTGGATAACTGAGGACAGAATTTGGACAGAATAAAGCCCATTGTAATGAATTTCATGTCACTTCAATGAGATTACCATAATTGAATAATAAATCAGAATATTTCTTTTTAAAATGTAAATTTAATATTTTAATAAAACAGCTGCTTGGTCTTTAAAGAACATTTCAGTATAATTTGTCTATTTGAGCTTTTCTAGCTTAGAAGCTTGAAGTTTCAACTGTCAGGCAACTTTTATGACAAATGATTAATCAAATCTATTTTTCTTTTAGGGGAATATATTACTTTCCTATTAAAAATGTATAAGTACTTATATTCTGGCTTTGTGAATCGTAAAAGGATGTAAAAAACACATTAAAGTGTGACTGCATTGACTTCTTCTGAGACATCTTATTGTTCCTGCATACTAAACATACCATGCGGCCTGCTCAGTTGAAAACAGGCAGGCAGAGGTGCGGGCACAGGGACCCGGTGACTCGCCGCCGCGCTCCTGTTGCCAGCAGGGCTTGCATGAATGGAAGAGCCGCAGCTTCTGAACTGTTAAATTGCAGGAGCACATTTTCTTTACCTTAGAGGAAACGTTCACTAATCCTGAATCAGAAGTAGCAGCACTGTATAGAGTGGGGAGCCATACAGGAGGTGTTTCCTGAACAACACATACTAAATCACCGCTGCTAAAAACATTTTTGAAGTTCCTCTTCTGGACAGCTGAGCTTGCCTGTTACTTGAGATCACAAAATACACTCTAGCCACAGTGAGGGAATGAAAGGAGAAAGAATTTTATTTTAGTTGTGTCTTTGTGCACTTGGAAAAAGCTATATTTAGGGGGAAAATTGCACCCTTGAAGCAAGCAGTTCTGTCTTAGGAAATAGCTTCAAAATCCCTGCCCAGCTGATGCTGTTAAAATATTTTACAAAGGAAAAAATAAGCAAAGTAAAAATCCAGAACCTTCTTGTTGCGGTGATATAAATTCTGTTCTAGAGTTAAGTAGGGCAAAACCGTACAAGGAGGAAGAGAAAGGAAGTTGTTATTCACAGGCCATGAGACTGACCCATAATGTGAGTGGCCAATTCCTAAATATTAAGCTGTCTCTCTCACTGGCATAAATATTTCCAAATACCTCTGACTTGGAATAACAGCTCTTCACAATACTCATAATTTAGATATCCCAGAAGTTTCATACTGAACTTGTGATGAATTTGATACCTCTGAATGTCAACATCACTGCTAGGACTGGCCTCATGGGCCGTGAGCAGCTGGCTTAGGCAATGCATCAGGTGCTGCGGGAAATGGCTGAGCTGCCTGTTGCAGCGAGCTGCCGCGAGGCTGGGGAGAGAGGAGCGTGCCCTCTTCTTCGCTGCCGCTGGCTGAGCCCGGAATGGCGTGGAGCCATCTGTGAGGGTGAGCGACCACACGCTGGCGTGGGTTAACTGCTGCTACAGCGACATGAACGCCCACGTGCACGAGGTGGGGTGAAATCTGGTCCCTCGTGTCCTACCATAGGATTGAATTCTACTGCAAGTCGGTCACTTCAGCCATTGTCAAACACTTTTTATTTTTCTACCCTCCCCTTAGGCCCATCTGTCCAGGAAAGGTGGACAGAGAACGCATAAATAGATGTAATGCAATTAGTCACTCGGTGTCACAGAACTAAAAACTAAAGCCAACCTCTTGTAGGGATGGAGAGTGCTACTGACCGTTCCATGTCAAAGCAACGATGGTCCTTTCCCACTACCAACGTTCGTGATTTATAGCTGTGAATCCTTTGTGTCTTGGAACACTGTTTTTTTCAGCTGAGTGCTGCTACGTTTAACAAGCTCTCAAATGAAAATAAATCGCAGGGTTGTGTGGGTGGAGAGTGTAGAATAACATCTCCTGTGATGTGACTTGTTAAAACAAGTACGGGTTTGTTCTTCAAAGCAGTAATGAAAAAAAGTCTGATGACTGCATCTTTAGGGCTATTCAAACGATAGTACTATAAATAGCGATGAGCAACTAACTACATGTTCAAGAAAATCCCACTGTACTATTAAATTGTATTTTACTTTTTTTTTTTTCCCAGAAGAGGTGGATCAGGGACAGGCCTCACTGGGAGTGAGTTTTCCAGGCTCTAGCTTATCAACTCTGCTTCCTGAGGCTACTTATGTTTACAACGTAAGATGCCAGGCGGTTTGGGCAGTGGGTGCCTCTGCCTCACCTCTTCTGGGCTCCATTCCCTTTGCCCTTATTTGCTTTCTATGAAGTTCCTCCACTTGCTGGCTGTGCTCCCCAGCTCCTTGCAGTATCAGCCTCGGGTTTTTTTCCCCGTTCTCGGTGATTCCTTTTCCCTTTGCTAACTGCCCCCTACCCCTCCTGGAGCTCACTGCGAGACTGCCGTGCTCATTTCCGAATGGCTTGGAGCGCATTCACTGCAGCATCAGGCAAGTAGAAGAGGCTTTCAGCTCTCCTCGCAGTGGTAGCACATGGAAAGAGGGTGCAATGAAAAGTGGTGTGTAGCATGAGAGAGACCCACCCAACCATCTACAAACAGGCGTGACCGAACGTGGGCCAGAGACAGCACAGAAACAGTGGCTCTGAGCCAAAGAAGAGGCAGGTTCAGAGCAATGCAAAACATACAAAGGCTTAAAGGCCCCACGGGACAAACACAAGCGAGGCCACTGGGGTGGTTGCGGCAGCACAACAAAACAAGGGAAGGAATCTCTGCGTTTGCCCAAAACACTTAGCATCTAGGTCTCCGTGCGGTAGGGATCAAAGAGCAAAGGCTGCCTCTGTGCTGCTGAGTCCTGCTGTGTGTTGAATTACTCACGCGAAGAGATGCTCACAGAAAGGGGAGAGAAGGCCGTCGCCAGCTCTGCGTACTCCGTCCTTCCGAAGGCTGCGCTGGATCTTGTTCTCCAGGGCGGACTCTCCTCTGCTCTCCCTCCAGCCGGGCCTGCTGGAAGAGAGCAGTTGCAGACAGATGAAACCAGGCTCGTGCTGAGCGCAAGGAACCTGCTGTAGCACTCTGAGGGCTGGATCGAATACCCTGCAAAGCAACTCAGCAAGTACAAGTTCTGTTGGCCTTAATTTTCCAGTTCTGTTTGAGATGTTAATGGGTAGACCTGTAATTTACAACAAAGAAGAATAAATGGGCCTCGAGGGTGCTGACATACCTTACCTGTTCTTTTCTCATTTTCAGTAATTCTTTCACTTTGTATGGTGCCCATTTTTCTTGCCGGGAATATTTGTTTGCTTTTTAAATCATCATGAAAATTGAACTAGCAGTCTAGAAAGCTGTTTCCCACTCACGAAAAATTCAGAGACATGAACTGCTTCTGTAAGAAGAATGTGACTCGTCAGACACAGAAGCAGTTAATCATTCTGTTAGCAGTGTTTATTTGACATCAGTATAATTTTATTGTTACTCAATAGAATATATTTTTCTTTTCACTCTAGCAAAGCTTATGGACTTTGACTGCTGTAAGAGCTCCACTATGCACTGCACACAGAGCAAGATACCGCTTTTGACCCAAGAGCTTAAAATGTTCATGGTCACCACGTGTGTCTGACGCAGGCCGTCCTTGTGACCTTGGACAAATCCTTAACATCTTGCGATCAGGCATCCTAAACGCCTGAATTGCCCAACTCTAACAGTCAAGGATGGCCATCAGTTGGCAGAATTCTTAACAGACAAACTTCTAAGATCTTCCAATTAAAGACATTAAAAGGGCAGAGTCTTAGCATTATTGTATTTTTTCCACTTCATGCATGGTGCAACTGGTAGTCTTTCAGCTGACATTTATTATTAATTTCTGACTGCTCTAAACAAAAAGATTGAGGCAACTCAGGAACTTTTCATCGAAAAATGCTTGGACAAATTAGCAAATTAGGAAGGACAATCCTGCGCAAACACAATTCCGTGATTTTTCTAAGTTACTCATTTACACTCTCTAATGTACTAACCGCTTGCTGCATACATGTGTAAATAAACAACTGAGCAAGTTTAACTCCAGCCAGCCTGGTTAGTTAGGCCAATAAAACTACCCTGGTGTCCCGCTGTTGAGGTGTTTACAACAGAAGATTTCCTGCACCACTACATAGTGTAGAGCATGCTGGTTACAGCCAGGCAAGCTCATAGGAATGGGAAAAGGCTCTGCAGATGAAAGACTTGGTTACTGGAAAAAGGAAGGAGGCTAATTTTGGAGTAATCTATTACACCTAGATGAAAAGGAAGATCGGGCTTTCACAGCTGTAAGGATACTGATGCTTTCCTACACTGCTGCAGCTCCCACTGGTTGCCACCAGGAATTACTCTTGTTTATGGTCTCACTTCTCCTTGCTCTGCTGTTCCCTGCTACCTTTTCTTGCCCCAAAGCACGCTTGAATCAGCCATCTATGCTGGGCCAATTTCTTCCCTCTAACTTTGCCTCCAAGTTTCCAAAAGATAAAAAAAGCAGCCTAAGTTGTTCCATTGGGAAATCCAGAGCCATCTCTGTTACTGCAAAGACAAGTCCAGTGACAAACCAAGAACAGTTTCCTCTTCACTGCACACAACGCAGAACCAAATTCTGAGAAAGTGCAGGTACAGCACTGTCCCATGGGCCATGCCAGTGCCCTCTGATTTGCAGCAGAAGCCAATGCAGTGCCAGGCTGCATAGGAAGAAGAAGCACCCAGAAAAAGCTGAGTCTGGTGACTCCATGCCTTTCCGTACAACTGGATTATTTGGAGAGAATATACACCACTCCCAAACGGCTCTTCCCACACAGACCCAGCCTGGAGGCCAAACTCCTCCCCACCTGGGTGTTACAGTGTTATTAACACAGACATTAACAATGATCCCCCATAAAGGTCAGCATGGAACTTTTCCCAAGGCATGGCTGCCTCTCAGATTGCTCCAGCCACACCCTGTATCCTTTTCCTCTTTCATACCAGTCTGCTGTGCAAACTCCCAAGCTCCTTAGAATAACTACAACTATTTCCCACAGTCTCCTCCAAGCAACTTGCCCAGAGCTGTCCTGAAAGCTACTATCAAACAAGCCCCTATGCCCCAAAGAGGGCTCCAGTGCCTGCAACCACTAGCCATGCTTCTCTACTGTGTCCTCTCCCCCCGCCCCCTCAAAGCCTCAGAGATTCCTTGGGACGCAGAAATCATTTACACAACGTATTTTCTTTAGGGATGCAAAAAGCTCTGGAGGGAAGTGTCCCACCTATTTAACAATAAAATGAAAACAAAAGTCTCCATCAATTCCAACTTTGTGCCACTGCAGCTAAGTGGTAACCTTGCCAGAACACATATTTTCATTTCTCATTCTGGTTCAGCCTTGGCAGACGGCATCTCCAATCCCACATTGCTGTAGCTGCTAGCTAATACGTCTGCTTATGGTCTTAACGTTTCGTCATCAGCTAAGCACTTGCAGCATTTGTCTAAAACTTTGTATAAAGCACAGATTCACCTCTGTTTACTTGTCTGAACACCACAGTGGAAGCCAGCAGCGTCTGGCTGTGTTGGGAGACAATCGAGGGCTTTGGCTCCGGGGCTGAGATGAGCCAGGTGATCCCAGCAGAGAACAGGGCTGAGCAGTTGGAGCGGATGAGGGTGCTCAGATGCGGCCTTTTAGGACTACGAGAGGAAAGAGGAGCGAAGAGCCATTCCTAGCCCTCTGAAGAGGTGAATCAGGTACCTGAGGGACTGGCCGAAGCCGAAGCCAACAGCAGCTCCCGCCACCAAGAGAGGAGGAGGCAGCTCGCCGCCTCGCAGCAGCCGCGGGGCGAAGCGCCGGGTCCAGCCGGGCCGGGCGGCTGTGGGAGGGCGGGGAGCGCTCGCCACGCCACCGGCCTGGAAGGAAACCCGGCGGGGCTGCGCCACGCCGACGAGCGGGAAACCCTCTATTACAGCAGCTGCAGGGGCAGAGGCCTGCTTCCCGCCTGAGGATGAGGGACACCACAGCAGCCGGCCCAGCCGGGGCTGACTGGGCCTCGGCGGCACCTCTCGCTCTCCTCTCTCCCGACGCGGAGCGGGGCTCCCCCTGCGCCGAATCCCCGCGAATGCCGAGCGCAGGGTTGGAAGGAGGGAATGAAGGAAGGAAAAGAAAGAGGCGGCGGATCGAGCGCCCTCCCCGAGCCATGGCAACGAAGAAACAAGCGA
>JAVJGG010000085.1:1572721-1589886 GCA_035590195.1 Aviceda cuculoides
CCCCCGGCCCGGAGGTCACCCCAGGCCCCCGGCGGGGCCGGAGCGCGGAGCGGAGCCGCCCGAGGGCAGCGGACCGGGGAGGGGAGGGGAGGACGCGGCCGCCCGGCCCCGGTGGCTGGTGGGGGGCTGCGGGTGCGGAGCGGGGAGCGGGGGGGGAAGGCTCTCGCAGCCGAGTCAGCGGCGGTTCCGAGCCCGTCAGCCCTCGGTCCTGCGTTCCGCCGGGGCTGTCTGTCGCGGCAGCAGCCCGGCCTCGTCGGTACGTTCGTGAAAGGGCTGTGCCGGCCCCGGGGATGGCCCGGGTGGGTGTTAGATGCGGTTCGTTCCCGCTGCGAACCGGGCTGCAGCTGCTCGGGGGGGAGAAGCGAGAGATGACACGGGCGCTGCGGGCTCGGGAGTCGAGATTTGAGGAGGCCTCGTGTTGTCTCTGGTATGGCTGGGCTCGCTTATGCTATGGTAATAGCCGATAAAAACTGTTATTAGCAGACTTTTCATGTGTTGCGGTGACTTCTGTTTGTTTGTGAGCCAGCGTGGAATACAGTCGGGAGCAAAGGAATTAAATTACATCACTACTGAGGAAGTAATGTTTTAGTAGCCATGCTCTCCTGGAGGAATCCTTGTTGCTTGACTCTTGTTTGGTGTGTGTTTGTTTGTTTGTTTTTTCTTGTTTCTTCTTCTTCCCTCTCCTTGAAGCAAGTAAGATCCAAGTTACTCGTGTTCCAGAACTGGGCAACATGATCTCTGTCTGGCTAAGTTCTTTATCGCAGTCTAGTAAGTTATACCATGCAGCAGGGAACACAAAGCGAATAGGCATCTCGGTAAGGGCATCCCTTTCATGAAAGTTATCTGTAGTAGTAGGGAACGGCAACAAAAGCTGCATTTGACCACGGTCTGTCTGTTATGGAAAAGGAAGGGGCTGCAGAATGGGAGTAATTCTGACTTTCTGTGTTTCCAGGGTCGTGTGCTGCCTTGGCCGGGTCGTGGTTGTGCTAGCACCTGCTGAGTGTTATCAGAGCCTCTGTGGACTTTGTCTCAGGTGAAAGGAAATGGCTTGTTGCTGGGGAAAGTAGTAGCAGGAGATGGTAACTTTACTTTTCTCCTGTTTGCTTTGCACCTGTGAATGATCTACTGAGTTACAGCCCTGCATGTCTGCACAGCATAGCCGAGGAAGAGCGCATGACATGCTGGAGAGCAGCACGACTCGTGAGGGAGGTACGGTTTTTTTTCTTGGTAGCACGTGGACCAGAGCTGTCAGAGCAACTGAGCTGAGCTGAGCTTGCTCCTCTGCCGAGGGGTCACTGTGTGACCCAGTTCAAGTCACTTAACCTCTTCATTCTTTAATGAGCTTCCTGTGTAAAGGGTGAAGTACTGTGCAGGCATCTGTCAGAGCTACAGTACCTGTCATCTAGTAATGTCAACGTACCTGTGATTCTGAAAGAGAGTAGTACATGTATCTTGATGGCACAGTTTAGTTCTTGATGAACTGGTTTGCTTGCACATGCTGCGGAGTGCACTGAAGGAAATGGCAACTTTTTTGTAAGTTAAAAGGAGCAAGAAGCCTGTAGAACTTGAACTGTGCTCAAAGCTTGCTAGAATCCACCTTCTTATTGCATGGCTTGCTGTCCTGGTACCACTCATCTGACAGTCCTTCAGCTTCCGTTTCAATGTTTCATGGAGCTCTTGAAGGACTTCTAAAAGCTCTCATGGGACGCTGTGCTGGTTTAGGCAGGTGAATCTCACCATGATTGTAACATATCTTGTACAACAGGGCTACAGGCTGTTTGCTCTCAGGTATGAGACAAATAATGTTGTTCCGTTTGGAGGGTCTGAATGGATGGTGCTGCAGGAACCCAGCTGTTGTGTGTTCTGGTTGCTGCTTCTTAGGTGTGCTCTCCTTAGTCACACCAAGTTTAGATACCTGTCCTAGGAACCAGATTCCTCCTTAAAGATCTCTGGGATACTTTGAGATACTAATACTGAAAATCATCAGCTGCCTAGAAAGCCTTGGCTTTAACCTAGATGTTCCATAATGCCTGAAATTAGGCAACAGGAATTCCCCTCACCACCCAGGGTGTGAGCTGAAGTTACCTGCAGTTCAGATCCACCATGGTACATGGGTTCCCAGTTCCCGCAGGTTCTCTTGTGAGTTAACTGTGACAGGAGTTTGTTTGAGGATTGCAGCCGAAGCTGTTCAGAGCTGGAAGCAGTTGATTTGCTCCGGTGAGACTCTTGTGTTCATTTTGAAAACATTGCAGGCTGAATTCAGGGGTATTTGAGAGCAAGTATGCTTTTGCAGTAGGAGGGTTATCTGAAGAGCATAATGCTTTAAAAGCAACATACCCCACTTCTCTATGGCTCTCATCTTTCATGTGCACTTAACTGATGTGAAAAAATTATTTAAGGTATTTCTGGTGTCTAGAGAGACTGTAATAAGATCAGAGCTGGTATTCTAGGTGCCCTTAACAACATCTAGAAGTAATAAAAAACATTAATTAAAACATTAATTACTTTTAATTGTTTAATGTTTCAGATCTAATGACTAGCCTTTTTTAAATCCCAATTTCTATCTACAGTGCTTCAGTGGAACTCTTAATGCAAATGGCTGGTTAAACTTCATGAAGTGATGATTAACTTCAGGCAGCCACTTTCAGGTACTTGGAAGAAGCTATTTTATTCAGCAGGTGCTTAATATTTCCTGGAAATTAAGGCTGTTGAGTTTGCTTCTCATGGGGATTGCTGAAGGTGATATGTTTGCATGTCACTCACTGCTTTTGCAAATGATCTGTCTTCAGCTGGGTTACTGTGGGTTTTTTTTTTATTGTCCACTACAGGGATTCTGTTTAACTTTGCTGCTCCTGCATTTTGTACCCTGGCTGGAAGCTGTCTCTGAATTTATGGGCCCTGTACATTACTATTGGCAGAGTTGAATATTTCATAAAAAGATCATTTTAAATCATTCTTCAGCAAACAAATCACTGCTTGTAGACCTGAAGAAGTCCTTTGACCTCTGCTGCCACCTGGCAATGAGGATGAGAAACTTACCATGTGCTGTGGCTGATTTTGACTCCCTGTGTATAAATAGCAGCAGTTCCTGGCAAAAGCTCATGATCTGCATGTGTCTCTTGTATTGGGAGTATTAGCTTTGCATAGGGATAAATCTGTGAATTGGAAACTTGAAGTCTCTGGGACAAGGACTGGAGTGTGTACCCCCATAAATCTTAAGGCTGTGACCTTGCAGTTTTTTCTTCCTTAAAGAGGAGCCCCTTCTGTTATAAGCTCGGACTTGTATTCCACTTCTTGTTGAAATGCAGGGTTAGGAAGAATTTTTTGGTGTTCACGGGTGCAGGAAAGAAATTTGCACATCACTTCCCTCAAGTATTTCAAGTTGAATGGAGTATATTGTTCCATTTGCTGCCCGATAAAGGGGATGGGCTCCTGTCTCTTGAGTTAAGAGTACCTGTTTTCTGTTCCTTGTGTTTCCTCCAACCTGATGTGATTGATCTGTGTCTTGGCTTTGCTTTTCAAAAAAAGGACTGCCAGAGCTGAGGAGAGGAGGCAGCCTGCAGGCTTTGGGGGAAGCCTTTCTGTGTAGAACAGCCCCTTCGTGTAACTTGGGCGAGGGCTCGTCGGTGCTACTGTAATACAGATCAAAGCGAAGCATGTCTCTGATTAGGTCTCAAATATGTTGTGTAACTTCTTGTAGCAAGCTTGTTAATGCATACAAGTTATCTTTCTGCTTGTTCAGTCTAAATGACTCTTAGTGAAATCTTTGCTGTTCCTTCCTGGTGCAGATGAACGTGGAGTGCCTTTTTCACAAATATTTGATATTCTTCCTCTCCGTGTGCTTCTGTGACTTATTCTCGGCAAGCCAAGCCCTGGGTTCAAGGCTTCCCACTGAACAACACCGCTTTTTCCTTTTCTGTTTAAGTCTAGTCCGGCTCTTGTTTTGAGAAGCTGCTTATCAAGGTCTTGTTGCTGTGCACAGTAAACCTGCCAGTGAGCAGCTCTTGAGGCTGTTCTCCAGATACCTGTTTGGTCTCAGTGCTGCCTCTTTTCTCGCTGTCTCTTGCAGCAGTATCAGTGTGTTGTGATGTAAACCTCACTGTTCTGTCTCCTTGAAAATTCAAGCCTTTTTTTTTTTTTCTTATGTGCAGAGGATATTGGAAGCCTTTGGTTAGTTTAGTCTCTGCTCCTGAGTGTTTTACATGCCTGTTTTGTGGAAATTGATGTAGATGCCAGACATTTGACTTATCTGGCTGCTTTTAAATTTTAATTTTTAAGCTGCACCAGTAGTGGACACTATACTTGCTAGCATTACCCATAGCAAGGGCTGCATTAGCCTCACTGGTGTAGAAGCAGACACAAAATACTAAGTATTGGATGTATTTTTTCTGAAATTCTGGAAAGTATCTTGTTTTATTCTCCAACCTGGGTGAAAATGCAGAAAGAATGAAAGAGAGTAAAATCTGGATTTGGGGAAAACTTTTGTAATGTGTTGGTAGGTTATAAAGGTAATAAAAGCTGCTTTGCCTGTACTGTGGAGGACCGATTCTCTTTAGTCTTCTATGAAAAATGCTTTTAAAGAGTTGAATCTGGACTGGTAAGTGTCTCGAGGAGGAAAGAAAGAATCGCAACAACTGGTGTCTTAGCCTCTTGGCTGTAAAAGTGGTGTTCATTCCCCCGTCAGGGATACCTGTGCACAGAGTGGGTTAGTCTGAATTGGAGACCTTTCTCTGCAGTTTGAAGCTGGGTGATAATAGAAAGGTTGTGTGGCCTCTGGCTTATGTGCTAAAATCTTCTGGCTAGCTTGAAGAAGCAGAACACTTGGTCTGGCTCCGTTTCTGGAGCGGACTCCAAAACTGGAAAAAAAAACCACCCCAAAAAACAAAACAACAAACCAACCCTCCACCAAATTTTGAGGAATAGCCAAGAAAGATAAAGGTGGTATTGGTAAAGTGGTGCAGAAGCAGTTTCTGAAATTCGTTCCTGTATCTGAAATACCTTTCTGCAAAGTGGTGAAAAATTGATCTTGCCTTCCTCTGTAATAGTGTCTCTCCCTGTGAATCCTCTAGCTTGGTTGAGGAAACTATAAATAATGAAACGATGGGAGCAGGAAGGTAATAAGATATAAAGTGCAATAAGGAGCTTGATAATCTGATAGGGTTAATGTTAGTTACGAAGTGTGGCCTGTGACTTACTGCATAGCAGGAGTGATCAGCCCAGGGCCTTGCATTAATCCTTTAGGCAGTGCAGGTGGTGAGGGTTGCTGGTGGTCGGTGTTTGTATATATATGAGCTTCTTGGTGATTTCCAAAACACCTGTAAAAAAAAAAAAAACAAACAAAAAAAACCCAAAAAAACCCACACCCCAAAAAACCCCCTACAGTTTGGCTAGGTTGATACTTTTATTGTAAACCTCTGCTTTCCAGTGTAAATAGAAACTGTTTTGAGTCCTGTTTTGGCCCAGAAGTGGTACTGCTGGAGCTGTGCTGGGCCACCGTTTGGCTGTGACTGTAAAATGAAATAGTAATACAGCCTGGGCCATCAGTGTAGCAGCTTCAGCTGCAAAGGAGGGGACTGAGCTGTTGTGGGAACACCAGTGAAGCTGATTACACTGAAAGCAGTTTTTATCGTGGAGATAAAAGACAGCCCGGTGTTGGTGGTGTTTCTGGTTCCAGAGCTCTTGTTTTGCTCTACAGCAACCAGCTTTTTCAGCCTTTTACTGATGTCGTAATTAATCCCTCTGCAAACAGGACTGTTGGTTCTCAGATATTTTAAGGTTGTGAAGCGGCTTCATTAGTAGTTTTCATTCGGAGGAGCCTGTTTCTTGAGCTCTGTAGCCCATGTTAACTGGGCTGGGAAAAGGTGGTATTGCTTAAGGGGTATCTCTTGCTGTTGTCTTTCAGTGCTGCTGGCTGCTGTTTGAAGCAAAAATTGCTGCAGAACGCCTTAATTACTTAAGTATAGAGAAACTTACCGGTTCACTTCTTTTTAAAATAAGTGCTATCCGGTTTGAGATCTTGCTTGCCTGGCTCCTACCTGTCTTTGGATGTTTGTAGCTCCTGAGTCGTGTTTTCCGAGCTCCCACCTCTGGGTGACCAGGCGTGCATGAGGCAAGGGCTTGTAGCTGGGTAACGTGGCTCCATTGGACTCCATCAGACTCTGACGCTAACCTGTGTGGGTGGGAAGTGTCTTTGCTCCCCAGTTTGAACCACACTCTGGAGAGGCTCTTCAGTGTGGAGGGGCAGGCGGTCCCTCTGTTGCCGACTGTCTGTCTCCTTTACCTTTGAAAAGTGAAGAAGCTGCAGTTTAATTGCTGATACGGTCAGTGTCAATTGGGCTTTCAGTGGGAAAATAAGCAAGCTTTATGCCAAAGGTGGAAGAAGTAACTCTATGTCTGCTTCTCTGCAGTAATTTCTCTTATTTTAATCTTAGCGGTAGGGCCTTCAGTTCTTTAGGTTTTTGTCAACTCCTCTTCTTATATAAGGCAGAGCATGCGCTACTGGTTATTTTTGGCATGGAAAACTTTAAGAGCCCACGTGGTCCCATTTAGTTTTAACTGTGCCAACCTTGTCCAGTTCTCTTTCACCCAGATAGTATTTATTTCCCGAGTGCTGTATCGCTAACTATAGGGTTTGTAGGGACGCATCCTGGCCTTGCTGTTGAAGCTACATTTCCAATTTAGCTGCCTGCTTGTTTGCTCTGTGGCCCTTCAGGACGGTCTTTAATTCCAGCCTTGATTTCCACTGCTTTTGGGGTTTGGAAGTGTAACCTCTCCAGCGCTGGGACGGAAGGGAAGCGGAGGAGGCAGGGACTGGCAGCAGTGTAGGATATGTCCCTGCGGAGCACGGGAGCTCAGTCGCTTGGGACTTGTCCTCGTCTCTCTTCTTGTAGAGACTTGAAGCAGCTTGCCCCCAGAACAGACCTTCTTCTGCGTAGAAAGCCCTGAA
Source organism: Aviceda cuculoides (assembly GCA_035590195.1). Taxonomy (NCBI): domain Eukaryota; kingdom Metazoa; phylum Chordata; class Aves; order Accipitriformes; family Accipitridae; genus Aviceda; species Aviceda cuculoides. The sequence continues at coordinate 1,579,668 of JAVJGG010000085.1, forward strand.
AATCTGGAGCAAGTGCATGCTGAACTCGCCTCTCGAACCTTGAGAACGAATTATCTGGCTTGTCTCTGAACCTCATGCTGCAAACATTTCTAACCTTGTAAGGATGTGTATACTGAAGGGTTGTTTGTCCTGGCTAGAGAAACAAGGTGGCTCGAAACTGCTCTGGGACCCTAATGTGAACAAGTAGAATAAGTTGACCGTCCTTGGCTTTTTTTTTTTTAAGGTAGGTGAGTGTGTGTGTTCATTCTCGTTCTCATCTCCCTGGTCTTTACCAGGAGTCTTCCATAAATCAAGTCAGGAGACAGATTTGGAGAGCTGACTGACCCCTACTCTCCCCTTGCTGTCTTAATCCCATCCTGACCTACTGTGGGGATTATTTAGCAAGTTGGAAAAGTCTCGTGTCCTAGCTGCAGCTCTCCGGCCCTGCCTTGATAGAAGGTGTGACATTTAGACCGGATTCCTGGCGTGCCAGAAGGAAGTGGAAGTGGCTGGTGGCGCTGGGTGAGCGCATACAGTGTGTGAGCTCCACGCTATTTTTGGTGCGGGACTGCACGGGGCCCTGCACGCTGGGAAACGGCACTGGGGCGTCCAGTGCTTCGCGCTGGTTCTGGCTCTTACAAGCTGATCGTCCCCAGTCCAAAGCCTCCAGAGCTGCTGCGTTTCTCCGGCTGGCTCCTCCTGCCCGGAGAGTGCAAGGACTGTCGGGCCAGGCTCCCTCCAGTTTGGCAGGGTTTAAAGCCATGTGATTTGACAAGTTGCCATTTTCTCTTCTGCTGCTGGCAGGAGAATCGCAGGCTTTCTTCCCCCCCCCCACCCCCGTGTTTAAATGATCCCACTGCCCCTGCAGTCCTGAACTGGCTGTCAGATTGGCAACGGAGAGCGGGTTTTGTCGCTCTTAAACGTGTTGGAAAATGGATGTGGGCTTTAGGAGCTCTCCTGTGGAGGAAATAAAGAGAAGTATGTGCTGCATCTTACAACCGTTCGGTTGAGCCGGTTAAAAATCAGCCATCTTCTAGGCATTACGTAAAAAGGGATATTGTGACCAGCGTGTCAAAATCGGGCCAATGAGGTCGTCCCGTCGTGCTTATGTCAGGAGATGTTTGTTGGTGTTAGCTGTCCCCCAGCCAAGCCGGTGCTTTAGGGTGTCTGCTGGCATCTTGTACAGACCCACTGCCTTTTATCCCTTTCTAGCTGATGGAAGGATGTGGAATTCCCATTTAACACGATCACTGATAGTATAATGCAGCTCTTGCTAAAATTAGTCAAATTAAAAACATGAAATTAAATGAGCTTCACAAGGAGCAGTCAGCTAATCCTCCAGTCCCCACTGATCTAAATATCACAGAAGAGTGAAGACCTTTATCTTAAATTATATTAATGTTTAAAATGACTCTTAGAACTGTTTTGTCTGCCAGACTTTGGGACAGGCCCGGCCCTCTGTGGGGCATCCCTGCTACTGTCTTCCTGCGCCGCAGAACTGCGTGGGACTATTGTTTGTACAGTTGGTGCAACTTAATAGGGAATCGGATAATAATAGGGCTGTCTGTTTAATCAGGAAAGCTTGCTCGGAATGGACTTATGTGAGCTACTTTAATTTGAGTTTGTGGTACGCCTGTGAGACAGCTTGTAGGGTGGTTCTGCATTAATTATAACAACTTCGGCAGACGGCAGATGAGCACTCGCAGTGGCTCACAATGTGCCATTGTGCGGGAGAGCATAAATGTGAACCTTTTGTCTTGGGAATGTACAGAATTCACTGTTTCCATTTACCAAGTTCCAAAACCCAAACATCCAAATTATTGCATAAGTTTGTTGGTTTTGTTTTTGTTTTAATTCCAAATCTCAGATGTTGCCATTAACTGAAAGTTCATCCCCAGCAGTGAGCCCTGCTACCTGACTGCATAAAGCCAGCTGGAAGTAGCTTGGATGTAGAAGAAAGCAGGCATGAATGTCCAATTAACACAGATTCAAGTTTCCTTTGTAGAACAACATAAATACCTCATTTGTGATATACTGGAGATATTACCGGATTTCTTAAATCATGTCTGCAGCTGACCTTTGATTTGGGATTAAGCAAGAAATTTTCTAGCCCCTGTTCTTGCCATTCATTTATTTACTCGCCTCAGTCATTAGGACTCTGTGGTAAACAGTACAGAAGCAAGGCTGGCGTCCGAGCTAGCTTGGATAAAGTTGTGTATTTGCTCTTGTGGCATGGGAGGGTGTGGCTGGAGGAGGTGAGAAATCTGGAGTGAATATTAGGTTTTTCTGGGGCTTGGATGCTCGGTTTGAGCCCCAGGGAGGCATGTTTTTGTCCCTTGGCTAGAATGTAATCAGCTTGTTGTGAAAATCAAGGCCCTAAAGGAGAGTTGTATTTGGAAGGTGTGGTCAGAAGGCTTGCTCTGATAACAAGTTTTTTTCCGGTTGAGACAGACTAAGCATAGTTGACAGACTGACTTGATTGTCTTGTCTTGTCTCGGAAATATTATGCTTCTAAAGAGGAGCTAGATAATACTCTTTTCCAGCGTGTGGTTCCCATTTCTAGGACTTTGCTGTCTCCTGAAAACAATCTTTATTTTTGTTGCTCGTTGGCAAAAGTCTTGAGGCCTGTTTGGAGAAAAATCTGTCATGTGTAAGTATCACCAGACGTGATGTTTTGCTTTAATTCCTGCTCAGTGAAAATATAAACTGTAAGTGCTTTGCAGCAAGGCTGTTTTGGGGATGTGGGTAACTTTCGCTTTGTGTTCCAGCTGTAGACTTTCCTTAAGGAAAAGGAAAGGCATGCCAGCCCTGCCTCGGATAACCCAGGTGAGGCTTGTAAATGGAGAAGCATGACTGGGACATGAGTCTCAGCAGTGTGCAGGTGGGGAAGGGTTCACTCACTTTCTAGAGTCGGAGACAGCTTTCAGCTCTAGAAAGTCAGAGAAGCAGCAGCTTCAATGTAGTCACGTAGAACAAACTTTGGAGCTGGGTTCCTAGGTAGTGGTGTCCCTGTCTGGGCTGCTTTTGCTCGATAAATACTGCTATTGTAAGGGCGTTATAGCAGATTTCCCATCTTCCCTACTGCAGAATCTTTTAGAGGGACTTCTGGTTGTTGGGAGACACTTGCTTGATGAGGCTGTAGCTGTTCTTTGTTTAGGAATTCCTACACTCTGCGTATGAAAGTAAATGGAGTAGCTGCGTGTTGCAGTTTAGCGTCTACTTAACTGCAGACTTTGTCGTGTGCCCGCTCGCCAGCCTCGTGCGCTGCTGTGGATGAGAACATTTGCAAAGCACTTCACCTTCACTGAGCTGTTATGTTTTAGAGAAGTGTGTGTTGTCAACCTATGAAACTCTCGGGAAAGTGATGCTGCCTTTCAAGCAGAGAACTGGGGAGACCTGCAGTGTATCAAGCCTGTGTCTCGGAATGCTTTTGGTACAGCTGCGTTGTGATCCCAGCCTGATGCTGGAGAGGCTCGCGGTGCTGGATGCTGTCCTGTGTGTAGTACGGACCTGCAAAGGTGAGGCAGGAGAAAGAAGGTGAAATTGTTTTACGTGTAAAGGTGAGATAAGGTGAAACCGGTGAGCGTAACGGTGAGAAAATGGCCAGATATTCCTAGTCTTAGGTCAGGATCTTGTTCTATGGTCTGTTGGTGGAGCAGAGATGTGAATTTAAGGAGCGGCTAGAAAACAAGTCTGTTCATGCTAATAGAAATACCTCAAGGCATTTATGAAACTTTAGCCTTGCTGTTACCTTTCCTGTGACTATTGTAACATGGCTTCTCTTTCTCCTTCTAGATATAATTGCTAAGGATCTGTATAATGGCTTTCCGCTTCCGCAATATTATCCCATATGCCATACCTGGAGTGCTGGCACTGCTTGGCTGCTGGTGGATCTATTCCCACGGAAAAAAGCAAGCGAGCTATCGCGATAAACAAGCAATAGCCGTTGAAGAAGAGCAGCAGGAAGAAGTGCCAGAGACTGATTCATCCCCCAAAACAGAAGCGTGTGTTCCTCGAAGACTGCCCCTCTCGTCAGAAGAGGAATGCCCAAAGAATGAAACCTCGACCTCCCTGCTGTCAGCAGGGTCGACGACGCCCTCTCTTCTGTGTCAAACTCATGAGAGGCGAGATCTCTCACAGGACCTTCCAGACCTGTCAGTAATGACAAGGCAGCCCAGCACCCTTGAGGACGACAGTGAAAAACTAGAAACGGTAGGATCTCAAGGTGAAAGCGGTGTCCCTGCTTGTGTTTCTCTCCCTGTGATCCCAAAGAGCGCAGAGCCTCACGGCAGTGCTGCAGCGAGCCTTATGCAGGGTTCGGGCTGTAGTGCAACCCAAGATCAGTGGCCATCAGCGTCGATGGCACTGACACAAGAGTCGCTGGGAATCACGGGGGAGATCGGCAATGCAGAGCAGTCGGATGACTCTTCATTTAAGCCCCCTAAGGAAAGCCAGATGTCAGAAACTGTGCTATCAGATGCTGGCCCTGTGACAGCCCTTTGCTTGGGGTCGGAGAGGGAAGCCGGTACCCCGCAAGCCTTTCTCAATAACGAAGCTGAAGTTGTATCGGGTCACAAGGATTCTGCAGTAAGCATGTTACCAGGTAGTTTGGAGTCTGCCTGTTTGGAGCAGTCCGGGAAAGGAGAGATGTCCCAGTCAATTGCCAGTACTGTAGCTGTGCGTCGGGAGGAGGATGCAGAGCCGAATGGAGATGAATTGGAAAGAGAGAAGATTGGAGGAGTGAGTTTGGACAAGGAAGATGTTGAGAAAATTGAGCAAGTAGCAATACAGATAATTTCCAAAGTCATTTTGGCAGCAACTGAGGAAGTGCTGTCTGGTGCCGCAAGCGATGTGTCCACTTGGATCTGCCAGGCTGCTGCCAGCCGAGCTGAGAGACCTCCGGAGACGGCAAGCGTCGCTTCTTCTGATCAGATGCTTGCGGAGGAAGCCACAGTAGCCGATGAGAACGTTGCTGCGACGAGCGATGCTGGGGTACCGGCGTCCCCGCAGACAGAGGAGCGGGATCAGAGTTTGGCAGGTCCCAGCTGTTTAACACAGGGGTGTCCATTGGGCCCTGTTCGGGGAGACACAAAAGACTGTCGGGTGAAGAACTGTGCGTGCGGTGACTCCCCAGGACATGCTTGGACTCCTGTGGAAAACCACAGAGGGTCACTGGAAAAGTCATCTTTGGTTACGGAGGACTCTGGGTACAGCACATACACATGTGAAGGTGGGACAAGTGTGGAGGACCCACTGCAGAACACAGTGCTGTCTGGCACATCAGGCCAGCATTCGGACTCGCTGAGCGTATCTGCAACGCAAGACATGTCTGCTGAGCAGAGCTCAGTACCAAGTGAAAAACCTCCCGCTCTGAAGCTACCTGAAGGCAGCGAAGTGCCATACAGTAATGGGATACTGAAAAAGGATGGTCCGGACTTGCATTGTGAGCATAGCAGGGCAGCAAGGATGGATGGAGATCACTTGGGAGGTAAGGGATTTGAAAATGCTCCCACAAAAGTGTGATGGACAAGCATTTTATGTGCTGTAACCCTTCTGCTTCAGAACATGTTCAGATGAATCCTCTTCATCTTTCACTTCGCCAGTAGATGAATATTTAGCCCTTGTGTGCGGGTGGGTATGCATTTGCTCTCAGAATTCCCGTCTCTGTAGGATCCAGTGTTAGCTGGGTGATCTTCAGGGTATACTGCAAAGGGATGGACAGACTGGTCCCCTTTCAGCACAAAGCTCGTTGTCCAAAGCTAAGCACGTGCTTGAGCAGCCCGGTGAAATGGGCTGTGTCTGGACGTGGGCCAGGCTGTTGAACACCTTGCTGGTCTGAGACCTGCTAATACAAGTGGTTTCTGCTTCAGTTCAGGCAGCCTCTAGTAAGCACTGGGTTCTTATCTGTGTTTATGGGCTGCTGCTGAAAGGAGGCTGTAAGGCAGGTTTCTGAGGTGCTGCTGGATGAACCAGGGAAGTGGTCTGATGAATTGTGATAAAATCAGTTGGTTGCAGACCAATTACCCTGAAGCCTTTTTGCTTGGAAAGGTAGGTGCATGCCAAGAAATCCCAACAGGGAGCAATGTTTGCGGAGTTCCCCCATCTGTCTCCGTGTTGCTTTTGCCTTCTAGATCCTGGATGATGTGTGCCTGGCAGAATACAAAGCTGTCTGAGCAAATGTTAACCCGTGTGACCTTGGGGATGGATGTTAAAATCCTTTATAGGACCCTGTGGTGCCAGCAGCCCTTAATGACAGGATGTCTTTTGTAATTGCTACAAAGTGGTTGGAACGCTGCTTGTTGTGAGACATGGGGATTGAGTTTGCCAACAATTAAGGATTAAACCCACAAAACATTTTCACTAGTGAGAGTAGCCATAGGAAGAAAAGTGTTTTGCCTTGTTGTGAATGCTGGTGTGATGAGAAGGTACAACTGTGTGTTGTGGAGCCTGAAAGCTCTCCACGGAGACAGCTGGAGGGTAGGGAGGCAGGGTATAGCAGGTAAAGTTGATAATGTGGCTATGTTGGATAAGAGGTCCTACAGCTGACCTTCACGCCCAGGCTGTGAGACTTAAATCCTCATCTTGTCTAGCAAGTCTATTGCAAACAGCTGCACTGTTTGCCGTCGACTTTCTAGGCATCTGTGCTGTGTTACGTGTTAAGATGTGGCAAACGTGAGGCAGCTGTTGGGTTTATTTTTCTCTTCGGTCTTGTACTGGGTGATCTGAATACTTGCAAGCAAGTGAGGATCTTCGTGTTTCTGCTTGTTAATCTGGAGGAAGGATCAACCTTGTTCTTGATCTTGTTACACTGGCTGTATCTGGGATCTGACCAGGAGGAAGCTGTTTGAGTTTGTCCCCTTCCCAAGCAGAAATGTTCCTGTTATTGGCTGATGGTTTGGGAACAAAACATAGCTCAGCTCTGGCACTTTGTTTCTTCAAGCATATGACAAATCCGGGCAAGAGGCAATCCCCTACCACAGCTAGTAGTGGACACAGCCGGTGCTCAGGTCACTGTGCAACCCTTGTTGGGGCAGGAATGTAATGTCGATGCAAAGAGCAGACGAACAGGTTGCACATCCCTCCCTGCGTGCTGAACTCCCTGTGAAGAGCCCTGTTTAAACCACGGGGAAAATGCAAAATACCTTGCTGCAGCGAGCAGCTGAGTGTTGATGTTAGCATAGCTCTCATTCGGCTGGTAACTTTTGACTTACAGTGTCTCGTCTCTGCTGCTGCATAAGGTGTCACCATGTTTGAAGGACTCCTGCTGAACTCGAGCCTCCTTCTGTTGCATTCCCAGAGGTGTGCAGGTTTTTCTCCAGCAATAAAAGGAAACTTGCAGTAGGCAGAAAGGGACATTACCCTTTCTGAAATAGTGGAGAACCTGATACAGGATCATCCCAGCTGAATGCGTAGGAAGAGTTCAATGTAACCTCTCTATGAAATTATGTATTTTCATGGTCTTGTGTCTGGTAGCTGGATTGTGTGGGTTGTCTGAATGCTGACATGTGTGTATGTCTTGTAGGTTTGACAGTAAATACCATGGATTTTGTGGACAGTAGCTGTGCCATGAGGAGGGCAGTGAATCGGCAGAACTCTAAGCTACGAGGAGGATCCAGCAGGTCTGACCTCGTTATCTGGGAGATAGAGGTCCCAAAGGTAACCAGCTGTTGGCCTGCTCACACATCCCGCCCTGCCCTGCATAGCCATCTTCTGGTACTGGGTCAGTGCCATCCCGGGGAGATCAACAGCAAATCAACAAGGTTTTAAGCATTTAGCTCCCGTTAGGACTCAACAGGAACGAAGAGCCAGTACACAACTGTAAACAAGAGGCATGACAGGGCTATGCCCAGGGTGGTGTTGGTTGCTGGACTCATTATTCCCCATTATCTTCCACCCCAATCTGTTAGTCTGATGCTCTGAAAGCATTCAGAAGGCTTTGAGGGTACACGGTTATTAAGGGCAGGTGACGAATTTTTTTTTTCTTTCTGCTATGTAGGAGGGTTATGCTTCAACTGCCTGTCCAAACCCTTCCTCAGAAGCTTGAATGCTCATCTGAGCTATTTTGTAGAGCTGCTGTGTCTCTGTCTTTATGGGTTGAGAGAGAGAGACTGTGTTTTTTAGGACTATGTTCATACTTTCTTCCCTGCTTTGTATATGCAAAATCATCTGCGGCTGTCCTGCACAGCATTGCTCTTGCAGTTCTGCTGCTCAACAGACCCGAATACTGACAGCCAGTAACGTGAGACAGCAGCTCCCGGCAGGATAGGCCTTGAGTGCTTGGATGCTGTGAGCCCAGGGAAGACACGTAACATGCATTTTAATGGATCAGTAAGACACGGGCTAAAGAAGCAGTTCTACAGCAGGAAAATATGTTTCAGTGTTTCGTGAAGACAGGCTGTCACTTTTCTTAAAGTAGCTAACTCTACATTGTATAGGATTATCCATACTGACTTGGGCCCCACACTTCTGCTCTGGTATCTAGTCTCTGACAGTAGGTGGGGGCAGGTGCCAGTGGAAGAGTAGAGGTAACGGGGCATGCAAAGACATCTCTTCATCACCCCACACAGCTGTCCTGGGACTCTGTAGTCTAATGGGCATGATAGCCTGGTTTACTCTCCTGTGAATGTGTCTACTCCCTATCTAATCTAATTAGCTTGTTTAAAAATTGCTAAAACTTAGTATTTCATATTTGAATGGAAAACGCTTGTAGCATGCTTTTTTTCAATAATAAAAAAAAAAAAAAGTGGTGGGAGATTGGGAGAGGACGTGACTTTACTTGACCGTAGGAAGACAGTGGCTTTTACCAGGCCTGGTAAAAGCCATCATGTCTTTGTGTCATTCTACAAGATATGAAGACAGATCTATCAAAATGAGCTGTGCCTACTGATCAAGTTACCTTGACTTATCATAGACCAGCTGAACTCTGCACTGGTCCAGCATTGCCTTATATTTATCCTGCCTGGCCCTATGCTACAGGAACTGGGAACTGAAATAAGCCACAGAGAACAGTGTTGTTTGATCTATGTTTCTCTTCCTGACTGTTGCTTTCTTGTTACTTTCATAAAGGAATTAGTTGGCCGCTTGATTGGCAAACAAGGAAAATTTATGAGCTTCTTGAGGCAATCGTCTGGTGCCAAAATTTATGTCTCAACACTACCTTATTTCCGTGACTCCCAAGTCTGTCACATCGAAGGTAAGTGGAATAGCTCTTTATTCATGGTCTAATGTGTAGCTTGGAGGCCTTAATTAGATGGGCAAGGAATTTAAACAGATTTAGCGGATTCGCCAGCCCAGTGCTTTATGAAACTTTTCTGCTCGGTGCTGTTAGAGTAGAGGTATGTGCCAAGTTGCCCATGCCTTCGCATTTGAACCCTCTATTCTAGAGGTGAGAATACATTTTAACATCTTTGGCTACTGTAGCTTAACCAACACATTTTGAAGGATCCCTTCAGGCTTCAAGGAGGAGCTATGGGATGTGTATCAGCAAATGCAGCCTTGACTGTGGAGGATGTTAGATTAATTGTGGCTGAAAAATATCTGCCAGTGAATTGGGTTCATACTGGAGGCTAATGCTGCTGAAACTGGGGCCCAAGTTGCTCGTGTTGGTCTGATACCAGGTTACGTGGCCAATCTATTAAAACTTAAATCGTTGATGTAGTGCAGAAGGCTTCTGGTAGCTATATTGCTTCACGGGGTGGAGTCGTCCTCAGCATATCTGTGCTACAGACTTTCTGTGGGACTTTTGTCTTCCAGGCTCTTCGCAACAAGTAGAAAAAGTACTGAGCCTGATTGGCAAGAAGTTCAAAGAGCTGTGTCTCACCAACATCTACGCTCTACCTCCACCGTCACCACTGACGCTTCATTCCCTCCTTATGACTGCCTGGGTAAGTCCCAGCTTGCTGGCTATGCTGATGTCAGGGTGGAAGGCTGTTGTTGGTCGCTGCTGTTGTAGTATGCTATGTCCATGGGACTGGTTCCCAGATGCCCTCAAAACCAGTTTGATTTCGTGTGGCTATCTGCTGTCCGGCTTATGTAACTGTTACAGATCAGATTTACCTACCTGTTCTTCCACTGCTGTTTCCATTCTGCCTGAGCTGAGAAATGTAGAATCATAGAATCATTTAGGTTGGAAAGGACCTTTAAGATCATCAGGTCCAACCACTAACCTAACACTGCCAAGTCCACCACTAAACCATGTCCCTAAGCACCACATCTACATGTCTTTTAAATACCTCCAGGG
>JAVJGG010000085.1:1590835-1624220 GCA_035590195.1 Aviceda cuculoides
TTTCTCCAGGAGAATGCTGTGGGAAATGGTGTCAAAGGCTTTACTAAAGTCTAGGTAGACAACATCCACAGCCTTTCTCTCATCTACGAAGTGGGTCACCTTGCCGTAGAAGGAGATCAGGTTAGTCAAGCAAGACCTGCATTTCATAAACCCATGCTGGCTGGGCCTGATCACCTGGTTGTCCTGTACGTGCTGTGTGATGGCACTCAAGATGATCTGCTCCATAACCTTCCCTGGCACCGAGGTCAGACTGACAGGCTCGTAGTTCCCCGGATCCTCATTTCGGCCCTTCTTGTAGATTGGCGTCACGTTTGCTAACTTCCAGTCAACGGGGACTCCCCCAGTTAGTCAGGACTGCTGATAAATGACTGAAAGCAGCTTGGTGAGCACTTCCACCAGCTTGGACAATCTCCGTGAAGATTACCTTAATGTTTAAAAACCCTGTGGGCAGGGAATCCTTGGCAAGTTGCACTGTGTTCATAGTGCAGCTTGACTTGACCTGCATCATTTCTGACTCCGCTCACTGATCTCTTGGGTAAATAAGTCTTACAACTGCTTCATGCCACTAGTCTTTTTGTATGCAAGGTGGGCCCCACCTCAAGTCTGATTTCTGTTAGAACAGCATGGAGTAACAGTGAGTAGCTTTTGGAAGTGAAATACCAGAGTGCCGGGGCTTTTCCACCCATGGCTGTAAGCCTCAGGAGTTGCTGGTGGAACATGGAGTCGCTGTGAATGAAGCTTGTGTTGCAGTGAACACTAATGAGAATTTCTTTCCTCCACGACAGCTGTTCCTCCCAGATGGAGTCACTGTAGAGGTGGTCGTGGCGAACCAAGTCGATGCAGGGCACATGTTTCTACAGCAGCATACACACCCCACTTTCCATGTTCTGCGTAGCCTTGACCAGCAGATGTACGCCTGCTATTCTCAACCTGAAATTCCAACCCTGCCAACTCCAGTAGAAGGTACGTAATGTGATTGCTTACAAATTTTTCGGCTGAGAAACTTCTAGGGTCACGTGAAAGCCTGATGCCACTGAGTTAGGCTTGGGAGGTTTCCCAGCGGATGAGAATGTGGTAGTTCACTTGTCATCTCCTATTTTTTTTAAGCCGCTGCCGGACTACAGATGGTACTCTACTCTTCCTTACCCCACTCATCCCTGGAGTACCTCCCCAGCCGCTTAGTTGCATGTTGAAATTCAGAATGAGATAAAGTCCATCTCGGGTTATTTCTAATCAACTTGGCATCTGGTGTATTTTTGCTGACAAAGTGTGGAGCTACTCCCAGATCTTCATAGTGTCACAGTCTGCACATGGTGTAAAGTGGAGGGTGCATCGCATGGGAAGGGGTTACGAGCACTAACTTTCCTTTTTGGAGACAGACCTCGCTGTTAGTGACCAAAGTGTCCCAGCTGCAGGCCTTGTCTGGTGGGGGTGTGGGTGGTGGTGAAAGAAGATGGAGGCAGCGTAAGAAATGCTGTTGATTCTCAGTAGATAACTGCTAATGTCTGAAGTGCTGGTTTCTGGAAATGCGCTTATTCTGAGCCTTTCTCCTCTGTACTCCTACGTTTTGCAGTTGGTATTATCTGCGCGGCTCCAGGCCTGGATGGGGCATGGTTACGGGCTCAAGTTATTAGCTACTTCGAAGACACCGATGAAGTGGAGCTCAGATATGTGGACTATGGAGGATATGACAAAGTGAAGATTGACACACTCAGACAAATCAGGTCTTTAGCTCCTCTTCCATGGCCTGAGGCAATATCTGGCTTGAATCTTCGTATATCGTTTGAATTGCTTATAGGTTTTTCCACAGCTGAGGTGGGAAATGGTAGAAAGGTTTGGCTCAGCAGCAGCTGTGGATGCCTTTGGAGCACAGTAAGCTGTTTTGAAGGTGGGGGGAGAGGAAATTGCAACTTCTGCCACTTTAGTGTGGAAGCTGAGCGAAAGGATGGCTTCAGGAGGCCCCAAATTGTAGTTAATTGATGAGCTAGGAATAAGATTCAGATTCTCTATGCCCCAGCCCCGTTGGCTGGGAGAGCGGTATTGGATGGGGGTTTTCTTAGGCAAGCCCATTAAATACTTGATTGTGCCCCAGAGGTGGGAGAAAAGCAGTACAGCTTCCATTATGGAGGTGGTTTTTGCTTGGGGTCCAATCCAACTTGGCATGCTAATCAGACTATTTATTGCTGCTGCTTAGATTGCTGGGAGAACAGTCTGATTTTTTTTTTTTTTATTACTGTCATCAATTTTAAACTGAATTCCTATAAGGTGACATTGATTAATCAATTGCTCTAAAAGAATACAGGAGTAACTTAATGCCATGTTCTTACTCTGATTGATTCTCTTTTCTTTAAGGTCTGATTTTTTATCACTACCTTTCCAAGGAGCAGAAGTTTTACTAGACAACGTGTTGCCACTTCCAGGTAATGGAGCTCTCAAGACATGCTGTTGGTGCTCCTCCTGCAGGTTTAAATGGATGCCAACTGTGTACAAGCGGTGATTCTGTCTAAACCTTTTCCCTCCTATTGCAAGCGCAGCCACATGCTGCTGATGTGACTAGAGCAAGGGTTGGAAAAATTGTATTTTATTCTTCTAAATATGCTAGCATGGCATAACCTGTCAGGCTCCAGGGGAAAGGTGATAAATGTTCAGGCTTTTTCCTGCATCGAGGAGAGAATGAATTACTCTCCTAAACAGTGAGTTGGCAGGACTGGCAGGGTACAGGTGAAGTAGCTGTAACTACTCTGCCTTCTTCTGTCATAGAGTAGCTGTAAACGCAAACTTAGTTTTTAATCTGACAGACAAATATCTGACATTTTCCTACTACAATGACTGATGTGTAAAGTTCTGTGTTCAAAAGACTACCCTCCAAGCACTGGAAGACTGTCAGTCATTACCTAGAAATGCTTTTGTTTGCTTTTTTTTTGTTGTTTGGTTTGGGTTTGGGCTTTTTGTTGTTTTCTTTGTTTGGTGTTTTTTTCACCCTAGTGGTGTTAGAGATGCATGCTCTACTGATGTCTAAAAAGCTGCCCTTCTGGGTGTGGAAGGGGTGTCTTTAGGTGTTCAGGGTCAGGCCAGGTTTCACCACTGGGATTTGTGGCTGGCAGGACTCCAGGAGGTAGAGGCTCTGCCAAGACTGTAGATGGATGGCAAGGCTTAAGCTGCTTCTCGCAGAAGTCAGCGTTTTGCATGTTCCCTGAGGTAACTGACCTCCTTCAGGAGTTGTAAGGAGTTCACTTGCTGCTGGAGACGGTCTCAGGGTGAGGAGCACAAAGGAGAAACTTTATTTTGCGGCGATTTGGTTAGGAAATAAGCTACTTTCCTCCAAAACGAAAACACTTATGTCCGGTCTACGGCGTAGATTGCGACTGTATTGCCTGGGACACGCGCGTTTGCTGCTGCGTTACAGGTGTGGAGTTAGCACCAGTGCCCACGTAAGCCCTGCAGGCTGAGATCTGAGCTGCCAGCGCTTGCCGGGAGCGCGTTCGGCACTCTTGAGGTGCCAGCCGGCCGGCGGTGCCGGTGCTTCCGAGTTCCCGTTCACAGCACTGCGCTCTGTGCAGGGTCAGTAGCGTCCTGAGGCCCCTGAGCTTAGTTTATTAAGGATCAAAATCCTAATGGCAGCTCAAATGTACTGCAGGAGTATACTCTTCTGTCTTTAAAGCCTCCTAATTCATCAGCCACTTGTGTTCACGTTAACCGAGCTAGTGGCTTTAGAAAGCACTTCATCCTTTCCCTTCAGCAACACAGCAGGCACAATACTTGTGTGATCTCCAGCTTAATAGACTGGTTTCAGCAAATGCGTACAGCAACAGTAGGTGAGGATTCTCCGGCCTAACTTAGGTAGGAGGTCAGACAAGATTAGCTTAATAGTCCCTTCTGGCCTGGAAAGCCTGTGAATATCTCATTTGTTTTCTCCTGCTCTTTTCGTTCCCGAGATGAGGCACACTTTTCATCTGAAGCCGACGCCGCTGTTAGTGAGATGACCAGAGGCGCAGTCCTAGTGGCACAGGTACGTGAGAGCTGCCTGGAAAAGTCGGGTTGCCGGTCCGACTGCTGCCGTTATCCTCTCCGCCCCTCGCATGCTGCGCGTGTTAAAATGGAAAACGAAGCCACAGCCTCTAAGCCTGGCTGCTGGGCAGGGTCCTTGCTGAGAAATCTTGGCGCCGAGAACCTCCCTGTGTGGCATCAGGACTGCGTGGCTGGGAAGGGAGGAGTATTCCCTCTTGTTACGGATGCAGGCAGAGAGGAAGGGCACCTGAATGGGTTTACAGAGCGCAAAGTGTCCGGTGGATCCAGTATTCACCTGGGTCTGCGCTGCTTTGCCAGTCTCAACTGTCTTGGCAACTCCGACATCCAGGACTTGGCCTCTGGCTGGCCGGAGGGAGAAGTAAGGCTTCTGGCAGCGTCCCAAAGGCTTCCGCGTGCGGTGCCCGATCCCAGTGAAGAGGCACCGACCTCTTCTGAAGTGCCCCTGGTGGCGGCTGTAGCTGTCCTCGTAAGGCAACTGGGACGAGGTGGGAGGCCGATAGCGTTTGTGACGCTCAGTCCGGCAGCTTCCTTTTGGTTTAGTGCAGCGCCCGAATGCGTCGCGAATTCTAGCCGAGGGCGTGGGTTTGAGGGACCAGAGCGCGCTTGCCAAGCAGGGTGTCCCAGCTGCCTGGTGGCAGGAGCTGCGTGTCCTCCAGCCTACGCCCAGCCTGAGTATCCCGCGCACCCTCCGCGGCCGGGACCGGAATTGCTGCAGGCTAACGTTCTTCTGTGTCTCCAGGTCACAAATTATGACAATGCAACAGGTCTGCCACTGATACAGCTGTGGAACTTGATGGGAGATGAGGTGGGTATGTTGACAGACCTATTTTTTTTCAACACTGTTAAGGTATATGATCATGCAGACTTTTTGTTGCTGGTTAGGAAGTTGCTGAAGTTTCTTGCTAGTGGTTTGCTCACCTTTCTACTTTTTTTTTTTTTTTTTTTTTTTTTTTGCCTCCTTTTAGGTGGTGTCAGTAAACAGAGCTCTGGTGGAAAGAGGGTTCGCTCAGTGGCTTGACTACTAGCAACGTCCTAGATGCCTCAACAACACTTTCTGCAGAGAAAAACTAAAGAAATCTTGTTTAGCACTGTTACAGTTTGGTTTGGCAATCTTTTATAAGGCAACCTGTTTACACCTGCATGTGAATTTTTGTGGTCCATTGAAACTTGTTTTGCTCAACTGTTACCATTTCACTAGAAATATGTACCTCCTCTCAGTGAAAGCTGGGGTATTAAAAGCCATAATGACAGATACTGTAGCTTTAAAGCAAAAAATCCTCCCTGGCCTCTACTTAAAAGTTGAATGGAAAAAACCTTAATACCTGGGGGCTTGCTTGAAGCTAGCAAATGCCCCTGAAATGTTAACTGTGGTTACATTTTTGTTGAAGATGTATAACGCCCCATGAACTTAGTGTCTGCTTTTCTTAAAAGTTACATCAGTTGTCCTTTTTTAACAGGCTCTGCCTATGAAATTAATGAATGTTATTAAGGAATTTAACATTTAGTTATGGATTTTTCTATATTGTGCCACTAACCTGCACAAATAACATTCGTCTCGTGTCTTCCTTATGCCAGGAGGTAGATGAATTGCATTCGTTGCACTTACTGTGGCACATGTCTCACTGCAGTCATGGTTTTTAGGCTTGGTATGCTTAAGGAAGAAAGCTTTTCTGTGCAGATGCTTAAAGTGCAAGATATGTTACCACTACAATTTTTGCTCTGAAATGTCATGTATTTCAAGAAAAGAACTGATTGCCAAGCCCAATTGTAGTTTATATTTTTCTAGCTGTGCAAGTCTGTAAATATATATAAAAAAACATTGTAATATTTTGTACAAGAAAAACACTGGAAACAAAGGGAACTTTACAGAAACTTTTTCACACCAAAATGTCCTATGTAGGTAGAACTGGTTTGGAGTGCATTAGGGTAGCCAACATACTTGGAGCATCTGAATGTTGGGAGTGTTTCAGCTCTGCTGAATACAGGATTAGTATTCCCTTAGATTGCTGTCTGGTTTGAATTGTGATCACTGCATTCTTTGCTATGTTGCTGTACAGATCTGTTTAAAAAAAAAAAAGTAACAACGTGGCATTAATATTGCAGTGGTGTTCTCAATTTTTTTTTTTGCTCCTTTTTAGATTTCTATTACATATTTAAAATTTTGCTCAAGTAATTTAAACCAGCTTAATACTCTTAAACACATGCCCTCTAATGTATATCATTTTAGATATGTATTGAGCTGGGATTTATTGCTGGCAGAGAAGATACTTGCCAGGAAAATGTTGATGTAGTCAGTCCTCAGAAGTTTTTTCTGGTGGATTCAGGGATGTCCTTACATCCTATGAGCTAATGTGTCAATGCATCACATTTGGATAGTTGCCTACAAAAGCATTTG
This sequence comes from Aviceda cuculoides, assembly GCA_035590195.1. Classification (NCBI taxonomy): domain Eukaryota; kingdom Metazoa; phylum Chordata; class Aves; order Accipitriformes; family Accipitridae; genus Aviceda; species Aviceda cuculoides. The sequence goes on from JAVJGG010000085.1 coordinate 1,597,260, forward strand.
GTCCAATCCCTTCTGATATGGTATGGTTATATCCTTTTTTTTTTTTTTGAGTTCTCTACTATTTGGTGCTTATGATTTAATGTTCATGTTTGCAATAACATCCAATGAAACCTAAATTTCGTAACTCAGTTAAGTCTATAAAACATATATCCTTTTGGAATGTTTCTTTCCATTTCAATTAAAGCTCGAATTTTAAGCCATCTTAATCAAACTGTGGTGACTGAGAGCCTTCATTTCCTGACCTCTTGTCATGTAGGGTTGGGAAGGGAGCTCCATGGGCTAAGCAGATCAGATAAGATCCTGATGGCTTTTCAACAGATGTAGAAAGGTCAAGCTTCAAATCTCCTGGGGTTCCTTCCAGCTGAATACTGGGTTTACTTTTATGATTAATTACTTACTAGAAAGCCTTAGTCTGAGCACTGGTACTCAAGGCTGTTGAAACGGTTATATATATATTTGTGGAATTAATTTACTTTAGACTCGGGTCGTCCCTTTTGTCACACTTGTGTGTTGAAAAAGGAAACTTGGGAGTCCGTTTCTGTTGTGCAGGCTATAAAATCCCCTCTTAAAAAGGTTGACTGGTTTCTTGTTCAAGCCAAGCACTGCAATTCGGTGTCCTAGTGAAGGACAAACTTGTCCTTACCCTGGTATTGGAGCACCTTGCAACTGGGAAAGTCTGTTCTTGCAGTAGATTGTATTCCACCGCGTGGAAAAGAAGCAAAGGCCTGGGCTGGACTGACTGTGCTCGGGCTGCACGGACCAACGTGCGTTAAACTCAAAATACTGCCTTGGCGGTCTGTAGATGTGTATGCGTGCGCACACAGTCGTTCAGAGTTCCAGATACTGGTCTTCCAGGTCTCAAGGATTAAAACAAATCCATTGGGTTCACTGCGGGCTATACGTACAACCCGTAGATGCTCTGGCTACAACTCGGTGCTGCTTAGGCAAGGGGTCCGTGAAGAATAAAACATGGGGGGGTTTTGGTGGGGGAGTAGCGGGTCTGGAAGCTGGCCAAGTTCGAGAACGTCCGTCCTTCTTGGTTCTCACCCCAGGAAGAGGGTTTCACTTCGCAGGGTTTCTCGGTCCTTGCTAGGCTCCAGTATCTGCTGAGGGACGCCCTTCGCCCTCCGGCATGGTCTCCCAGGTAGAAATTTGGCAGCTGGCTGCTTGCCCTGTGGGTGGTTGACGTTGCCGATGCCCGAGCTCCGGCGCGTGCCGTGCCGAGCCGCGCGCGCACCGCAGGGCTCTGCCACCCTCGCAGGCGGTCCGTCCCCGTTTGCTGTCTCCAGTCGCCTGCCGGTTGTCCTTCCCCGGACAGAGTTTCTGGCCAAGGGGAGGAAAAAGCTGCCGTGTGTCTGTGAAGGAGGTGGTCTGTCCTTCAGCTCCGTAACTTGGGGGTTCAGCAGCTCGGCAGTGCCTTGCCGAGTACTTTCCCTGCTAGGTGAGGTCTCCCCGAATTAAAGGAGGTCTCTCGGGCAGGAGCCACCCTCCTGAGGAGGGTTTGCGTTTCGGCCGTCGGGCGGTGTGACCTTGTAGCTCTCTCCTGCCGGCGCCTGGCGTGGTGGACAGGCTGGAGAGGAAAGGTCAAGAGAAAACGAAGAACCCTGCGCTCCAGCGTCGGTCTGATGCGGGTGCGGTGCCCACAGGAGTTCGCGTGCCTTTCTTCTGAATTTGTCTCCCCAGCTTTTTCTTTACTCGGGGAAGCTTTGTCCCCTGGGGCTGGATTCACGCTGGGTCAGAGAACTACAAACTAACTGTCAGTGGTTGTGTGAGGAGGAGAGAACTGTTGCTGCCTTCTCTAGCTGCCACCTGGCCAGAACGTGGCAGAATAAAAATAATAAAAGCGTGGAAGTGGCCGGGCTGGGGCTTCGCTGTGGCGAGCTGCCTCCAGGGACGGTGCAGCTCCGCACAAGGTGGGTAACGCAGCCCCCTCCCTCCTGGGAAGATGCTGGTCCCTCACCAGCATGGTACTGTGCAGGTACTGGCTTAATCCTTCACCTCACACCAGTGCTCTTCTGACTCATTGTGAACAGAATTTTTTTTTTTTTTTTTTCCTTCTCTGAAGCTTGTCCTAATGCTGGAGTCTGGCAGAACAGGTGAAACGGAGCTGTCGTCATCTGGGTGGGATGTAGGAGCTGGGTGGCTGCGGTCCAGGAGGCTCGCTTACCGAATGTCAAAGTGGAAGAGAAAGAACATAATTCAGAAGGACAGTCCTGAGGTGGTAGCACCACCCCAAGGGAATGCAGATGCTGCAGTTGTAGGCTTCGGAAACAAATGGGTCTCCCTCAGCTGTATTCCCATATTCCGGAGAGCTTTCCAAGGCACAGTCCATAGTCATCAAACAAATGCATGTTAGTTTGGAAGGGGTGGGGGGTTTTTTTCCACAGGAGCTTAGAGCAGCCCTGGACTGTTTAGTGTGCACCCGTGGGAGTGAACATGTTACTTCGTATTGTTCATGACAAAGTTTAACTCGTCTGAAAGTTGGTGTTTTCCCTCACTTTGAGGGGTCTGTCAAAGTCGGGAATGGGCAGCAACTGCTGGCAGCTGGTGTGGGGAGCTCTCCCGGTGTCTGCTCCGTGTCCCTCGCTTCCCTCTGGCTCTGCAGCGTGGAAGAACATCCTGTTCCCTATTTGTGTTGTAAGCTGCCTATTTTTTTTAAGCTGTAGCAAATAGAACATTCTAGGGTAAGATTAACCAAAATAAGGAGGTGTTGGCAAGAGACAAATAGGCAACCCTTCTTTCTTTAAAAATCAAAAGTCTCAGCCTGTATAGATGCATTAATAGCTTCAGGTGTGGGGGTTTTTTTGTTTGGGTTTTGGTGGTGGTGGGGTTTTTGGGGGTGTTTTTTGTTTGTTTGTTTGTTGAGGTTTTTTTGCATCATGGAAAAGGGTGAATGGCATTGCTGAGATGGGGGAGTTGGATACGGACTGCTCGGAAAAGAGGAGGGAGAAAAGCGCAGGTCAAAAATGGAACAGGGGAGGTTGAAACAAGGTAGTTGTATTTGCATCTTCCTTTCCGAGATGCAGCGGCGGAGCTTTGTGCCCCGTCAGACCTTCAGGAACGTAGCTGGGGTGGGCTTTGGAGGGGTCGCGCTGCTCGTGATACCAGCCACGTCCCCAGAGCAGCGGCGTGACGCTTGCCCGCCAACCCGAGGTTGAGCGTACGTGCGTCCGAGCTAAGCCGTCCCGCGGGGTTGGGTTGGCTGAAGCCATTCAGAGGGGTTTTCCCCTTTGAAAAGTGGTAATTTTATTACGGGTAAAATGAACGAGGTCTCTGGAGATGCCTAATTTATAACTTCCGCCTGGGAAGCTTCCCGCCGGCCGTGAGCCGGAGTCTGAAGCCCAGACCTCCCCTCCTGGGGCTCTTCCCTGGGATGAGGGCTGATTCCTACGAGCCTTCCTCGCCGCAGCCTCTGCCCCCTCATCCTCCTGCCCCGGGCGGCCGAGCAGGAGCTTCTCCCTGCGGCCGGCGGAACCTGCCTGCCAGACCCTCTCGGGCAGCGGGGCCGGTCCTTGGGCAAAGCCCGGAGACGATTTTCCTTTGGCACGTCGGCTCAAAGGCTCCGTAGCGAGGGAGGAGGGGAGGAGCGAGGAGAGTGGTTTTGGAGCAGGTGGAGAATAATGGTGCCCCTGTCTGGGACTGGCACTCGGAGCACCGACGCGAGGAGCAGTTCAGCCCCTTCCCTCTCTCGGCCACGTGTGCAGCCCGCGCGGCAGGGAGCCTGGCTCCGCAGTTCCACCGTGGAAACTTCAGTGGCAGTGAGTTTTTCCTGAAAAGAAAAAAAAAATAAATAAAAAATCAAATGCAAACTTTATTTTTCCTTCCCTCCTGCTGTGTCGCACAAATCTGTCGGGTCCTGTCTCGGTGCTGTCCCTAGGAAGCCCGCGTGTGGGAGGCTGCTGAGCTAGAATTAAAGAACATGTGTCTTGCATTTAGTTTATTGCCTCAGGGCTGCGTTTTGGCTTCGGTCACCTCTGTTTGCTCTCCCCTTCCTTGCCTACCCCCTACAAAAGAAAAACCAGCAACAACGCAAAGCAAGAGGAAAAAATTCTGGCTGCCCTGGGCGACAGGGGGGATGATGGCACCCGGGGCGAGTGTCAGGGTTTGGGCGTTTTGCCCGGGGAAACGCGAAGGGTCCTTGTAAGACAGAAGTGGGGGGGGCTCTGCTATGCGAGACTGGTCATCGCAGCGATCAGAGCGAAGCTCTGCCCGGCCCGTACCCGCTCTGGCAGTCCAGGTAATTCAGGGAAAAGGTACAACAGAGGGATCTTCCTACGGAGCAGTTTTGCCCCGGCACGCTCCTGGTTTCCGTCTGTGAGCAGCGCAGGGACTTCTGAGCCCAACGCCGCACGCAGCGCTGCACTTAATAGACACGTATAAACTACCTCTGGCGAATTTGTGTAATGGTGTTTTGAGTCCATTTGTCCTTCTGACCTTCACGACATCCTGTGGCAATATGTCCCACAACTTAATTATGTGTGGGTGAAGAAAGTGCTTCCTGTTTGCTTTCTAAATTGCCTGAAAGCATCCCTGGCTAATCCATCATCCTGATACCACGGAAAGGTGAGTAATGGCCCTTGCTTTGGCTTGTCTATACTGCCCGCGAGTTTATAAACTTCCCTTCTGTCACTTGTCTCTGTTCCAGGCTGAAGCGTCCCAGGTCTATTTAGCTCCTTATGTGGGAGCTGGTGGGTGCCATACATCCTCCCTGACACCCAGGCACGGACCCTTTCTAGCCCTTCAGTGCCTTTTCTGAGCCGAGCGCCTGCCAGAGCCTTTCCTCCGTTGGCCGAATCAAGAACGTGGAAGAGCTGCTGCAGGTTCCCAGGTGTGTGTTTTGGTGTCTAAAAAACGGGGTTGGGTGTTTACGACGGTATCGTCCGCCCTCGCGGGAGGAGACGACGGGAGTTGTGCTGTAGTTGTGACTCCGCTGCGGCTTCAGCCTTCCCCTGGGAGAGGGGAGATGGGATCAAAGGGGCTCGCTGGTTTGTGCGCTTCGCGCCCCAGCTTCAAGACTCCGTGTGTTGTGTACGATGTTCTTTTTTCGAACCTGAACTCCACAGCTGGGATTCAAGAACGCTGATGAGACGTTTCGCACCGTTTCAAGCGAGGTGCCCTCATTTCTGGAAAACAGCACTTTCAAAGTCATATGTGGATCTGGGTTTCTCTCCCGTGTGTTGTCTGGGTCTCGAGCGCCTGTGTGTCTCTCCGAGTGCACGTAAACCACTTTTCTGGCCCTGTCAAGAAATGCTCTTTCGTTTGTAGCAGCAGACAGCAGCGTAAGCATCTCCTGGTTATATCACGCTCCCCTACTTTAGCTCTGCAGAGGACTGCAGGAGCGGCTGACCCTGAGGTTTGCCCTATAGAGGTTTGCGGGAAGTCGGTGCCCAGAGAAGATGGCAAAATCCCGTTCGGAAACACGTCAGATCTTTCCCCCGTTTCCCGAGTGCTCGCAGGTCCCCCCGGGCAGGCGGAGGGCAAGGAGCTGGGGCCAGCTGGCTCCCGCGCTCGGGCTCTGCCCTCCGGCACGGACTCCTGGCCGGGAGCCGGTTTTCTCTCCGCCTGCTGCTTTTCCTTCGCTTACCTTCGCCCTACGGCCCTCGCCAGGCGGCAGCGGGGTCTGACGGTGCCCAGAGCCCCGCTGACCTGCGGCCTCCGCCGGCGACCCCCGGGCTGCTCCCCTTCTCCTGCCCTACGGCAGCAAGCGGCGCGGAACGGCGGGTGGGTGGCGGAGGGATGTCGAGAGCGGGGGGGTCCCTCGGCCGCCCCACGACGGTCCGGCGTGCCCGCCGGTGCTTCCTGCTGCCTCCAGCCCGCCTTGCAGCCTCCCGTTCTTCCTCATTTTTCCTGTCCCCGGAGCGGGCGGGGGGATGCTCGGGAGGGACGTCGGGGAAGCCAGCCCTTCCTCCAGAGGTGTGTGTTCTCCGCTGGAAGGATGGTTTTGTTGGAGCAGGAAAGAAATGTTTGGCCGCCTCGTCGGGTCCGTAGCTCTAATTCTTCTACGGCGTTTCTGGATGTTAAAATACAACCTCTCGGCTACCAGGGCCGGCAATACGGCCGCGCTTCTGTGGCATAAAGCAGCGTGTCGTACGCGGGTGCGTGGCGAGGAACGGCAGCGTGCAGCGCTGCGGGTGTCCGGTCCTGCCCCCGGACGCTTGCCGAGGCCGGAAAAACAACCGCAAATGAGGCGAGGGAAGAGTCAGAGCGGAGAAAAGTTAGTCTGGAGTTTGTTCGGGAGTTCTTTTTGTACCTACCCTGTCCCCTTGGCGCGTCCCCCAGGTCCCGTTCCTTCCCCAGGAGACCACCAGCGTTCGGTGCCGGTGTCAAGCGGGAAAATAGGGACCCCTCAGCTGCCAGGCAAAGCTGGAGTGAGAAAAACACGTCGCTCGGGGCTTGTCCCACCTCGGAGGCCTGGGAGCGAGGGCAGAGCAGCAGATGGCACTCGAGCATAAGCTGCGCACCGCCGGCAGCCCATCAGCAAGTCTGAATTATTTTTTGCCTGAGCAGCGCAGGGGAAGCGTAGCTCTTCAGGCTCTCAGTCCTTGAAGGAAGATGTATAATCTTGAGCCATAAGATGCGTCTATAGGACCTTGATTTACATGCTTTGGATGTTCGTCTCTGCTCGCAGGTCTAGATTGTATCTCTGCTTGTGCAGATTTGTCCTTACGCAGTGTCTGGACTTGGGATGATAAAGAAAAAGTGTTACTTTTCACTTGCAGAGACTGACCCCTAATTTGCTTGGATTTTTTTTGCTGTGATTGTGGCATGCCTTTCTGTACAGAGCTACCCCAGTGCACAGAAGCAAGATTTATTATTATTATTTTTTTTAAATCAGATAACTTTTTTCCCCCTAGCCAAAATGAAGCAAGATCATTGTGCTCACACTGAAAAATGGACTTGTAGATGTGGATCCTGAAAAATACAGTTTAGCGTGCTTTTTGCAAAGAGGCATCAGCCAGACAAATACAAATGAGTCAGGAAAAAATGTTCCTGTTGAGATGCTGCAAAGATAGCGCGTGAAAGTGTTTTTATTTTGTTTAATTAGCAATAAATTCAAACCTTACTTTCATATTTCCAAGCCCATTTGTATTTTAGAGACAGATCGCAACCTGAACATATATCTTTCCTCTGACACAGCCAAACCCGGCACTTTCAGGAGCCTGTCGGTAGGCGAAGAATGCCGTATATCACCACTGTAATCTTACTTTGTTTTTTAAGACCCGGCAAAAAATACTTCGAGCCTGTTCTCACCGCCGAGGGAGAAGGAAGTGAGGACTCCCAGGGGCCAGGTTCTGCCTCTCCCGGTTTTCCGGAGGAGCCGGGGAGCAGCACGGCGAGCCGGGCAGGACTGCTGCCCGCCAGTGGGGCGGCACGGTGCTGCCGCAGGTAAGCGGAGGAAAAGTTGTCCTTGGAGACCCGTGGCACCGGTGCAGGCTCCGACGTTGCCGGCCTGAAGCCAGGCGGAGCGAATGAAGTCGGCGGCGCTGTGCTGGCTCGTGCCGGCCGCTGCCTCGGCCCAGGAATTTAAATGCACGTTGCGTACGGCCCGTGACCGTGGTCGTTTCTGTATTTGGAAGTACACCTTGGCACCTGAGTGCAATCCCAGGGCCTTCTCCTTTTCCTGTCCTTCCTCCTCCCGAAGGCGGCGAGCGCCCCGTACGTCTGCCTGGACGGACCTCGCGAGCGTTGCGTCAGCGGGCGCAGAGCGTGGGGGCCGGGAGGATAAACCGCTTTGCAAAAGAGGAGGTCCGGCCTTTGCGCAGACCCGGGCGGGCCCCTGGGAACCCGTGGCGGTGGTCGCGCGGACGCACGTACCTGAGGGCTCTTTTTACCTCCCGTAGTGCTCTAAGCCGCTCCGCTCGTCGTGAGTTTCTGGTTTTCCGCCCTTCAGTTGCCTTTGCTCAGCATAATCTCGATACCCGGGCTGTTGTGTTCCCAGTGAGGCTTTCGAAGGCTGCAGGACGAGGGCTCACGGTGCCTGCTCGGCGTGCCCAGGGGTGGTTGAAGAGCTTTGGCCCCTCTCGGTCTCGCGGGGGACGGTGCCCTTGGCGTCCCAGTGCCGTCGCTGTCGCCACCCCGCGGGGCTGGCAGTTTGCAAGGAGAGCTGAGCTTTCAAGCGCACGAGCCCCGACCCCGGATTCAGACCCTGCTCCTCCTCCTCTGGACCCTGGGAGACTTGCCAGCGGCAGCTGAGATGGGACCCGACCCCCCCGAGGTGCGCGGGGGGCCCTGGCAGCCACGGTCTGTGCCTGGCTCTGCTGCTCGCTCGGGTTTTGCCCTTGAGCGAGACGCCTGGGATGGGTTTGCCCAGGAACCGTGAGGAAGCACTTGTCCCGTTGTCTGCTGAACCTCCCAGCCTCAGGCCGCAGGTGCCTGGACCCCCCCCCTTGCGGAAAATGGGGAGAGAAGACTACTTCTGCGCCCCCAGCTCTGTTGCGTGTGAGACCCATATAAATACACGGACTTTTGTTAGCAGGTTGGCCTCTCGGGCAGCGTTCTTGCTCTGCACTGAAGAGGTGCCGTCTTCCTTCCACTCGTCTGACTCCTGCGTAATAGAAGGGCTAAATGCTTATTACTTTTTTTGTTGCCTTTTCCAGTTACCGATCAAACGTATCTGGGTTGGGGTTTCGTTTTGTTTCTTTGTTGCTGTGACTATGCAGGGTGCTCTATCTCGCCGTAATTATGGTTCCATCATTGTCTTGGCATGAAAACATCTGCTGTCTGCCTGCGACCTCCACTTCTCCCGATTTCTTTTGAGAATTTCATGGATCATGATGACCTTCTATTTTCCATAACATTTCATGCATCTCAGCGTACACAGCTGTTTCTCTTGCGTTCCCCTGTCTCTCCATCTACCTCTTTTTTTCCAAACAGCATCTCCAACGCATTCAGGATCTCAGCTCATCTGCTTATCAAATCAATATCTCACTTGCCATCTCCCCTGCGTCGCAGCCCCTGTAAACATAGCACCTTTGTACCTAACCGCCCGGGCCGTTTTCTCCTCTGAGCACAGTTCATCCTCCAGCGCGCATCTAAAGTCTTTGTTCTTCTCATTTAACCTTTTAAAGTTAATTTTCTCAGCCTTTTTAGTTTGATGATGTTGCACTCTCTGGCTGCCCGGGTTTGAGGTCCGTCCGTGCCGCCGCTCCTCCCGAGCGGGCGATGTGCCGCGGGACGGATGGAGGATGCTGCCGTTCGAGCTGGAGTCGCTGCCGGCGACAAACTACAGCAAAGCCGGAGCGCGGCGAGGAGAGGAGCTGTGCTGTGCGTGGGGCCGGTTCCGCTCCGCGGAGGAGTGGAGGGGCTGGAGAAATGGGGGTTTGAGCACTGGTTTTGTGTGACCTTGTGTAAAGAGCATGGGGTCCGTGAGTGTGATGAGCAGAGATACTTCAGGTTTTATTCCATTCTGGCACCTTTTATTACCAAGACTTCACCGGTACGCCTATTCTCTTAAAAAATATTAATAAAAAACCTCAGTCCTGTATCTGCTGCAGACTAATAAAACTCTCAAGTACGACAGGACCTTAAATCTCTTTGCTTTGGTCCCCATCTGTAAAACGTGTGTCCCAATTCTCCGTCTCCCGCTCCCGGGTCTCGCCTGCCTGCCGCGCTCCCGACGGCAGGACCCCCATCCCGCTGCTCCGCCGTACCGCTCCCGGCACAGCGGCCACCCAGCCTGGCCCAGGGTGCTAGATGATGCTGTAGCAAAACTAATCCTGAGAATATTAAAGGCGTGTGTTTCTTCATTTATTTTATTCACCCTCAACCCATGGTCTTTATACATCTGAGCTGGGAACGTCCTATTCTTGAAAGGCTTTGCAGAAGTTTGGCACCTGGACGGTGTGACGGAGAAAGGGCTCTTTATATGTTGATGGAGAAGTGGGGTGTTGGTAGAGAGCAGAAAGCAGGGTGGAGATTAATGAATCGTGCAATAACTTCTTACACGAACAGAAATAATGCTGTGCATATATCATAGGTTTTTCCTCTTTCAGGAGTATAGCTGTTTATGCAGAGACAGCTTGCGTACTTTTTTGTACAGATACGCGTTATATGTGGGTGCTTGTATATAAGTAAGGCTGTAAAATCATAGATTAAGGGATCTGTTCATCCAAAAGGAGTTACGTGGCTGTCAGAGTGCATAATGACTGCCTGGTTCGGGAGGAAAAACGCTCCGACGAAGATGCGAAGCAGCCTGTTTGGTAAGGACTCGGCACTCCGCGTCCTCGCCCAGGCAAAGCTGCCAGAGCTTGCAAAATCCTGGCAAAACTGACCGGCTGCTCGTAGGAAGGTGCGTCACGGGAACAGCGTCGTGATTTGAGGGTGGGCTTCGGGTGCTCAACCCAAATGCCGAGAGGGCAGTTTAAGCAACTGCCCAAGGTCCTGCGGGAGTCTTTGCTCCTTTCTCCGACGCAAGCTACTGGGTTAGGCACGCCGCCGCAGGCGCAGGTAGGACAAGTCCTACGAACCCCAAATTCGGCTGGGAGCCAGGTGACCTGCCCAGTAGCCAATGCTTCATCGTACCTTGGGTTTTGCTCCTGAAGCAGCTGAACGGCTCCCGTGGAAGCGGACGCCGGCGTGGCAGGACGGCTGCGCTGGCGGGGACCCGGCTGGAATTACCGGGAAGCGGAGGGGGCCGCGGTGCCGGTGGCACCTCCGGTCCTTCAGAGGCTCCGCCGGGAGGTCAACGCGAGCCAACGCGGGACGCCGGCCGGCTTGCCGGCAAACCCAGGTATCTTCCACAAAGAAAGGGCCAGAGCCGGTTTCTGCCCTCGCCCCCTCCACGGCCATCCTGCTTTTTTTAGGCAAATTGCTCGGGCACTCTCTGCCTCGGTCGAACGGGCGCAACGGTAGCGGGCAGCTTTTCGGCTCTGTAGAGGGAGAAATGTTGTAGGAAAGCACGGCAGCAGCTGAGCTGCAAAGCGGGGGCTCAGGTGTTGGATCAAGTGTTGGTCAGGAATGGGCCAAACCGGAGCAAAACAAACGGCAATCGAATAGGGAATAACCGTTAGAGGAAATAATCTCCGTCGCTTAATGCATTCCAGTGACTTTGAAATAATTGGCTGTTTCCTGGGCACATCCAGATGAGCTGAACAGTGTTCGCCCTGTCTCCTTTTGTATACTTGTGATCTTTCAGAGACCTGATTGTCCACTTCTCCCTCCCCCTTTACCTCTTGGGTCCCCCCTCCCCCAAATTTCTACTGGAGTTTGTATTTTTTCCCCCAACAATGTCTCTGAAGAATCACAAATGTGTAATATGTGTCCCAATGCTTGTATTTTAATAGTGTGAAGCAAACCACATCAGCACAGGCAATTTCGCATTCAACACATTATTGCTATTTAAAGCGCAGAGGTATAAAAATGATTGGCAATCCAGCTCTCCCAGAAATCGCAGGCTGCTGCTGGCTGCCAGATTGTGATTTTTTAATATTGGCTGCTCTGTGCAGTCGTTCTCTCACCTTTGACTTGCAGATTTCCCAACGTCGAAATAGCAAAATCATTTTTGGTTGTAACAGGCACATCGCTTGCTGCTGAAAAGAAGTAATTATCATTAAATATATACATGGGTGTATACACACAGACACATCCATACGTACAGGGCTGAGTGGCTGGTCAGTTTTTCCAGCTGAGCAACCTTTTGCATTTCCCCAGCCTTGCAAACACTTCTTACCTGAGCTTCTGGGTTTCGGAGGGGAGTGGGGGCTGGATGGGCAGGTGAGAGATTGTTTTGTCTCTCTGTTATCGTTACGGAAGAGGGAGGGCAAGCGGGCTTCATCCCGGAGATGGTGATGTATGAGGGCTGGTGATTTTCCTTTTCTCAGGGCTGTAATGGAGATCTCTCCCTGAGCCGAAAGGTGTTAGTTGTGTCAGTGCTGTTTACATAAATATGTTGCTCTGGGTTAATGTACAGTGTGATTAAAGATTAGACCTTCCTGAATCTCTGTTTAAGGCAGCCTTACCCTGCTCGCATGTGACAAAAAAAAAAATAGGCATTCTTACATGAAAGTAAGATTTTTGTCTTTACCGGAAATAATGGCTTTGGAGTTTTTTTATATACACCGTACAAAATCTAGCGAATACAACAGAGGCGGGCAGTTTTTTTCCCCCGATGTTGCTTTCTGAGGTGACTACCCCACGCGCTGCCGCAGAGCGTCCTGCTCATCCTCACCTCTGCCCAGGGAGCTGCCGCCGTCTGCCGGGGCAGAAAACGGAGCTGCCGGGGCAGAAAACGGAGCTGCCGGGGCAGACCTCGTCCTTTCCCACCACCCTCTTCCTCAGGCAGGCCGACGGTGACGCGGAGGAAGAGCCGGTTGCGGTGGGGCGGTCCGGGCTGGGACGGGGGCGATGCCGGGGGGAAGGCGGCAGCGTGCCTCCGGCTTCGCTGGGGTCAACGACGCAGGAGCGACAGGGCTTCTGCCTCCCTTTCCGTGGCAGCAGGGTCAATCCTCTGCTCTTCGCCGGGAAGATTGTCCCGAAGAGCGGTGTCGCTCCAGTCCCGGTGACTTTCCCGGGGTGCCTGCCAGGAGTCCCTGCCCCCCAGGAGCAGTTTTCTCGCTGCCCGACGGGGATGTCTGCCGCCGGCAGAGCTGGGACGGAGCGAACTCGCTTAGCACAGCGGCGTTCGACAGCGGTCTTTCTTGTTTCTGGAAATACCTTTTCCCTCTTGTTCCCCACAAGCAGCGGAGGAGACAACGCGCCGAATCCGCCGGCTCCGGGGCGGGGGGATTTACTCGCCTGCTGCCAAAGCCCCGGCCCTGCCAGCGGCTCTCGGTTCCCAAACACCTCGCCGGACCACGCTTGCTGGAGCCCTTCGTGCTGCGGGCACCGGCGTTGGGACACGCGAGTGGCTCCCACCCCTCACCCCGAGTTGCCTTTTCGGGGCTGGGCGAGCTCTTCCCCGCTTGCTGCCGCCCCACCGCGTCGCGGTGCCGGTTGCTGTCTTAATGCTAGTTATGCTGGTCCCGTTAAACCAATTAATTGGTGGCGTGACCAGAGCTGTTGGGTGTGCGCCCTGACGTGCCGGCCGCGCTGGGGGCTCGTTTGCTGGGGACGGCGGAGCCGTCTTCTGGGCCGGGAAAGGGCGATCTTGGAGAAATCTTGGTGGCTCCCAAAGGTGCGGGGAGAGGAGCAAAGCCCTGGCAAAAGGCTGCGTTGGGAGGGGAGGGAAGGGTCAGCCAGGGAGAGCCGGTGGCGGCACTTTGTTACCATATTTACTTCTACCGGCCCAACGTGAAGCATTTGGCTCTCCTCCACTTGCGGAAGGGATTAGCTACCTCATAACATCCAGACAAGATAATCTCTCCAATTTTGCCTGGAAGAAGTCCCTGACAAAGAGCTGCAAAGCTACAATAATGCTAGATGAAACAGTAATTGAGTATGCCTTCTTATTACTTTCTCAGCTAAGTTTGTGTTGGTTTTAAATTTTTCGCTGTTGTTGTTGCTGATACAGAACAGCTCAATACTGTCCCTGTATGGATTCAAACCAGCAGCGTTATACCTATGGAAAACCACGGCGGTACAAGGAGGTGAGCAAAAAGGGGAGGGAGGAGTAACCGTACGAAACTTGCATGCATTTTTAAAAAAGGCGCCTTCGAAAGAGAGAAAGCTTTGGTAATCGTCACTGCCCGTCACCTGCTCCTTCGAGTGACTCGTGTTAACGGTGGGATTGTAATCACACTCGTGTCGAACAGATGCAGGGGGGCGTCACACGGGGATGCCACGCAGGGAAGGGACACGCCGTGGTCCTCGCGCCGGTGCAGAAGCCCTTTGCTGCCCAGAGCCGCTCGGCCGCGTGCTGAGGGGTAGCCCCGGTGCGGGGAACTGGAGGAATAACGCTCAAGACGGGAAGGAAGGGAGTCGGCAAGGTAAAATGTGGCTTCTCTCACGTCTCTCAGCATTTAAAAGGCAGCACCTGAAACAGAACTGGGGATTTCAGGCTCTAGACCACGGTTCCGCTCCTTCACGTGGTATCTCCAGGACTTTTTCTCCAGCCCTGGTGTGACTGTACCGTAAATCTGGATGGGAAGTGCTCAGATATAAACTCATCATCCTGATCCACCATGTATTCAAAATATTTTGAAGGGTCCACTATGTATCAGATGGCTTTTTGGTTTATGTCAGGCTGGGTGCCATCCCTCCCTGTGCCACTATAACTCTGTGTGTGTGTGTGGTATGCTCCGACCATGGGAAAATCGATGCAAAGAGAAATGGATTGGCACAGACATGCAAAATCCCTACTCTTTTTCAGTCTCCAGTAACTCCTTATGCTGGGCTGGAAATTCAGAGGAGGATGAGAAACTCTCGGGGGAAACACGGGATATTTGGACAGTTGCAACCAGGGTTAAAAAACAAAGGCAGAGATCTGAAAGGGATAGGAGCACTAAGGCTTCAGGGCTTTCTCCCCTAAGGTGAGGAATTTTGTACCTCTACGGACAGCATTGCTCCTGCTGAACCTGCCCCCCAGGACTGAGCTGTGCGGATCGGTGTCCTCGTCTGCGGTGGCAGTTCCTGCAGTTCCCCCTGGTCCTTCCCCCTGTGCGATGGGGGGCACCGTCTGCAATGGGTCTTAGAGGTGCGCTGTACTGAAACGAAAGCAAAATGGATCAAAAATCAAAGAACTTGGGAAACGACTCTCTCTGGTTTTTGGAGACATTTAGTCTTGCTGGATTTATCCCTTTGGCCACCAAGGAGGGGACCGAAATGCGGTAAGCCACCCCTCGCTTTCGTGGCAAAAGGCTTCGTGCGCTTTGCTGATCCCATAGCCACACTGACCAGCGATACACACCGCAGGAGGAGTGCGTTCGAAGGGAAAGGTTCAGAAATTTGTCTCCAAAACAGTGTGATGGGCTGCTGCGACCGAACTTTCAAGTCGAGTTTCTTCATCAGGTTATATTTAAAGTAGTCTGCTGAGCGGCTTTGTTGTTGCCTGTTTACCTGGCTGATGGTTTTATGAGAAATCCCACGGACACCTGGAAGCACGCGGAGAGCCCTCGGTGGTTGCAACGCTTCCTCCACGCGGGCGAGGAAGATGTTTCCAGCGAGACAGAGTCGTGCCGGGGTTTGCTCCCGAAGAGAGACCGGCAGCAGGAACGGGGTCTGTCCCGCGCGGTTGGTGTTTATTTGGTGCCTTTCGAAGCAGATGCAGAACGGAGAGCAGCACTGCCGGGCTGGCCGTCCTCCCCGGATCAGCCCCACCACCGCTCGGCACGAGCTCCGGCAACGTTCCTGCGCTGGGGGAAGAGGAGCAAAGCCCTGCCAAGGGAGGAGGCGTTGGAGCGATGATCCCCCTTCCCGTCCGCAGCGTCCCCCCTGCGCAGGTGCCGGTGGTGGCTGGTGGGGAGCTCCCACCTCGGGGCAGACCCGCCGACGTGGAAGAGGTGAAGGTCAGACGTGATGCTGGTCCCTCTCGTTCCTCTGTCCTAGACGCAGGGGCAGTCACGAGCTTGAATATCCCGCTCTATCCGAGCTCAGGCTGCTGGTTATTCCAGGTAACGACATTGGGAATCTTGAGAAGAAGCCTGCTGGCTTGGAGGTGGAAGCGGAGGCACGTGGGCTCAGGCGACGCAAACCGAACTCCTCCTCGGCCCTTCGTGCGCAGCGTTTCCCACCAGCCAGGTGCCACCGAAGGCTTTGAGATGATCCGCGGGAAACGCGGCCCGAGGAGTCTGGTGTTGGGCTGGGGAATCCGGGTATAAATTAACCCTCGGCTTGTAAGTTTTTCTAAATCTTGGCTTCGACCTACTTTTGGCAGCTGGGGGGGGGTCTGAGGACATTTGTGGGACTGCAATCTCTGCAATACTTGTTCTTTGGATAAACTGCAGGCGTAACTCATCTGGGCTGCCGGCACACCCGGTGTAAAAGGCGAAGAAACCCTAGGGGTGTTCCATTGGCTTCAGTTTGTTCCCCAAATCCTTTTCACCTTTTAAGTAGCTTGGCACAGTAAAGCCTGTGGGGTATTCTCCAGGAATGGTTCTGCAGACACCTGAAAACAGTACCGCTGGTTCCAGCTGCATACCCAAAAGGAAAGAAAACCGAGTTTCAAAATAAACAGCGCAAGTTCCCAAAAGTTTTTGAAAATAATAAATTAAAATGTACTGGCTGTCCTGAACGTGTTCTTGCTGGTGGATGTTCGGGTGGTGAGAGGCTAACGTTATGTGACGAGTAATGCATCACTGGAGCAATGCTGCTCTGATGATGCATTACGCTAATACATCACGAGAGCGACAGAGCTTTAATGATGTATTGCTCCAAAATGGCCTCAGTCAGGAAGAACAAGTCCAGGAGACACCGTCCACCCCAGCTAAGTACTGTGCAAATTTTCCAAGTTTTTTTTTTTTCTTTTCCTTGAAAGAGCCTCCTGATAAGAAATAGCGTGAAGAGTAGCCGCTGAGGATCCCGGCGGGTCTCTAGGCGCCCTTCCAAACGGTGCGGGGGTTCGGATTTGGAAAGGTGAAGCCGAAATGCTCTCAAGCACCAGCTAAGCAAATGTCACCTCCCGGAGTGCCGCCGCGCGTTTAGCCTCAGCCTCCTCAAGCGACCTTGGCCCAGCTCTGCTGCAAACACCGAGGCCGCGGGGCCGCGCACGGCTGGTGGCTCAGCCCAGCGAGCCCCGAACCCGGACGGCGCCTGGTCCTGCAAAATCGGGCAGGCGATGTCGCATGCAGCAGATGTTGGCCAGTACCACGTTATTCCACCAGTATTTTAAGGATAGCAGGGGAAGCTGCCATCAATCTTGGCCTCCAAGCAAAACACGTCATCCTTATTTCCTTTCTCTGCTCGCTAATAGCCACGTATATTTTTAAAGGGATTGTCCTTTGGATTCTTTTTAGTTGTCGTCTGTATCAAAGCTCTAAAGGTCACATTTTTCAAGTTCTTCCCTCAGAGCTTCAAAGACTATACATTTACTTTAAACAAAAAAGAAAAGAAAAAACCCAGCAATTTTAGAAAACCGCTCCACACCCAGGGACTCGGGAAAGCTCTAAATATCACCACCAAAGCTTCCAGCTCAGCTTAAGAGCAGTGTGATTTTGCTTAGCTATGACCAGTTTGTAAGCGTATTTACACTTATAAATTGCACATTTGTAGTTGTGCCTGTTCAAAAACGAGTTACCAAACCCAAGTGTTCAACCCCCGGTTCTTATTTCAGGCAGTTAAACGTACAGCTAGTCCTGTGCCAGCCAGTTTTGAGCTACTTCAGAAAAGCTCGCACAGAAAATCCCGTGGCTGGCCTGGGTTTGAATCACTTTTGCTTCGGTAAGCGCAGCTCTGCAGACCTGCCCTGAAGCTGATTCTTCAGCTCCTTGGGCCGGCGGGCAGGACGGACGTCATCGGCATCAGGGGTAAATACACGGTCCTCTTTCGGGTGAATCGGTTAGGGTCTGCGTTCATCGTGCCCAGGCTGTGGAAAAAAAAAAAAAAGGTCGCGCCCAATCTGGCACGACGTCTGCCGGGACGCAGTCACGCGTATGCGGTGCGTTGAACTAACTTTAACTGGGCAGAGTGGATTTTGTCCCGGTTTGGTTTTTTTGAGGCGTGGGACTGTAGTGTTTCTGATCCAACAGCGGGAGCTCTCAACCTGGCTCCCGCAGTTGTAGGTTAACCGGTTTAAGAGGGGTCTTAAAAGTCTCCCTCTCCCAAGGTGCAGTAGCCGGGGTCCTGGCTGACCCCGGCTCCAGGCTCTGCAGCCCACCCCTCACGCCGTGAGGCAAACCGCTGCGGGGGGATGGAGGGACGTGATTTCAGGGCTGCGGCGTTCAGCCAGAAGACACGGCAGGGCACCTACGCCAGGTTAAGGTGGCCGTGGGCCACCTCCCGCAGGACACGCGATTCCTCGTGCGGCGTTAAGTTAGAAGGGAGAGAGATGGTGCCCGACCCGGCCGAGAGCCTTCAGTGTGAAATTAGCCCATCAAAGTAATTTGAATAAGTATGAAGTGGCAGAGTGACTTTGTTACAGGGTGGTGCTCCACATGCGATTGCAGCATTTCTTGGTTTGGTATCTGGAGTCTGAAAACCAGGTTTGCTGCGTTGTCAGCTGTGGCTCGCACCGGCTTTTGTATGTGTTTAAGCATGAATATTATGCCTCCATGTGGCAGGTGGATGATGCAGGAAGAGAAATGAAGGACCCAAAGATCTGGATCAGGCTCAAAAGGGCTGAGGGGAGCATTATTATAGATCTTGTCACAGAAAATCTGTTTTGGAGCTTACTTTCCTGACAAAGCCTGTTCGAATTATTTGCATAGCTTAACATCGATGAAAACTCCAGTTGAACTTTGGCCAAGAAGGGATGGGTATGTCAGGACGAGTTGCTTAATTATGTTTACATCTAAATTGCTGCAGTAGATCTTCACTTCCTCGAAAGTGATTTTCCTCTGCTCTTTAATTTCATAGAACAATATGAAAGACATGAATCTTCATGAAACTACTCTCCTAATGCAGCAGAGACTCCACGGTGTTTGCAGCCTTTGCTTTTTATCACCAGAAGTCCCGGGGGCGGTTCAAGGTAGGATCCTTGCCATCTTGGCTCAGCGATCACAGAAAGCCAAATAAATAAAGCGGGAAGTCAGCAAAGCCCTGATTCAGCAAAGGCACAAGCACAAGTTCGGCATTAACCTCTGCTTAAGATGATTTGGAACAAAAGAGTTAATCTCACGGCTGCCCAAAAGTCAGACCAGGAATCCAGGACCTTGACAGTCAGCGCATCGGTGTTTTAAATCTAAGGGAAGAGGCTGCTTAAGGATGAGCAATTTCTTAAATATGTGAAAAGAGTGCTCCCTGGTACGAGGACATTTCTCGGTCATAACGCAAAGGTCGTTTTTTGGTCCGTGGCCAAACGTGGTGGTCTCTGGCGTGATTTTGGCCACGGCACTGATGCCCCGAGGGAGGGTGACATTCGGGCAGCGGTCCGTGTGGGTGGACGAGCCCAGGGGAGGCTGCCGTGGGGGACTCAGCGACTCCTCCTCACCCTCATCCCCTCGCCGGGCTCCGGGCTGGGATGCCGGAGATCCCTGGGCAGCACGGCGAAGGGCTGGAGAGCGTGGTGGGCTGTTGGGGGGCAGCTCCGCCATGGGCTGCCAGTGCTCCCCCTGCTCAGCAAGCCCCGCCGTCGTCCACCCCCGGCACGAATGCGCCGACGAAGCCTCTCGGATGTGAGAAGGACCGCACGCGATGGGTAAAGGCTGATGTGGATCAAAATACCCTCGCAGGTGAGGGGGTGCAGAGATCCGCCCGCGTCGGGTGCAGCGGTTTCACCGGACGGCAGGTCGGAGCAGAGGGAAGGAGCGGAGGACGCCCTTCTGCAGGGGTGGGTTTGCAGTTTAAACGCGTGCGACATCCCACGAGGAGGAAGGGCGATGCTCTCCGAGCCCAAAATCCCCTCGATCTGGGGGGGTGCGGCGGTGCGCAGGATCGGGCCGGCTGTCGGCAGGGCACGGCGCAGCGGGAGAGCGCCGGCTTCGTCTCTCCTGAGCTCTTCGTGCTTATCTGATCTGCACCTCCGTAATGATGTGGTTAGAATTAAATTATGGCGGTTTAATGTAGTTACAGCTACATTTACCAGGCACATTTCTTCCTGGCGTACAATGCTGGAATTTAAGATACGGCCAGAGGCTGCATGCGACTTCTCGTCTCCCAGGCTTGTTGCAGCCTTGCCAGCCAGGAAAGCAGACTTAGGAGTCCAATTCACATCTGCTGCTGGAAATCCAGGGAATTCCGCTAAAGGTAAATCCAGGCTGGGGGGACCAAGGCTCCTGCCCGCACACCGCTGTACCGTGACGCTGTAACGGGGCCGACTGTAGCCGGGAATACAGCCCCTCGCACGGAGAGGCTCGCACAGTTGGGTCGGGGGCCTTTTTATCCTTGCTTTTCAGCTGCAGGAAAATACCTTCAAAGGCGCGTGCACGAGCGGTTGATCTTCAGTCGGTATACGTTGCTAGTGTAAGTATGACAATTTTATACCCGTTGAAGGTCTGTGCTGAGATAGTCTAAAGGTTCGTGGAAACCTTCTTGCTCGCATCTCCTTTGATGTGAACTTAATGGTCATGGAATTTGCTGTATCAGCCATAAGAATGATTTGATTAACTGGAGAGAAGTAAATAAACTAGTTAACTCTTTAAAGTCAGACAGGAAACACCAGAAATTGGTGGTTTTGCCATTTCCAGTGTGCCGGAGGGGCAGGAATGCCAAAACTTCAAAATGTGACCATTGGCCAGAGGAGCGTATGGCTCAGATGGCTAAAGCGACGAAATACTCCAGACAGAGAGCAGCGGCCACTGCGGTGCCTCTCGTCTGGGCAAGGGGACGTGGCGGGACGTGTCCTGCCCGTGCTCCCGACACCCAGGCAAATCCGAAAAATTCTTTGCTCTCACCATTAGATGAGCCACTGAACACAGATGCTTTGGGACGTAACTGCGGCGATGATCTGCAGAGCAATTAACTCTGCAGAATGACTGGTTCCCTTTACCTTTACCTTCATCACACGTGGTCTCCCACCCTCGAGCCTCGCCGGGTTGCGAGGTGTGCCCAGGTCTCGTAAGGGGCTCCCCCAGATTGCCCCTGTCAGTGGGGGTGAACTCACAGAATCGCGGGGATCCCCACCGCCTCCAGAGAGTGAGCTTTGCTTATCAACCTTTCAGGGTGTTTTCATCAATTTTGATCTGCCTGTTGGAAATTTACAGCGATGACGCCCTCCGGGGAGTGACTTGTTTTTCCTACCCCTGATGCAGCTTCAGACTTGTGAATTTTAAGTGCATATGCATACATAACTGTGTGTCTGTATTTATACAGATACTGCCGGTGCATGTTTTGCAGTAATTCTCCTTGGATGCTCTTGCTTTCTCCTGCAGTCAATTTTTTTGAATGACATGGAACTGATAATGAATGTGGTTTCAGTACCGAATGATCGGGCTGGCTCGTCTCATTCCACCTCTCCTGGTTTTGAGCAAGAATGTGAGGACTTGCTGTGTCTATTTTAGATTCCATCATGAAAGGCATAATTGAGATTGAGATTCTTAGTCACTCAATGCAGAAGGTCAGGGAATTAATGCTGTGTTACATCCAGACCATTCATTTACTGTGCCTCCTTTTTTTTTCCCTTTAACTGTCTGTAGGGGAAAACAAATGTGCCACAGAGAAGGTAACGCATCTCCAGTGCCGCGCACATTCCCAGCCTCTGGTAATACACACTGTTTATCTTTATTTTGGGGGTGTTCCAGGGTAGTTTTATCATCGTAATTGATTAGTGGCGAGAGGGAAAAAAAATCCAGGAGTAACAGGAAGAAATGATTCCAGTGAACTCATTGGCTCAGTTGTAGCATTGATCTACTTCTGGGAATTATTTATAGGCGAAGATTCACAGTTAATAATATTAGTTTGGACTTCAGGAACAGTTTATCAGAGGATCTTAAAGGCCTCTGGTAACAATTAATCAGGTAGAAAAATAAGGTAATCAGCCTCGTTTTGGGAGAGGGAAGGAAACGGGATTCCCGACATAACTCTAGCCACAAAGAAAGCGCGTCTCCCCGCGGCACCACACCGGCGAGAGGCGGCGGCATCGCCCGGGCTCTGCGGTGCGTTCCTGGACCGGGAACACGGAAGCAGCACGAGGATGTCCTGCTGCCGGCCGGCGCTTGTCCCGGGCACGGTGCTGCCTGAACGCCGGTGGCGTTGCCGGAGCCCCCGCCGGCCGCCGCTCTTGGCCCCTGCCCGGCACGGCCGGGTACGGCGGAGCGAAGCCAGCGCCGGTCTGCTGGCAACTGCTGCCAAACTGTCCCATCGGGAGAGGCGATGCAAGGGGTAGCTCCGCTTGCTCCGATATTTCTAAGCACGGAAACGGGTGGCGTTTTCCAGCTGCTATCAGCCGACGCAGTCGAGGAAAGGTCCTTGAAAAAAGTCCTCAGTGAAGACACCTTCACTTCAGGTGAAGCAAAGGTGTCTGCAGGATGGGGACCTGAGCCAGATCCAGCAGGGAGAGCGGCGCAGGGACAAAACAAAACCTCTTCTTCCCCCGCCTCTTCTCCCCATTTTGTTTTTGTTTCTAACTTAATTGATCTGTATCCTGCAATCCTACCCACAGGAGAAATGACACATCTGAAGAAAGCAGGAGGATTTGTTTTAAAGTGGTCTGGTTGGGTTTTTTCGGTGTATATATGTAGAATTGCCTGGAAGTAGTAAATAGAATTAAACACTAGTTCTGAAAAACAAGATTCTCAGGGCTGTCTGTTGATTTCAAAGCTGATGAAAACAAAGCAGGCTTTGAAATCTTTCCTCACAGAGCTTCACCCCACCCTTATCATCTAAAAGATGGGCCTGATAGTATTTGGGTTTTATTCTTCTTCTGAAACAGTTTAAAAATACTGTTTTCTCGATTAAGATGAAAAGCCTAATGTTTTTAATAAGGTCAGCGTAATGTCTTCATTACCAAGATGCTGAAATAACTCGATGCAGATCTGGAACTTCCACCGGAAAAACTTCAGTGTCTACCCAAAAACTCTAGAGCCACAATGGCACGAGGCGTGAACCAGTATTGCTTCCCTAAAATTACAGGTTCTGGGATAACCTGTTTCGGTTGAGGGACTGGCCACCATGTCCTGAAGTAACTAACTCCTTTATGTGCAGCCAAATCCAGGCGGCTTTTGTTAGTTTTTCCCTGGCGAGCTGCCGGAGCAGGGCCAGCGCCTGGTTGCGGGTACCTGCAAATCCGGGGGACGGGCAGCGTTCCCTGCTGCGTTTTGCGGTTTCATTTCACGTGATTCAGCAGCTGGTAACGAAGAGAGGGACCGGCAACCTGGGAAGACCGGTAGAACTCACCACTAGGAAGCGCAGGTGGGTATTAAAGGATGGGCAGCCTGAAATAAACCAAAATAAAAAATATCCAACCCACTGAGTCTGCGCTCTGTTGAAATTTTGCCTACAAATATCACAACAAAGCTGCTGTGCGCTTGAAAGCCCATCCTCCGTTACGAATGCCGGGGGGAGGTAGAAAGCCTTCTCCCAGCTCTTTGGAGATGTGACCTGTATCTGGCCAACCCTCCCTGACCCCCCCCCCCCCCCGACCGATCTGAAACCACGGCCCCCGAAGACGTCGCTTCCTTCCGCCGTGCCGTATCTTCTCCGAGACAGGGTTGGCCAAGCTTATCTCCCAGTGTGTTTCTGTAGCTTGCCGTAGACACCGGGGGTAACGCCAAAGGCAGAGATGCGTCAAGAAGACCAATTGTTTGCAATGACATATTCTGCATTTTAAATGATCTTTGATTTCCTGGCAGCTCCCCAGTGTGCCGCCCCTCTGTAATGCTGTCTAAATAACGTTTGTCAGGTGAAGCCACATCTGGGTAACAGGCAGGCCAGTCCGCGGCGCACTGTTAGTCATCGGGGATTTCCGAAACCCACCGGCCGATCAATCTCAAGAACTTACTAAATGATAGATGGAATATAATATAGGTCATTATTTCTTCCCTATGCACGAAAATGAATTATTCAGTAAAGATTTAGATCCTTTTTATTATGACACTGAATTTATAGAGCATACAAAACATAAATGCAGATTTCTCCAGCCCCGGATAGATGAGCTCATTCTCCAGGCAGCGCGAGTTAGATGCAGCCATTCAGCATCACGGCGCGGCGTTAGACAAGATGCCCAAACGGCTGGGGCACACGACTGCGACGTGGGCGATTAGGACCTACACCCAGCTCAGCTGCCAGCTCCCTTACTTGGCACAGCATTTCCAAAGGCCCCCAGCTGGTTTAGGAGCCCAAGATCTATTTATTTCAGAGATCGAGGTCTCAGGACCCACGCATCTTCGGTGAGATTTGGAGCCATGTGTCGCTTAAGCCTTATAAATGCTTATCTTAACAAACTCTGCACCTCGGTCTCTGATCTGGAGCAGAGTTGCCATATATCGAAAGGAAACGCGCGAGGCTAAAACCTGTAAATGAGAAGTAGGCGCTATATGAGTACGTGGACAGATGTGGTCTGCCTGAATTCGGCTGGCTACAGAGCTACCGTCCAGAATTTGGGTTGGTTTGCATCGATAGCAGCAACTTGGCTTGTTATTGGAATAAATGCTCAAACTTTTAATTGTGCGGCTAGGGAGAGTGCTACCACTGACCAGCAGTTACAGATGTCAGCTTCGCAGTTCATTAGCTGCTTCCGAAAGTCTGCTGGGAGTTCAGATTTTTAGCATGAACATTAGAGGTCAGAGAGAAGGAGAGCAAAGGGCAAGCCTGCAAACTCTCCCCAGTTTGGAGAAAAGGCTGGGGACTGGGGCTGGGACAGCACCTTTGGAGACGGGTGCTGTGTGCTGGCCAGGGAGCAGGACAGCGGGTCCGGGTTCGTCACCCGTGGGCTCCAGGCACTGAACGCACCCCAGAGGATCCCTGGGGAAGTGGTTATGGCTTTTGTCCACTGGACCCCAGGGCAGTGAAGTGGTCAGTGCCTTCTGCGGGGCCACGCTGGCCGCGGAGGGTTTGGGGACGGAAACACGGCAGCGCTGACCCCTCTCTCTCCATCTGCACCCAGGGCAGCAAAGCGGGGTGCTGCGTGCTCTGTCCTCGGACCGGACAGCAGGGAAACTTGTTTCCTTGGGACATAGCCCGAACGTTTTACTAATTTTACTAACCGCCTGGGCCAAATTCTGCCCTAGGTGCTGTTAGAATAATTTGCTCCGCAGAAAGCTGCCGGTGTAATTAGCGGTCACGGGTGTGCGCTGACCGGGCTGGAAGCGGAGGCGGCAGGGAGGGTAAAGGGACTGACTGGTTTTTGGTGACGTTACGGAGGGCGGCAGGCGGCTGGCCTGGGTGTGCTCCGCAGATGCAGTCGGGCAGTGGTTTGCACTGGGCTGTTTTCCAGCCCCGCAGCACCTACCGCCGCCCTCGGGCACGCCGGGTTCTCGGGGAGCGGGCTCTGCTCCGGGGGCAGCAGGACTGGTTTCTGGGGGCGAGGGGAGGTGCGAGGGCAGCCTCGAAACGAGGGGAAAGCCCCGCGCCCGCTTTCCTGGCTGCGCTTTCTCAAAATCAGTCATTAGCGGGATTTTCCTCCCGCAAACGCCGTCAAATGGCCATTGCCAAAACGCCCGGAGTAAGGACCCGGGGGAGGTCCCAGCTTAATGTACATACATTAGCTGCTCAGGTTTGTAAACCTGTCCGAGGGCAAAAACAAACACGGTAATGGAAGGCTGGCTGAAAACGAGCTGAATTTGTAAATCTCAGCAGCGAGTGCCGGAGAAATAGCGAAAATGACCGAACAGATTGAAACCGGTCACCTGCCTGAACCCGGCCACAGCTCTGGGAAAGGCGGAAAAGAGAAAGTACCGATAAAGTCTTTCAAAAGCCATTCGACCTGTAATGTTCGCTGATGTCAGGGATAACAGTGAAGATTTCACTTTAATATATAGAAATCCAAATTTTTTTTCTTGAGCTGTAATCAGCTCCGCCGAAGTTCCCTCCGTCCATCAGCAAAATCTGTCTCGCGCTTGTTCTTTCTGGAACCCCTTTAAAATTCTGCACCACGGTCGGAGAGATTAAAGGGGTAATATAACCCCAGGAACCACACTCCTGACTAGTAATTTCCCGGTGATTATTACGAGAAATAGCTAAGATCTAAAGGAGGCTCAGAGGGGGGAGAAAAAGTCCGCTCTTTAATCCCCCCATCCACGTACTTTGCACACCGGTGCGGCTTGCCCCGCTGGGGCAGAGCCAGGTCAGATCCCATCCTGGCCGGAGCAGCCGGGGTCTTCCCTGCCCGCCCGGACAAGGAGCGCAGAGACCCGCGCCGGCGGCCGCCACGCTGCTGAACCCGAATTCAGCGCTTCGTGTCAAAACGAACCCAATAAAGGGAATTTTATCAGATTTTTACAGCCGTCGGCATCAAAACACGAAGACGGCTGTTTCTCCGGTAGGCCCGACCCACCAGACCTGTGCGTGTCCTCTAATTTGCACTTTGTTCGTTAGTCCCTGCTGTAAAGTACCTTCACGCACTGCCCCCCCACCTCCAATTAAAAAAAATTATAATCCCTGAGCTCGAAACTGTTGGTGACCCCAAACCAGCTCTTGCAGGCACGGCCGCGGAGCCGGGAGGGCTTTGGTCAGGAGGCTCTCGGTCTGGGGCGAGCCGAGGTCCCCGGAATCGAGGGATGGCTGTGGAAATGTAGGGCAACATGGCTCAGTCCCGCTCCCGCTCAGCCCCGCTTAATTTAGGTGAAACCGATTGCTTTCACCTCATATAATTACGGCAATACTCGGCAGCCCCATCGCCGCTGCGAAGCGCTGCGCAGTGTAAAACGTAGGCGCGGGGGGTGATGGCTGCCGCTCGAGCTGGGCAGTGACCCTCCGGGGGCGAAGGCTGCAGCGGCGCTGCCGGAGATGCGGGGGCACCGGGATGCGGGGACACTGGGATGCGGGGACACTGGGATGTGGGAGCCCTGGGACGTGGGGGCGCTGGGATGCGGGGGCACTGGGACGTGGGAGCACTGGGATGCAGGGGCACTGGGACGTGGGAGTCCCAGGACATGGGGGCACTGGGATGCGGGGGCACCGGGATGCGGGGACACCGGGATGCGGGGACGCCGGGACGTGGGAGCCGTGGGATGCAGGGGCAGTGGGACGTGGGGACACTGGGACACGGGGGAACTGGGCACCAGCCGCTCTCTTTGAGCGGCCCCAGACGGCTGCAGGTTAAACCCAGGGTGTTTGCGGGGTCCGGGCTGTGCGCGGGTGCCGATGCCTGGGCTGGGCGATGGGATAAACGACACCTCCCGGTAACGCCCGAATTTTTCGCCAGTCCCCAAAAGCCAGTTTGGTTTCCTCTGCCGGACACCCCCCTCCCCTGCCCGCAGACCCTTCCCAGACCCTGGAATTCCTTATTTGACACCAGCCTGGCTGCGCCTAGAGGGAAGCAGGGCGGGGGGGGGGGGCAGATGGCGCACCTCGCACCACTTTCCCGGCGAGAGACGCCCCCCTCCACCGCCTCGGGGG
>JAVJGG010000085.1:1625929-1711975 GCA_035590195.1 Aviceda cuculoides
CATCCCCTCGCTCTTTGTCTCTCGCAGAGGCTTCGGGTTCGTTACGTTCGCGGATCCGGCGAGTGTAGACAAAGTCCTGGCTCAGCCCCACCACGAGCTGGACTCCAAGACGGTAGGTCCTGCGTGGGGGGGGGTCCGGGGGGGCTGCCCGGCTGCCCTTCCTCTCGGTGACAGGCGACGGTACGGGGACCGTGCCCTCGCTCCGCCGCAGCTGCCACTTCGGCTGGTTTTTGGTTTTTTGGTGGTTTTTTTTTTTTTTGCGGGGCGGTGTCAGGCTGTCATTGAACGGGGACTTTGTGTGGTTGGGTTTTTCCTTTTTTTTTTTTTTTGGTGCTGCTTTTTTTGTTTGTTTTTTTTTTCTTAGAGTCTGCCTCTAACTTACAAAAAAGTGGTAACTTTTTTTTTTTTTAAATCCGATTTTACCCATACCGCCCGATGGCTCCCCCCCCCCCCCCAAGCCTTATGTTTTATTGAGCGATGACATTGAAGAAATTGTAGAGTAAAATGCAACTTTTTTTGGTGTTCTGCTGCAGAATGCTTTCGGCAGGGAACTTTCTACTTCTTTTGATTGATTGTTTATTTATCGGTGCGCGCGTTTCAAGGTGGGAGTGACTTACTGTCAAATCGTAAAAGCTGCTTCTAGTGTCATTTCCCAAAGTCATTTTTTGGAGAGATCCCCCTCACCCGTGATGTCAGGGCCCTTACGAAACGTGGGCATTAATTTATGGAAAGCTATGCAAGAGCTCGAGAGTAGACGTGGTAGAGAAGCACAAATCCTAATTATTTGTTGTTTCTCTAGAGCTTTTTGCTACTCTCAGTCTCCAGTGGATAACATAAGGAAAATGCTCATGAGATTCAGCCGATCTATTTTTTTATATATTTTTTTTTAAATAAACATTACATTTGTTTTTTTTGCTTTTAATAAAAAAATCCACACCTAAGTTTGCCCCTTGACCTGATACAGCATTTTCAGTATTGGGTCAAACAAAAGGTACACAAAAGCGTGTGTAGCTTCAGGCCCTGTTTTTTTCTCCCTGCCATCAAGGCCATGCAAAAAGATGAAGTTTTGTGCCTCTTACTTTGTTGCAATTTTAAGCCTCAGCAAACCTGGAGGGGGAGCGGGGAAGGACACTGGTAGAGGTCATTATTGCTTTGGTACTGATCGGTCTGAAGGGGGTTGCGTTTTGGGAAGGGAAGGATCGTGTTGGTTTAACTGTCTGGCAGAGAGCTTCTGCTGGACCTACCGGCTGTGCTCGTTGCTCTAACTGTCTTTTATAGTATGTATTCCGGATCTTAAAGGTTTTATTGTAACATGAGCATGGTGGTAGGAGGAATCCTGTCTCGGTGCTGGAACATCTTGTGTGTGCCTGTGTGTATGAGAGTATAGTTAAATGAAGAATAGAAGAAGCAGGGAGCAAACATGAGTGTGTGATTTTTAAAATTTTTTTTCTTTTTTATTTTTTCTTCTTTTTTTAAAAATGTAATTTGTATGAAAACAAAAAGCCCAAAGCTCTTGTGGAAGCAGGTGGAATCTAGTGTTTTAATTCGACCTACAAATTCTGCTGGGCTTGTCTGAACACGTAGTCTATGCTTTCACATGCCTTAATAATTTGATTTTAGGTTTAATCAGATATGGTAAGATAACTGATTCAACTGTGCTCCTGAGATTAAACTCGCCAGACTTTTCATGTACAGCTGTATTCTCTATATGTTTTTCAAGATAAATTTAGATAAGAAGAACAAAGGCAAACAGTATCTTGAACGAGGGTTTTAAAAAAAAAAAAAAAAAATCATGGGAGGACACCCTGTCATATTTCTGACTATAATTAGGTCCTCCCCCAGCTTTTTTCCTGTATCACAGTCTAGTCCCTGCAATGTATTAATTTGCTGTTCTCTGGGGGAGGGGTGAAAAGCTTGACCAGGACAAATTTGCCTCAGTTTTGATTGTGTGATAATGATTGAATCAATCTAAATAAGAAATTGACCTTAGAACCAGTAACATAGCTTAAAAGTAAAACATGAAACTAGCCAGGTTCCCTTTCAGCCGTTTATTTGTAGACCTATTGTAGTAACTGTTCTTTAGTATAACATAGCATTTGACTCTGTTTCAACGTTCAGCACAGGAGGCAGATCGGTTGGGTATTGGCATGGAAACGTCGCTCTTGTTTACAGTTACGTTAAAAGCTTTGTTTAGGTAATGGCCATTCATATCAGAAATAGTATTATAGTCATTTCCTAGAGGACTTGTAGATACAGTAAGTAGAATTGTACCTAACTAACTAATTTTTTTTTTGGTAGAAGTTTGGTTTTTTTTTTTTTGTTTGTTTTTCTTTTTGGTTGTTGTTTAAATAGTTGACAGGGATATGCAAAAGGTATGGATTTGCCATGTTGATTGCTAGTGTTCATCTTCAAATGCTGATGATATTTATCTAAAAGGTTTTGTGAAGGAAAACTCAGTTATTTAAGAAGGGCTGTCGCTGTGGTGCAAAGAACTCAATGCTCTTTGAACTGACCTTCAAAAATGGATGTGTTGCTTTAGAGTTTAATGGCTCTTCCAACTTTTTTACCAGTGGGACTCTGCAGTGATGTGCTTCTGGTGGGACTGGTGTTCTTTGTTGAGAAAACTTTCACTTTTGAAGCAAATGTAGAAAATGGCATATTTGCCTCCACCTTTGGGTATCACTGTGGAAAATCCGTACCTGTTGTATTTCCCTGGTAGACAAATGCCTAGTCAGTGCTGAATATATTTGTAGATAATGTTAATCTCTATGAAAAGGTTAGCTTTCTAGATAAATAATTTTACTTTTTATGCTTTTTGAACAATAAAGTGGCATGTAATCGCTCATTTCTCAGGTATGTCCTAAAAAAGATACTACATTTGTATCTGCTGTAGACAAATCAGTTTCAGTTGCACATCAAATGTTTGTGATATTTCCAATTTTGACAAATTAATCGAGTAAAACTGCTTTTTAGGAGAGGCTTGTGGGTATTTATCAGTGACAGGAGTATCTATCACCGCAGGAATAACAACACTAAATGGAAACATCTCCTTTCCCTAATCAGGGTTAGCTTGAGGGGGGGGAAACCCAACAAAAACCAAACCCAAACTATTAAAGAAGGCCTCTACTTCTAAATATGACTTAACACAATCAGGATTATTTTCATCAGTTTGTTACATAGTGAAAGATGACACTGAAAGCAGTTGCAAGTTGCACAGTTAAGGTAGGATTTAGTCCTTTCAAACATCCTTTTCCAGACTCTTCATTTAGAACGTATCTGCTTGCAGATGCTGCTAAAAAACAGAGGTGAAAGCAGCAGCATGTAGACATTTTATTGCAATCATTTTTGAAGACGACGATTTAATCTGGGTAGTTATTAGAAAGGTATGATTTTTATTTACATCCAGCCATGCATCTGTGGTTGTATCTTTTTTTGGTTTTAAGTGATTTCTGAATGGTAGAGAGTCACTTTTTAAATATGATCCATGTGGAAGTTGTTTTTAAAATTGCAGAATTAGTGTTTTGGAGTTGCAGAGTGGACACGCTTTCTAATTTATGCAGTGCAATGGGAGTCAATGCTGCATCTTAAAACAAGGGAGCATGGGGCAAACCAAAAATTCCCCCTCCCCCCTCCCTTCCTTTTTGCCTCTGTGGTGGCATGCTTCATTCAAGAATGCTTTAGGTAACTCCTTCATGCAAAATCTTTTTTTAAGAAGTTGGCTTCTTCTGGTTTAAAATGCCTGTATGTTTCGTTTGTGTCTTACTCTCCTCTCTACCCACCCCTTCCCATAAATGCTCCTTCGTAGTCTTTCATTGCTCACATTTATTCTTTTGAGAGTGAGCAAACCAGATCAATTTGGCATATTGTCATGAAGGATAATCTTGTAGTCCTTCCGATGTTTTCGTTTTAATAATTGAAACGTGAATAATTTGACTTTGTTTTGCATTTCTTTTTTGTGTGGTGTTGCTAGTCAGTTGACAAAGCAGAAAAATAAAAGCAAAGGTAACCCTAAACCCAACTGAAGGAATGTGCAGGTGTCAAAACCAACAGGTTAAGATCTTTCTGTGCAACCTCCCGAGTACGCAGATAACGTTTAACACGCCGTTTTGGTTGTAGAGGCAGCAGCCAGAGACTAATGCAGCGTTCCCTGAGCACCAGCAGAGACTGTTGCCCAGAAGATGATGTAGGAGGTGTACAGAAGAGATGTTTTCTTCCTCTCTTTCCGTCTCCCTCCCCCTGCCACCCCCCCTCCCCGCCTCGACAAACCCAGACTGTGATCCATCAGTTCCAGAGTAGTTCTAGATGACCTGGTGTGCTGAATTATAAGCCTGAGAAATGAGGGATTAATAATTCAGTGATTTAAAAACAAAATAGTATAAATTGACAACAAAAGCTATCTTGTTGATTTCCCCTTTCTTTTTCCTCAGATTGACCCTAAAGTTGCATTTCCCCGACGAGCACAGCCTAAGGTAAGTAGGAGGATCGATAATAGGATTTTAGGCACACAGAGAATCATTGTTGCCAGGCAGTTCAGGTTTCAAACAGGGAATTGGCAATGAAAGCTTTTAAAGCCGGAGTGCATGGCGTCTTAAGGGTATCAGCGTATGGCTGTGAAACTACAGGAGAGCTGCTTTGTGCGATATTACGTGTCTCCAGTTTAACCGTCTCCTTGCAGACTCCTGGTCAGTTGTGGCTGGCTGAAAAGCAGAGATTTCTCTAGTTCTAGGGAGAGATTGTTGCTGCGTTACTCGCGTTTGTTATGCTATTTTACGCAATATGTTTTGCATGGTGTTTATGAAGAGCATTTGGATTAAGTGCAGACTTCAGGCTTGTTTCGAGCTGAGCTTTCAGTTCTGTGGTTGTGACGGATGGGAATATATCTCCGCCTTCATTGTTTGCAAATTTTCTTTTGTATAACTTCAGAGATGTGTTTGGAGACTAGCAAGCATTGGATAGCAAGTTTCTGATGAAGCTCTGAGCTCTTCCAGCCACGGGGTTTTCTTTTGCAAGAACAGTGGAACAATGAGCTTTAAGTCTCTTAGCCAGTCGGGCTGGCTGGAGAAGTGGCCTTCTCCTTCCAGGGCGCACTTGCTATAGCGCGGCCGGTTTCCACGTTGGGACAAAGACGCCGTAGTGACGTGCAGAGGAGCTTCTGTCTGCACGCTTACTCTGAAATATTGCCGGGTGCCATTTCTTCTGGAGGAGTTGCTTATGGAATAGAGGTGGTTGTTGCTCTTTAGGCTGTGCCGAACGGAAACAACAGAACAGTCTCAAATCCAAATGTGCAGTCAGTCGTATGTGAGTTTTGAAAGCCAGAGGCTGAAAGGAAACTTCTGTAATTGACTTTTCCCTTTTTTTAAATTTGTTTTTGAGAGCCTATTGGAAGAACTTAATTTAGCTGTTGTATACCGCTTGTATACACTCTAATCATCTTGGGTTGCTTCCATATTCTGTTAAAAAATGGAAGGACAAGGCTGCGAAGTTCTGGATGCAAGTCAATACAGAGAAGTGGTTTAAAGTTGGTGGCAGGAGACTACCTGAACAAGTTCAACCTAACAGTCTTATTGCATATAGCTCCTTATGAAAGCAAGCAGTTTAATAGCATGTGGAACCATAAAATTAAATATTGTACATGCATCTTGGAAAAATGATGTGTAATTTAAAAACCCTAGGCATATAACAGGAGACCTGCAGGTTTTTATTTTTTTTAAATTAAAAAAAAAAAAGAGAACAAAACCCAACAGCGTGTTTGTGTAATTTTAAACCAAACTAATGTAGTCAAATGTTTAGAGGTTCTTCCCTTCATAGGGCATATCTAATAACTAATTAGTGAGTAAAGGTGTGCCTGGCTTGCTTCTGTGCTAAGCAAAGAATTTATAGTTTGTAGGGTTTGTGGCTTCTGGATTATGTTGTTGGACTAATGCTGTCTTGAAGATAAAATTTAAAGTTATCAGAACTGTGAAGAGTTTCATAATTTTATACTTCATCTAGTATGAAGATGATCTTGCTCTGTGATCGATGTTCCTTTCCCCCTTCCCAATACCTTTTAAAGACTTATTTACATTTTAAACTGTCTTCAATTACCAGTTATCTGTTTCTACAGTGTTATTTGTAAAAGTTTATAACGCTTACAATGGAGCTGTTAAGCTGTCTCATGTGATTTCTTCTATAACAGTTAAAAAAAACAGGGCATGTCTTATGCCGAGGATATTAGCGAGTTAAATTTTTCTGTTAAAGAACGCAAAATCAGGTCATTTTTACAAAGGGGATTTTATTTTTCTCCATGTAGGTTTTGGGTTTGTTTTTTTTTGTTTGTGTGTTTGTTTGGTGGTGGGGTTTTCTTTTGTTTGTTTTTGGTTTTTTTTCTTTTTTGGTAACAGACATCTTTCAAGTGGGGGGCAAATCCTGGAGCATACGCTGGATTCCACTCTTAGCAGAACTCGCTCTCTCTGGAGAGGTCAGCAGTGTCTGTTTCTGCTTTTTACCTACTTGTCCTTCCTAAAGTGTTGGGATTTCTACAGGGTACTTGAAAAAAAATCTAAAGATTGAAAGGAGCCTCATTAGGAAATTGGAGAAAATCAGATGCAATAAAGAACAGATTTTTACATCAATTATGATGTAGTGTTCTGGACAGCATTTCATAATCTGGACTTTTTGTTTTCTGTTTTTTAATTAGATACTGAGTGAAGGTTTTGGACTTCAGTTGTTCATTTATCCCAGTTGAATAGCAAATGGTCAGCATTAAAATGTGACTGTACTTTAGTCTAATTAACTAGCTAATACTTGGGTCTGTGGAGATTAATGGCATTTAATGAAATGTCTCTGTCTCTCTCTAGGTGCAAGGGGAGGTTGGTGGGTTTAGTGTTTTGTTTTTTTTTTTTTTCTTTTTTCCCCCAAGTAGTCTTCCTTCCTGGTATGTTTAGCAAAATGAGGCTTGGGCTTTTTTTCTGTGATCCTCCTGGCAGTGACTGGGTGCTGAGGTGGAAGCAAGGCTGCTGGTTCATTCCCCCTTCTGGTGCAGGCAGACCTTGTGGCAGCACTTTCCTCCATCCATCCCCTTCCTTCGGGAGCCCTTTTGACCCGCCTCAGCACCATTAACTCTTCAGTGGGCAGTGGCTGTGCTGGTTCTTGGGCTGCGTTCGCCTCCTTTGCCGGATCACATGCCCGCTGTGGTCTGCGGGGTCACGCTCACTTATTTGTGCATGCACAATAATTTGTGCTTGTTCCTTCCCCCTTCTGATTCGTTTTAATTGGCTAGCCTTCCCCTTTCAAACCACAGCCCAGTAAAATGCTTTCTTTAGAGCTTTTTAAACTGCATCTCCATGATTTGACACTTCTCTGGTGATGCAAATTGGTTACTGAGCAAGAAGTGGCAGGTTGTAACAGCAGAGCATTCTTCCCTGATTTTCTTAGAATGACCCTCGAAGAAAATCCTCAGTGATTGCCTCCAGTGGATTACGCCATGATGTGTAATCCTGCTCTGCTGAAGTCCAGGACTCGAAGCCATTGTTTTAGGAAACTTGCTGCAGGGGTTTAACTTGTTGAGGTTCTAGTGTATGGCTAGCAGCGAGATGGAAAGAATATACGTATGCTTTCTCGAGGCTGCTATTCCTTGATAAAAATCTCTTTCTTCTAAGTGCTGCAAGGCGCTCTGTAACAGTTGATCGTTTATAACTCTGCTGAGTTAAAAAGCAGCGGTGATGGGGGGGGCTAGTAGTTTTATAACCCCTTGTGAATACTGAAGACTACAATAATTTGACTTTTTAATATACATAGCCTGTCAGTTTTGACATTACCTGCTGTATTAGGTTGGAGAGACCTTATCAAATTTAGCATGTTTTTTACATATTTTCAAATGTAAGCAATTTCTTTCCTCCTCCCCACCCCCTATCTTAGAGATTTGTTTTTAAAAAAAACAAAGTCAAACCAAAACCATAACAAATCTGAAGAGCAAAAGGACAGCAGCCTCAGCCCATGAAGCAGCTCCTTGGCCGTGAACATATCTTCGTGTGACTTAGTGGTATAGAAATTTGGATGCTTTCTCATGCAAAGCCGTGTATGAAACAGAGGCAGGTAAAACTTCAGTCAAAGTTTAAAGTTAGTGAGGCTACCCACTCAGTTGTATTTTGTGCTCAGGTTCCTCCAAGATGGGACCGAGGTGCCTGTTCTTCCCGGCACTTAGTACAGGGGCATAATGTGTATGGTTGGGAATTGCTCCAGCAAGTCAACAAGCTGGAGCTACTGGTAGTAGCGTTCGGTGGCGTTCGTTGGCGTTGTGTGTGTGACCTGCTGACTGTAGTCTGCATGCTCCCTCTTCAGTGGCTGTTAAATAAAAAGGGCAAGCCAGCTACTGCTCCTAGCTACTGGAGATGCTCCTGCAGCTCGCTGGCAGGGGCTGTGCACTGGATGTCCAGCGCCCTGTCTACTGATGACCCAGAGCAGAGGTGGTCGTTGTCAGGATTGCATGTCTTAAATCTGGGATCTAGTCTACGTGGGTTGGGTACAGTATTCTGGCCACCATTTGGTCACAAAATAGCAAAAGGGCTTTATTTGGTGAGGGAAGCCTTTTATCTGATAATCAGATGGCGATGCTGAATACCTGTGTTTTTATTAGATGTATTTTATTCTAACCGAGGACAATGCAGAACTGGTAACTGGTTCTGGCATCTCTGTGCTCCAGTCAGTGTATCTGCAAACTGTGGATACCTTGTCTGTGGACTGAGCTGGTTTCCTGTCTGGCTGGGTGCACGGGCTGTAAGAGGTGCGGTTGTGCACATCTGTTCCTCCTTCTTGTGCAAAAAACAGAGTGTCAACAACTCTCCTTTCATTTGAGTCACTGCTGGTTAAACCCATGTGAAGCTGGCTATTCCATAACAGCAAATGGAGGGCATGCCCTTTTGGAATAACACCCAGGCTAACCTGGGATATTTTTTTTTTTTTTTTAAAGCTAACCAGTGGATTTGGATGTCTGATTCCAATTAAGCTAACTGTGGGTGGGGTGTCTGTGTCCCTTGGCTGCCTGATAAGCATGAGCCAGAGTAGCAGGGAGAGATTTTATTCCAAAGCAAATGATAGACCTTGAAAATCAAGAGTTCTGTTGTTGGTTTCCTCCCTTGCTTCTGCTTGTAAACTCCTCCAGGTTAGTCCCACTATTTCCCATCGTATTTTAAGTATTGAGTAGACTTTGAAGTCTTTTTCAAAAGAATGTGAACTGAACACACTAGCAGAACTCAGGATTCTTCCTTTCCTGCCACCCTTCCTTCCCCACCAGGCTGTAAAGAGCAGCAAGGTCAGACCTTTTCCCTATGACTTTTTTTTTCCTTTTTAAACTCCCCTTTATTTGCAGGTCTGGATGGAGTAAGAGAGGAAGTATTTCCTGCTCTTGGCATTGGGCATAGATGTGTACCTTAATAATATCGCTGTGTTTGGGCATCTTGTTCAACCAACCTTGATGTAGATCCCTTGTCCAGGGTAAGCTGCTCCTAGAATTTGTCTCCCTCTGGCATTGAATGGTCAAATGGAAAAGTTGATGAGCCCAAGTCTTGGCTGATCAACCCAGATCCTCTCAGGTTGTAGAGGATCAGGGTTTTGAAAGCCATTATTCTTGGGCTTGGATTCCTGCTCTCTGCAATCTGTTGGAGGCAGAGCATGATTTCTGTTCTTGGATACTGGCAGCCAGAGGAAGAAGGAGCTGTGGAAGGTGTTCTGTGGGGTGCAGTGAGTTTTTTGTCAGAAGCAAGAGCTGAGCTGGATTTTTGTAATTTTGTTAGTTTTGGCGATGTAAACATGAATTTCTTCTCCCCAACCACTCAGGTAGCTTGCTCATGTTGTCCTTAATCCCCGAAGACTGTCTTGTACTTGTGTAAAATGTATGTATTTCCATTACCATTGCCTAAGGATGTCTTTCATGTTAAGAATAGTCTTAATGTACTTTTGTTCCCTCTGACTTACTGCTAACTAAAATTAAAATTGAACATTATCTAACTTGGATTTTTTTTTGTTTTGTTTTTTTAAAGGGGATTCTACATTCCCTGTGCTTTTCTGTATTGTTGGATTATTTTTAATGGCGTCTAACAGATAACTTTTCTGCACCAAGACCTCGTTGCTTGGATATGCCAGAAAAGGGTCCGAAATGAGGGAGGTCAGGGAAATGGAAGGAGAGCAGCATGCTAACACCCTTGTGTGTTCCTCTCTGCTTCCAGATTGAGTACATCTCGTCTGCAAAGTGCTGAGCCTTTATCAGCCTGGGGGTAGGTCTACTAATGACTGATCTAAACCCATCAAATTCATTTATTTGTCACTGCCAGTGACAGGCCAGTTATTGCTAATGGATTCTTTTTTTAGCCTGTTGACTCTGGTGATAGTCTCATAAATGTTGTGAAATGCAAAGCATTAAGGGAACTTGTAACTTATTTTTAGAGGAGAGCTATCGAAACAGGGTAACGTGGTGTGTGTAGATCAAGGTATATGTTATGTTGAGAAGGAAAAAGAACAAATCCTGTATTTCATTAAGCCATACATAGATGTCTTTGCTGTTCCTAATAGTTATTTGACTTTTCAATTGTATTTTAGCATTCTCTTTAAACACATTTTGGGTCATGCTATAAAGGGAGGAGAAGCTGTAAATAGAGCCAGTCATCTTAGGAAAAAATGGCTTGTTTCAGAAAATGGTTCATCTGCAGGGCCTGAATCTTCTCTGTCCCTATTGTGCGAAAGCACTTAAGCATATACTTAAGTTGGCGTAAGCATGTGGGTAAGTGCTTTGCTGAATCAGGATGGACTAAAAGCACATTATTAAATGCTTTGTTGAACTGTGAAGCCTGTAGCAGAAAAAGATTAAAAGATTACTTTGTGTATTTGACAGTACTTTGTATATGGTAAGTCCCATCACTCCTCTTTCAGAGATAGCCAGTTTCATCTCTTTCTCATTCCCTCCCCTCCACCAGAGGATTTCACTCACAAGAAAATATTAATCTGCTGCTTCCTCAAAAAAGTGATTGCAAGGTCAGTCTAGTATCTGACTTAAGAAAAAAAAATTATTGTCTAAGCTTGATTTAGTCTCTAGCCCTGCAATCACACGTTCTATTTGCCTTAGTCACTGGAATAACTCTGTAAACTATGTGAGTAGTGTTCAACATGGCTTAGGTTTCTAAGATATTATTGCTGTAGAAATTGTGGTTTGCTGAGTAATTTGAAAGTTAATGTGAATCTCTGTAGTCAGATCAGCATGCGGTATTAATAAGTTACTTCTAAACTTTGGCATTTTGCTGCTCTCCTGTTGAAAATATTTCCTTTATTTTTTGAGTACAGAGAAAATCTTAAGAATGTTAGGAAGTTTTTCTCCCCTGCTCAGTCATTCCTCATGCTGGGACATCTGCAGCTGGGTATATTGTTGTGACTGAGTAGGCTTAAATTAAGTATTAGGATTGTACTTCGGGAACTTGGTATTATAAAGAAGGACCCTACCCTGCTAAGACTTATGCAGTTCTGCACGAGGAATAGTTTGAGAGACCTCAGCAAGCACAGTTAAATGCGGACAAGGCTTCTTAATATGTTGGTGAAGTGTACGTAGCAAGAAGGGTGAAGGAAAAGAAGTATTGACAGCAGCAGAAAGTGTCGTTCCCTCTGCCCTTCCCTCCCCCCAGCAAAGACTTGCATTAATTTCCCATTGACTCTGATGTACAATAGGGAAGAGGTTTCAAGCTGACTGAAGGGGCAAAGGTCCAAGAAAACTACCGTAGCAAGAGCTGATGCAGAGTGACAGTAATGAGGTGGCCTGGCAGGTGGGAGGGAAAATGGTGGGGTGGGGGAAAGAAACTAATATCTAGTGAATTAAGTAGTTCCCAGGGTTTGAAGTTAAGTCCTCTTGGTTTTGTTTTCCTCTGTATGTGCCACACAACTATGAGATACGGCTGGAGCAAGGCCTTCTTGGCTGAGAATGTAGGCAGGGTCCTGGTGCAGCTCCAGTCCTTGTGGTTCAGGGCTGGGTCGCTGGGAGTGCTGTTGTTGCCCAGAGGATACGAAATTCTTCTGTAGTGTCCCCAGACCTGTGCTGTGCTGTTTTAGTTTGTGTTTTAGTATTCCTGACTCTGAGCTCATCTTTATGTTGTTCTGTGGGTCAGTTTTGCATCAAAGAGAAGGTGAGGAGCACAAGGTGAAGAAGTGTTTTGAAAATATGATTAATTTAAAATAGGGACTGTGAAGTGCTGGCAAGACTTTCAGCTTCTTGAATGCTGGTGGAGACAGAATGCCTGCTAAATAGTCAGCTGAGGTTTTTATAACAATTGCTGAATAAACATTGTTCAGGAATCTTCCCAAAGGGTAATCTAGTGTGGTGTGTAAAGAGGTTGCCAAGGAGGTGAGCGTCCGTCCCAAGTGTCTGTAAATCCCACTGGACTGAGAGGTATCAGGTCGGAGGCTTGGTTTGTGGCAAAAGCTTGTCAGCTGGAAACCCTCAGCACTGGCAGGTTTGCTGTTGGTTGCACTGCTGGAAAAAGGTGTTGCTGAAGGGGACACTGCTAGTGATTTTTCTGCAGTGCTTGCTGAAAGAGTGAAACTTCTGTATAGTTTTCCATTTGGCCATGTTATAAATCATTTATGTTCAGAGATGCCTCGGTGCTATTCCTTGCTCTGAGCCCCAGCTGTGCACAGAGCCTGATATATACACTGGGCATTTATCCTTTTGCCGAAGGTTTGCAAAGTGTTGTAAATAAATGAGTATAAAGATGTTCATTTGCTGGTGAAATTCATGTACTTCTGGTGGTGTATTTGGCAGACCTACAAAGCCTATAGCAGCGCTGTGTGCTCAGTGAATTGCGAAAAGGAACAGAAAAGAAATCTGAAGTTAATGCTGAGATGTGAAATATGATAGGAATTTCCTGAGGATGCGGGGGTATCGCCCCACCTTTTGGTCCAGGGCTGCTACCGACCGTGGTGTGGGATGGTGTCAGGCCGTTGCTCTCCGCCATGTCCTGAGGATCCCTGGGAGATCTCTCACGCAAGTCCCAACTGAGCCCCACTCAGCCAACTACGGCGAAAGATGTTGGCTTCTTGTGGCTGGGGCTCCTTCTCCTCAAAAAGTCTCTAGTGTAAGGTGTTCAGGTTTTGTTTTTTTTTTTTTGATTGATGTATTTGTACTAGACAGCTCACCTATCTCCCCAGTTGCATTCCGTGAGTCAATTCTATAACTCCAGCCCTGGATGGGTGGCCTGCTGAATACGCAGCATACCTAACATTTGAACTGTACCCCGTTCAAATATTACCTGGTGAAAAAGCCCCTTGTAAAACCTTCTGTGATAGTGTCCCAGGACCACTGTTAGCTGGGTTTGGTCGCTGAGGAAGCGCAGAGCTGCTGTCGGTAAGAGTTTGGTCTTTCTTGGCGTAGCGTGTGGGAGACCAAGTAAGGCCCTGATGGGTCTGGTACTGATGCTGCTGTTGAGCCTGGAGAGGCAAGAGTCAGAGGAAAAAAAGGACAACGGGATTATCCAAAGCATCTCCTCGTGGCAGAGAACGCAGCTATTTCCCGACGCCCAGGTTCGGAACCAGACGGTAAATGGCCGCCTCTGAAAGAGACGTTGGCAGCGTCCCTGGACGTTGGGAAGGAAGCGTGTGAAGCGAAGCAGTATTGTACGCTGCCGGCTCTTTACGCGATTTGTCTTTGAGAGGGGTTAAACTGAGGCTTTTTTCGTTTTTAACGACTTTTGATTGGAAAATTTATAGGGGAGGCCCTGAGCGGAGCGCCGGCGCTTCGGTGCGCGGCGGAGGTCGTAACTGCTGAGTCCTGAGGTTCCTGCTGTACGCCGGCGTTTCCGAACAGCGGCGGTGAGGCGAGGCGAGGCTTCGGGGAGGGGGAAGTGAGATAAGGACGCTGGGCCACAGCATGTGAAAGGTAGTTTGTGGTATGAATTATGGCTAACGCCGGTCACATG
The DNA here is from genome assembly GCA_035590195.1 of Aviceda cuculoides. NCBI lineage: Eukaryota > Metazoa > Chordata > Aves > Accipitriformes > Accipitridae > Aviceda > Aviceda cuculoides. Next base: position 1,639,858 of record JAVJGG010000085.1, read on the forward strand.
GTGGTTACAAGCTAGCGTGGGGCCTGGGGCACAGTGCTCGTGTGCCGGGAGGCAAGGGGGAGACTGGCCGTGGATTTAAATGTGCTCGGCGGCGTGTTGCGTTGCAGGGTCGGTCCTGGTGCCCTCAGTAACGAGAGGAGAGGAGGAAGCATCCTAAGCTGCAGGTGTCCTGGAGCCCCTTGGCCTCCAGATAAGCGTTGGCTCCTCTCTTCCCCGCAGAGCTGGGCGCTCAGCCATGCCGGACGCTCCTCCGCCCCCGTGGTCCAGCTCCTGGAAGCTGGCTTTCTCCTTTGTGCTGCAGGGCCGTACCCGTTTCTCTCTGTGTGGCCTGTCGTTCCTCCCTGTTGGAGCTTATAGGGATGGCTGCGGCGGTTCCTCCGTCTCATGCAGATGAGGCGTGTGTCCTGACGTGCTTCCACTGCGAAGCGAAGCGCCGGAGACGGGCCGCGCTGTAATCGTGGGCCTCCGTTCCCCCTCTGCCTGCCGAGCGGGGATTTCCCGCCCGAGCTGGCCTGGGATCCTGGGGGTGGGTGGATGGTGGTGAAAAGCACCTGGAGAGAGTCTCCTGGCACAGTACCTTTGTGCTTTAAATTCCTGACTTACCTAATCCCGGGGACTGTGATCAAAGCAGCAGGTTATGCATGCGATGTGCCTGGCAATTTATGTATGAGGAGGGACTTGTGATCATCTTGTATGATTTTTTATTTTTTTTCCCCCTCTTTTTCATCTGGTCACATCCTCTGTGTCATTAATCTTGCGGATCAAATAAAATGATAGTTGAAAGTCCTCCATAGTTATGATTCCCCCAAAGTTTTGTGAGCATGGCTTTGATTTTGTTGCAGTTATTAGAAGTCAGTTTAGATTTCTGGACCTCTGTTTTATAGGTATCTCTAGTGGATATTTTAGTAGGGGCATTTCTCTCTCAATCAAGTATGTGTATGCAATAGGAAAAGAACAAAATATAGACTAGAAAAAAATGAAAGCAATTTAGTTACCAGTCCAAAGGCTTTAATGCTAAAGAGCCATGAAGAAACTTTATTGGAACTATAATTGCAGACATAAGCAGTGATTATCTGTCTTCATGCTTTTATAGTCCCCATCACTGTCATCTGAACACATGAAGCTGATGAGAGTGTGTGCCGAATGTTATTCAGCTGATGCTGTGTAATCCTCATCTCTTGCAATATGTGGAAAATAAAGTGTCAATTCATTTGAAAATGATGGGGAAAGAAAAAAGGTGGGAGAGAACAAGTGTCCTTGCAGAAAACATAACCTTATTTCATGCAGCTTGCAGCTGAGGGAATGCAGTTGACAGGGTAAGCATCTTTCATGGATGTGGTCAAAGGAAATTTTGCTGTTTCTTAATGTTCTTGGAGGTCTTCAGCAGGTGCAGTCCCTCATCTTTGGAGGGTGCCTCCCTTTGTTTCCTTGAAATGTTCTGAATTTCCTCCACCTGAGAGAAGGACAACAGCACCTGTTTGTCTTGCATTCCTGAGAACTGGAGAGCGTTGGATCAAGGTAGACAAATGGATGCTGCCAAGTGCTTCTTGAGGTGGAACAGAGATCAGAGAGCAAGTCCTGAATTGCTTGGCCTGATTATTGGTGCTGGTTATGCAGGTGAAAATGTGCTCTAGGCTGTAAAGAGGAAGAGGCAATTTGGTGGTTGTATGCAAGATTCTTTTCCTGCTGCTTGGCAGGCCTAAAGATCTCAAATTCGTAGATTAACTACCTGGTGGTTTTTGGTGAACTCGCTGGGCGTTTCAGAGGGCTGCTTACATGACGTGGTGCCGCTCTGCAGATGGGGAGCTTGCACGGCTGGTACAATCAAGTGACTAAATCTAATGTGGCATTCCTGAACTGTAATCTGGTGCCCGTTTTGTAAAGAGGCTTTTATGTCTCCACTGCTCTAGGAAATGTTGAGCGAGAGACTTTCTGCTGCTTGGCAGCCAGAGTGGTAGAAGGAGCAGTATATGCAGAGGTTTGGCACTTTGCATCGAGGTTAGTAATCCCAAGATAGGCACAGGCTTTAGATGGTTTGAGTTGACTTGATCCAGACCAGTGTTGCTAGGGTCTGGCTGCTGTCTTCTCCGCCCCTCGCTGTTCGTGTTTTTCAGGCAGGTGTGTTCATTGCCTGAAGTCAATTTCTCAGTCTCCTAATTTTCATTGCAGTCACCTGCTCAGGGTGACGTGGGAAGTCAGTGGAAGAAATGAGACACCAGCCAGAAGTCCTGTGATCTCCTAATGAACAATACATGAAGTGTGCAGGGCTAAGTTTGAGCATTAAGAAGGTAATTGTTTTGTTGATGATTTTTAGGTAGGGGAGGCACTCGTTGGGCAAAAAACTGGTCACATTTTTCTTTTTCCTTTTTTTTTCTGAAATGTGGAGGCAGAACCCCAGCTATTTTGAAGGAGGAAAATAGGTGCAGAGGAATCCAAAACTTCCGAGTCCGTTTTTATTTACTGTAGCACTGATTTAGAACCAGGTAAAAACTGCAACTGACCATGTATGCTTTTAGTGGACTTTTCTGAATTTCTCAGTGGTGATTGTCTTTGCTTTCATGGAAGTTAGCAGGCATTAACCACTAACTTCTGTTAGAGCAGGTCAAAGCAAAGCTCCTAAATTGCCTAAATCACTCAAGGCTATTTTAAAATCAAAACCAGAAAACTACTAGTAAAGTGCCTGGATAGATGAAGAAGTAGGTAATGCAGTTTTCAGAGATGTGTGCCTGCCCTGTTCTCTATTTGAAGTCAAAATGACATAGTGAAGTTTTGAAAGTTTCTGGTCTTCATCTTAGTGAGCTGCCAATGAAAAAGTGGTTTTTGGAAGAGTTTTATTCAAAATGTAGTTGAAAGTCTGTGGGATGTACGTTCCTGGAGACATCAGCATCCTACTTTCACAAAAGACTTATGTGCTGAAATGACTTAAACTAGTTTAAATCTGACCCTTATTCTCGTCTTATGGAGATGAGGTAAGTGATTGTCATCACCCTTGTTTTATGGATGTGGAAAACAGAAGTGCTGCTCACATGTTCTGCGATGCTGGAAACAGTGGGAATTGCTGGTGCCTTGGGAGAGAGTTATTCCAAACCCAACGCGGTGCTGGGGCTGCCGCCGCCGTGCTGCATGTTTCCAGGTGTTGGTGAAGAGAGGAGACGTGGGGTTTGCGAAGCTGACGTCCCAGCTGTGCCACAGTCAGTGCTGTGTGAGTAACTCTGCATTTTCTTCCGTCCCCACAAAGCGTCGAAGCTATGTGTGAAGGTTGCCTTAGCGTTGCATCATTGGAGACGGGTGTGAGTCAGTCATGAAAAGCTTCTGCAAAAGGCTTTTGTAGCTAATACTGGCTTATTAGAAACAGTTGTTGGGAATAGGCCTGGTTTCACTGGGCATTTGAAGCATCTTAAGAATGATGCTAGTGGTGCTCGAAGTCTGAGTGGGGCACAAGCAGGCGCAGGGGTAGGCTATAAAATGTTTAAGATGGAGGGGGTGAGCGCCTAGAAGAACAGCCTGAATGCAGCACGCCCGTCTGACGTCGGCCTGCTGCTTCAAAACCTGTAGTCGGCTGCCGTAGCACGGGGCAAGAAAGGGAAGCAGAGAAGAGAGAGCCGCTCCCTGCCAGGGTTCGATGGATTTCTGGGGGGAGCTCCTGTCTGTGTTCGTGTGTGTGAATACGCAGCGGCACAAAGCGGTGCTGAAGCCCGGGGGCTCTACGCGCGACGGCGTGCTGGCGAACTTGGGTGCTGAGGGGTTCTGCTGCCCGCGTGGTAAGGGGAGGCCGTGCGGGAGCCGCTGCCGCCTGCTTCTCTCTGGGCAGTCCTTCGCCTCTCTTGTCTGCTTGCGTCGCGGTGAAACGCGGCTTTTCCAGCCGTCGCTGCCGCTGTGGCTCTGAGCACCCTGCGCCCACGCAGCAGCCCTCTGCCCCAGGAGGAGTGCTGCCCTGCCGCACGCAGAGGACTTGCCTATATGGAGCGTCTGTAGGGGAGGAAAAATTGCAGGCTGGGCTTCTGGGTCCCAAGCCGAACACCCCGAAGACCTTGCTGTCCTCCCTCGCTGCTGCGGGCTCCTCTGCCAGGCGTGCTGGAAGCTTTAATTCATGTGCTTTGGGATCCTCTGGCAGGCAGCGCTGTAGAAATGAGGAGTATCATTGTGTTTTATTGTGGCTTCTAAGAACGCAGTGTGTTTGTGCTTCGGGGAGCCCCAGGGGCTTTGTTTTTCACCAGGCCCGAGCTATTCTTCAGTAGAGCCTTCCCGGAGCGTGATCTAGTTCTGCCCATTAGGAGTGAGAGACGGGCCTGACTGATTTCTGCTCCCTGCTGCATAATAAATCTGATACTAAAATTAGTGCTGGTCTCCCTAGGCCATAATTCTTGCTGAGATTGTAGAGAATTGTGTGTGCAGAGAGGAACTGTGGTTGTGCGTGTGTGCTTGTTTTCGTTTTTTTTTTTTTTTTTTAATAACCTTGAGTGTCCAATTTCCAGGTTTTTTACTTAACCCCCCCCATCCTTTTCCCCTCTTCCTCTCTTTTGGGAAGTGCTTAGCCTTTCTGTGTATTTTGGCTATTTAAGCCTCTGTCACTGCAGGCAGATGAGTTCCTTGGGAGCTCTTCTGAAGGTTTTGTAATTGAGTCTTTTACCACGGCGACAGGATATTATTAACCTTCAGTAAAGCAATTTATTTCATACTCCTTTGTGGGGATAAGCCTTTTTTCCCCCAGGAAAATATGTATGTGGAAAGGGTTTTACGTACAGGGGTAGCTGGACTTGCAGCAGTGATTATGATTTAAAAGAAAAATAATAATTTACATGAAAAATAGGCAGTTCTGTTTGCATCAGTTTAAAAGAAACCTTTGGTCCTGAATAAGTCGCACCCTTGCCCCAGTGTTTTATTTGAAAGAACATACTTTTTGCCTATCAGTGGCTTTGAAAGGAGGTTGTATTTCATTTTAGAGCTCTGGATATTTAGCCCCCGTGAGCACTAAAACATTTTGTTTTCATCTTTGAGACGGCCTTAAAAATGAACCGAGAGCTGGAGGGAGGAGTTCCTTGCGGGGTCTCCCTCTTGGCTTGGCCTTTGCCCTGAAATCAAATGCAGGCTAGTCCAGAAGTCGTTAAAGATTGGATAGCTCCTAGAATAGCAATTTCCAATGAACAAGCGGGAATGCTGGATAAGCGGCCAGCCTGGCTGAATAACTTGTATTTTCTATTGAGCACGGTGACAAAGGCACCGGTCTGGGATTCAGGGGATCTGGGTTGGTCTGTTACAGGCTGTCATGTCATTGCATGTCCCTGTGCCTAAGTTTTTATTTTAAAAAGAGGATGAGAGTATTTATTTATTTTCCCATGTCTAGTTAGACTTTGCTTTTTACTTGAGTATACTGTTGAACTTTAAAAAAAAAAATAAAATAAAAAAAAAATTAGTGACATGCTTGTCCTGGTTTCTGTCTTACTGAAAACTTTGCACAGTCACAGAGTCTGCTTTCTAAGGAGCTCACCGTACCTCGCAGTATGAATATGTTCTTCTAGCAATTATATTAGATAAAGAAGTGGTATTATTGCCACGTTATACAAGAAAGCTTGGATGAGAGTTAAAGTGCTTTGTCCAGAGCTTTACGTTTATTAACACATTTGGATCTCTTGGCGCCGTTTGTAGGCTTTAATTGCAGAGTCATCCGTTTTTCTACACTGTGCCTCTTTAGCACGCTAAACTGCTTCTGCCTTGCTATTGAAACGGGCGTCCTAGAGAACGTATTTTGGTCTGCGTGGCTTTTGGTGACCTTCGTTAGGGCTGTCCTCCAGGGCCACGGTCTCCCAAGCCGATCCTTCTGCGTTCTGCCGCTTTCTAATTTACCGGCTGCGTTCAGCTATCTGTATCCACGCTTTCTAGTGTTTCTGTCCCTCTTACGTTAGGTGGGCTTTTCCGCGGGCCGTGCCAGGAAGCTGTTACTGGGACCGGAGGAGCGCTCAGCTCTTGCGCTTGGGGTGCGGGCTCCCTGTCGCAGGGGCTGCGTGTCCGCTCTGCAGGCGGCCTGGGTTCCAGCGGTGGCGGTGGTGCCTGTCTGGCACGCTTCCCGCTGCCGGGAGGGAGGAAGGGCTGCCGGCCCGTTGCAGCGCCCGTGCCAGCCCTGCCGTCTCCAGGGGTGGCGTGGCGGGAGAGCGCTGGGCTCTGCTGGTGTCCCCAGTTCACGTGGGCTGAGGCGATGCGCCGTGGGACTGGGCGGAGAGTAGGGCAGTTGCGGAAAGGATGGGTCCGAGCCTAGGGATGGCGGGCGTGCCGCTTTTCTCTAGGATGGTCCTGGCGGGAGAAGGTACTGGTGATGAATGTGTTTTGTTGGGAGAAACGGAAGGCGCTTTGTGCATGCTGTCCTTCGGTGGTGGCGTGCGCAGGTTTGCGGAATGGACTTGCCCCTTCCTTTGAGGTTGTGGGTGTCTGTGTTTTGTTGGTAGCGGTGAACCGAGACTTTTAAAAACTAAGATGAATGCCACGACCTTGCTTCCATACCGCAGTCTTCAAGCGCCATCGGTTCCGCGTGCTACTACTCTATCTTCTGACTTGCCAAGTGCAGCGCCATGGTGCTACCGCTTCAGGGGAGCAAAGGGGCTTCTCCAAAAACTGCCGTCCTCTCGATGCCCCTGGCGTGCCCGGCCTGTGCTCAGCCCCTTGGGAAAGGGCACTTTCCTGTGCGGTCCTTCAACCTCTGCTAAAATTCAGGAGACATGTTACATGCAAAAGAAAGTTTTTTGTTATCGAAAGACCTTTTGGTCCCTCTGCATGCTGGTGTTGTAAAACTTTGCAGCTGGTAGATTTGTTCCTACGTCTTCAACCAGAGAATCTTTTTATTTTAAAAATGCTTAAAGTACCTTTTTTCCCCCCCTCTTACTATAACTGTTGTTGTAAATGAGCCCCACAATCCGGAAAAAAAAAAAAAAATTTCTTTAAAGCTTCCCCACCCGAGATTTAATTAAAATATTTTGAAATGCAGTCATTGAAAATGAGAAACCTTTTGAGTGGAAGGCACCCTGATTTCCCTCCGCGGAGCTTTTTGTCACCATAGAGATGAAAAGAGAAGCTCAAAATTGCACTTTCCCCTTGTGCGTTGCTACCAGGGGACGTGGCTGCAGGTAGCAGCTGTGCTAAAAGGGCCGGGGAGGACTGGGGAGGCATGGCTGGGGCTGCAGGCTTTAACTCTTTGCAGGGCATGAGTACTGGATCGGGATTTTCTTTGCTGGTGGAAGCGTTTCTTCTTAGTTTATTATTCTGGTTTAATTTCCTGTACCTCAGGGCTGGAATTTATCTGGGCTGGCGAAGGGAAAGAACGAAGGCGCCTGTCCTTTTGTCTCGATAAAAGCATAACTAAGCAACTTTCCGCGCAGCGTGGCCTGTTGGGTCTGCACCAGAGCTGTTCGGAGCGGTCTGTAAATCGCTGCATTGTTCTTGAGGTGTTTATGCAGAAAGCTGGTTAAGTAATGGGTGTTGAAACCCGACTCGGCCTTTTTAATTTTATCATGTTGGTGTATAAATCAGAACTTCTCTTGCTACTCTGCAGCAGGGCCCAAGCTTGTCTGATTCTTCCTTAAAATATCTCAATGTTGAGGCTTTTTTGTTTGTTTTTATTTTAAAATAAATGGGTTAAAGTTTTTTTTGGTTGTTTTTTTTTTTTTTTTTTTCCCTTTTCTTCCAGTAACCCCTCAGGAAGTGTAGGGATTAGTAAACCAAAAATACACGCTGTGAGTGATAAAACTGCTCTGATACAGTTTCCAAGGCAGTCACACAAATTGAAGATTATTGGAGGGTACATGACACTGGGCAGTGTTATGCTTTTAATCATTTTAAAAACAAATTTTTCTCCCTAATTGTATTAAAAGAGAGTGAAGAGCAGGCTCAAGTGGATTCTTGGCATAAACATCTCAGACAAATGAAAGTAAAATGTATATTCAAGCTGTCTGCTGTTGTGTATTTTACACCATACCTGTCTCTGTGCCTGATCTCAAATGGATGTAATGGTTTAATTTTAAGCTGTTTGAGCGAGACCTGTTGTGTTTAAACTTCCAGATAGAAAATGAACATAACCCGTGTAATGGCATTATTAATAGGGAGTATTACTAAATCGTAATTTGCAAATTAATGGTTTAACTCTGAGATTAAATATACAGCTGTGTTCTTGTGTAATGTTGCAAGACAAAATTAGATCAAGTTTTTAAAAACAGAAGGGTCTCATCTAAAACCAGCCAGGGGCTTCCCAGGGACTTCACTAAGCTTCCTGTTTGACCTTTTCCATCCTGCGGACCTGGACCTGTAACACCAGCAAAGTTTCTTAAATGTGCATGTGCCCTCAGGAGTGGGCTGTTAACATCCGAGTACCCCGGCTACCGATTTATTTGGAGAAAAATAATGAAGTTACTTGTTTCCATGGTGGTAGTAACTAGGGCCACCTACCTGATGGTTAGGTTCAGCTTGTACCTGACAGGCTGATCTAAGCAATGTTGTTGCACTTATGTATTTTGAGTCCTTGCAAAATTATATAGTAATTTTTAAACAAGACAGTATTTGGGAGTTGGGTTTGGCTCTGATGCAATTCGCCCTTGTGCTTTCCTTGACCGTTGCTAATAAGAAGTGCTGGCCTAAATCAGTGTCTTGGAGAATCATCGATTCGCTAATTGCAGATAATCAAGTCCCTGCTCCCTGCTCACGCTGAGACCACTTTTGTTTTCTGCCATTCCGCCAGGATTCGGGCAGCATCTTCCAGCCTTTGACGTAACCAATAAAGTGGGCTTTGAGCTCTCATGTTGTGAATTCTCGGAGGTGACGAAGTTATCGGTATTCAGGCTTGATAAACAAGGAGCTATTATACCACTGACCTTTCCCGCCAAAAGGAGATGCGAAGGTCGAGGCTTGCCGGTGGAGTTGGGGAAAGGGAGGTGCTTGGAGAGCTGCGGCAGCACTTCCCTCAAGTTAATGCAGTCCTAAGCAGTTGTCTGGCTGCGCCAGCCTGCGGAAATTATTCTGAGCACACGTGGTAGTTGCTAATTATTTTATTTTTTTATTTTTTTTTTTTTAAGATGCGCTTCTTTCTACTTCTGGGTTCCGTTAGGGAGGGTGTTTCTGTGTGCTGTAGATTTTGCAGATTATGTTTAAGATGAAGCAGGGGCTGATGAAAATGCCTGCGTCCTGCAGTCGGCTCCGTCAGGAGAGGTGAGGAGAGGAGGCTGCTGCTCTGGTGGCTTCTCCTCGGTGTCCTGTCCCGTCGGCACGGCAGGTGGTGCGTGGGTGCTCTGCTCCGTGCTCTCTGTGTCCACTTCAGCAAAAATACCTGCGTGCATCAGGCCTTTTTTTGTTTCCTAGCCGGATTGAGCCTCGCTGAAGGATGTGGAAAGAGGGGCGAGAGGTGGTAACGGCTGGCAAGCTTTTCTGATGACTTTATGTAGAACAGCAGTTGATCCCAGACCATGCAAAGACAGGAGGGAATCGGAGCCTTTTTGAGGAAGACCCCGTTAGCTAGTGGGCATGCCTTCTTTTTGTAGGTGTTGGTCTTCTGGGTAATGGAGAGCAAGGCAAATCCTCTTAAACTCCCCTTGCTTTGCTTCGCTTTGCTTTGCAGGTGGAGAAACTGAGCGTATTGCCTCGGCTGAAGCATTTTGTAAAAATAACGAGGGTTTTTCATTTTGCCCATCTGGATGGGAGCCGACGCTGTGCGCAGGGCAGTGCTTGCCTCAGAGGTGGAGATACAGGTTTGCGATTTCCAGTGCTCGCTGCAGGGATTTACGAGCAGGATATAGTGTTTAAATGGCAGACCAGAGCCAACTTCAGCCCTGCACGCCTGTTCTTTGGTCGCTCGCCGCGTAAAACGGGCGTTAGCAGACCTTGCGGTGGAGAAGGGAATAACGCGGCGTGCCTTCGTGGTGCGCAAAGAGGACGACGGTTGCGTGGGTCTCGGGAGCGCGCAGGGACGCTGAGCGAGTGGTCCCCAGCCCCGGTCCCTGCTGGAGCCAGTTGTCATCCACGCTGGAGCCAGTTGTCATCCACGCTGGAGCCAGTTGTCATCCACGCTGCCGCTTTAAAGCCAAACCAGAGGAACAGATGATCACTGGACAGCTTAGGTTACATAATCTCTTTTGGGTTTAATGTCAGGCCTCCCTGAGCCCCATCCAGTGCCAGCTTCCAATCTGGCTCGTAATACTGCTGAATGTCCTTTTAATTTTTCTCTTTATTAATAGTTCTCTTACTGTAGTGTGCTCCCTCCCCGGCTCTGTGTGGTGTGCGTGCCTCGGAGTTCATGCCGCTGCTCTCCGAGGTCTCCACCGCCCGGGCCTCCTGCTCCTCCACCAGCCCGGGGCTTTTCACATGTGTTTTCTTTGCTAGTTCCAGAGATGCTTTTGAAAAATGCTGTGGGGAGGGAAGCAGGAGGGCTGGCCAGGGACGGAGCTTGCGGGATGAGTTGGCTGTTCTCAGTCGTGACTGAAGCTTGTGAGGCTGCGTGGGAGAAGGGAGGCCTGGTTAGACAAGACCAGTGCGGTGGTGGTGAAGTGATGAAGCTGATGGTGAAGGTGAGATAGGAGAGACCACAGCTGGCCGGCTCTGGCTCCACCTGGATGGAGTCCTGCTCTTTGCAACATATCTGTCAGCTGGACTGAATTTTTTCGAAATTCAGCTTGCTCATTTCTAGAAGGGCTGTTTTGTTTCTGTATTGAGTTTCTAACTTTTGTAAATAAAGTTCAGGCTCTTCACTGTTATTCTCTGATCGCTTGGATGTAGCAAAGACCGGCAGTTCTGTGGAGACAGACCCGCAGTGGTTTTGGATGCTAAAGTGTTGTGTGATTCAGGATGCCAGTGCTTTTTCCCTCATTCCTAACTCCGTAAGTAGGTGCCTTTGCAGTTATTCTCCACTCCTGCTAGGATTGTCACTAATCTTTTGTTTGTGTCCTGGTGGCTGGCATTTTTCCGAAAGCCCTGGCACAGATTATGTCAATATCAACCATTATTTTAATTTAAAAGAATAACTTTATTTTAAAAATACATGCATACATATATCCATATGTTTGCAGAGGGGAGGAGGAACCGAGACGTTAGTTCAGATTCAAGTCTAGGAATCAATAGAAACCACAGAATATGTGTGTTCAGAGTGGACTTGTGATTTAGCAGCAACCTCAAGCACTCAAAATACTTTTGCATTCACTGAGACAGCTTCTCTTACATTAGCTGTTGCATAACATTCTTGTGTCGGTTAAAGCAGTTGAAAAATATTGCAGGTAAGTATTTAATGCATTGTGAACATCATTGTGTTGTAGTAGCTGTTAAAAAATAATAATAAAAACATGAAGAGCAGAGAGCAGTACACAGAGACTGGTTTCTGCAAACACATTGGTAGCATGTTGAACCAAGGTAGAGGATTCTGAGCTTGTGGGGTTTTTAATCTCCTGGGTCCTTGAGTATTTTTGCTACTTTAAATGTTGGCTTAGCTAGGAGGGAGGCAGGAGCTAGGTGAGGGGAAAAAAGGTAGGGAGGCAGGCAGGACAGATAGTTTAGTTTCTTTTGCAAACGTAAGCAAGTATTGCCCTTGCCACCTTGTACGCCAGTAGCTAGTACTGCCTAAACTCTGATCTTGAGTAAGTTATGAAGCAAAACTGAAAATACCATCACGATCTTGACTGTAAGCCGAATTGTGCAAAATCCAGTAGTGTGTCTCTATGTCTAAAAAATGCAAAATAAATCACAAAGTGCTGGTAATACGGTCAGCTGCTGCTATTTGCTAAAGTGGTGGATTGCAGTCTATGCTCCCTAGGTGAGTAAGTATCGAAATAGTATTTGGAGATGCTATATGGTATAGCTGGAGTACTACAGCATTATTTCGCTCTGTAACATGAAGGAGCGAGAATGCAAGACTGTTGTTTTATTTTGTTTATTTAATATATTTTTTAAATTTATGGGCTTAACATTTTAGTCTGTGTCATTTTGCTAGTAGATATGTACAAATAGAAGTCAAGACCGAGATGTGTGGGGAACATTAATTTTATTTTGTATATAAATATATGTATGAATACACACACACACACATATAATGGATGCCAGAATCTATTACATATTTGTGTTTGTTCAAGTGTACAAGAAATGTGATTGACACCACTGAAAAAGGGAGAGGGGAAAGGAAAACAAGTTAGTTTTTGGTCCCTAAACTGCTATTTCTTACTGTATCCTGGAAGAGCCTTTGTACTAATGATGCTGAGCAATAAATAACACAGGGAAGATTAATAGCCGCCTATGGTAGCAAATTATAGTTGATTTATTGCCCATAATATATACAGGTGCAGCTAATTTAATTAAACACAAGACCTTTTTAATACTGTAAAGACATCCCTCTCTCAAAGCGAAACAGCACTGTGGTACTATAATAAGGCTTTAAGTGAAATAAGCGGCATTATAAGCAGAGCTCTCGTTGGTCCGATCAGCCCCTCATGTATTTGGGGGAGGGAGTATTTTTCCATAACCATTAATGCCACTTTAAGTCAACTTATGCCGTAACAAAGTCTAATTTAATATACTGATGCAAGTTATCCCATCTCTGCTTCGTCATGTAACAGCAGCTTCCATAAAACAGCATATGTAGCTTGTTATTTTCTTGGCTAACTCGGTGGTGCTGCGCAGGGGATGGCTTGACTTCCAGGGGAGGAGGGTTGGAGCTCTGCGGTGTGGGATCTCGCCCTGGGGATGTGAACAAATAACAGACAAGAAGTCATAGTTCCCTAGAGCCTCTCCACTTGCTAGGGGGCTGTCTTCTATTCATCCCTCATGCGAGACTGGGAAAGGGGACTGTTGGAAGAAACTCGTGTAGGAGAGCCCCTACATAGGTGTACACAGGCAACGCTCCGGGTTACCTTGTTTGCGTGTTTGCTTTTTCTGCTTTTTTTTTTTTTAAATCCCCTTCTGGTCCGTTTTTCAAAGAAAAAAGTTGTAGTGGGTGTATCTCTGTGTCTATGCATAAAAATACAACTTCAGCCTGGCTATAAGCTGTTGCCTCTGTTCCCCGCTGTTGTAATTTTCACATGAGCAGGGGATGGTGAGCTTGCCCTGCAATGCAACCTTTCTCAGCTCATCATGATGCGGAGTTGAATACTTTTCCCTGCATATAATGGGGAAGATGCTCTACGATACTTTGCCACCATTACTTGATTATTTGTGAAAGCGTAAAAGGCTCAAGTAGCTGATTGATTAATTTTTCTCTTAAGTTTTTCTTCTCTCTGTTGCCTTCATTTGGAATATGTAATCAGTGAAGGAAAATGTATTAGGAATAGATGGGTATGCATATGAATGCTTAATTTTTTCTAATTCAGGCATTCATGTGGGCACATGTATCCTGATGCATGCTGTGCTAAACAAATCTCTTCCAGCACTTGCTGGAGCCAGATGAGTGAGTTTGGTGTGGTTTTCTTCTTCAATACTATAGTTTCTCTGTTCTGAAGCAGTTGCTGTTCAAGCTGCTCGGGGAGTATGAGGAGTGTCCGTGGGCATGACCGGAGGGGGTTGCGTGCAAAGCTTGGGATCTCCTAGCACAAATCAAATATCTACTTGACCTTTTTATCCCTCACCAGTGGGAAGAAGTCCAGCAACTCTTTGTCGTAAATCTTCCCAGTCCGTTTGCTTTGGTCCAACACTTCAGTTAGTCACAGTTAAGGCTTCCGGTGTTAGGTTTAAACAGATATTTGTTTGAAAGCCCCAGAGATACCTGTTTTGCGAATTGGCAAAATGTGCTATTTTAAATACTTTTCCAAAATAAATAGAATTCCTAAGGAAAAGGCAACAAAAACTATCTCCTGTGTGTTTTCCAGGATGTGTCACAGAAAATTCCCCTAGTCTTGTATTTGCTGGTGTTTGCATGGTGCTTACATGGGGAGAGATGTGTAAAAGGAAATGGATTTTTTTATTATTATTTTAAAAGGCTAGAAATTACGTATTTTCACATGGTTGTCATAACTGTAGCATCAGCTGATGACAAGTACCAAGTCCAATGGCCTCGCTGTATGAAAGCAACTGCTTTGTTGGTTTATGTGGTGGTTCCATTGGAAAGAAGACGTCTGATTTTTTATTTTATTTTATTTTTTTTTTTAAATTCTTTTTCTGTGTAGTCCTGTCTCTCTCTGTGCTTTCCCGATGAGGATCTCCACGCCTCAGTTTCTTATCTGTTTAATGGATAGAGTAACAATTAGTCTCACTTCTCAAGGATTCTGTTGTGAAGTGCTTTTGAGAAATCTGGTCTGAAATGTCACATTTGATAAGGCTGCTTGAGAGCTTCCATAAAAACTACTTTTAATCCAAATTATGTTTGATGATAAAATATTGCAAAATGTATTGCTTGCCTCTGCCTTTTGCTTTTCTCTGTGCTCACTTTTTGTGTTAGGATGAGGAAGGGAGCTGAGAACTTGGAGCTAAAACTGGAGCATTTTTTGAAACCTGTACAGTTACTTTATACTAACTTCATGTTTTAATTTTCCATGGAAAAATCAATGCTGTGTTCTAACTAGGTCCAGTATTTGCCCTTCTGTGCTGTACTAATTCTTCTTGTACTTGTAGTTCTGATTATGTTCCCTCAGCTGGCACTTCAGGAAACGTGTTCGTCTTTGAGCATGTCTGGTGACTCAGAGATGCGTCTCCTTAGCATCTGGTGAGCGTAATTGTCATTATTAATCTGCCCCATGCCAGTCTGTCTTCGGAGTAGCGGTGGGAGGAAGGGAAGGTGTTGCATGACTGGGTATACATCCCCGTGCCTTGTTCTACAGAGATGTGACTTTAAGGTTAGCAAGAAGCCTGGGCTTTGGCTGCTGTTCTTCCAGTTCCCATCACTGCCTCCAGTACCACCAGAAATACGCAGTTAGTGCATGATGGACGTCGTTGATTTGATGTTTTTAAACTGCGTTCAGGGCATGACTGTATGCAGAATAATTGAAATTAAGGGTCTGAAGGGAAGCAGCTCCATGTGGATGAAATATTGTAAGAGTTGTTTTTAATGTACGCTGCTACTCTTGTTGATTTGGACTGCAGTGGGAAGATTTTGGTGTAAGCAGTTGCGCATGCACCCTGTCTCTTCAGAAACTGCAATGAGGTTTACTGGATCCCACTGGGTTTTCCTAAAAGCTGCTTAGTTTCTGTATAAACCTGTCAGTGTCTCTTAGAAAGCCACTGCACGCTGGTAAACGCACATATTATTGTGGCTCTGCTCAGTTACAAGCCAGCTTTCATGGCTCTGAAGGAAGAGTTAATTGCTAAAGTGGCTGGAATCGGTGTCCTGCCTGCGTTTGGACATGGCTAGCCAATGCGACCATGTTCTAATTACGTAATGCTTCTATTTTCGATGTTGTGGGTTGAGTGTGTTGTAAGTTAATATCTTGCTTTAGAGTTCAGAGTCAGAGATTCATTGGAACCAGATACAACTTGGCATTATCTCCAGAGCTTTGTGCATTTTCATTTTTAAACACAGTTGAATGAAATCTCCCACAATGAAGTCCATTCTTTCCTCTCTGCTTCATGTAAGGGTTCTACTTTCCAGTGCTCTAACCACAAGGTGGGCAATACATTAATTTTAAAATTATCTTTTTCCTTAAGCTGAGACACTCTCTTACAATGCCTGTTCTTACGGGAAGGCTTTAAACACTGTTTCTGCTATCTTTAGTGCTGTAACTCTCACTTCCCAGTTCACATAATCACAGGCTTTTCCTTCATTCTCGTTGTTCATCAAACTTGACTGCCTGCTTAATGCCTTTTTTTCTTTTCTTTTTTTTTTTTTTCTTCTTTTTTTTCCCTGCCATGGTGATTTTTTGTCATTGCTTCCGTAACAGCAATTTGTTGCCTTTGGCTTCATAATAAATTGGGGAAATTAATAGTGCATGATTGAGAGCATATACTTTAAAATAAGTTGAACTAGAAATAGGTATTTTTTATTACTATTAGAAATATCTTTTTTGTCAGCCCTTTTGTTTTGAGCAAAGGGCACATTCTGCTTTAACAATTTTATCATATGTGTGCTATTGTAATTTACATAAATGAATTTTAAATACAGTTATAAGCTGTGGGAAGATGTTATTGTCTCTGCACAATGAATGTGGAGATTTATGCTGTGCATACATCTTGTGTTAGATTAACATTTGTTCCCGTGTCTGTTAGATAGTGTCGTGATGGAGTTTTGAAATCTTTACATAGGTGCTCCTCAAGCTTATTTAAAGTAGCATTTGAATTATTCTTCTTTCAGCCCATTCATTTCATGTAAATATGCCTTTTTGATATTTGACTCAATTCTGATGACATTGACAGAAATAACAAAACTTCTGTTAGAAGCGAGATGGGAGCTGCTGTTAATGCCCTCCCACCCCCCAAATATAAAACAATTCCCATTTTTGCCAGGGTTTGTGTGCGGAAGTCAAGCGCTTCAGCTATTCCAGTGAAGTCGGTCCAACCATGTGCTTAAACTTCTGTTGCTTTGATGGATTGGGACCTCCGTCGCAGAAATTTTCTGCTGTCTTTGTCTGTCTTTTGTCCAAAGCCATCAGTGACAGAAGTTGGTTCAACTCCTGCCAGGATTATTGCAATTCTCAGCTATGCTGCTTGTGACCTGAAATCGGTGGGTTTTCGCCCGGGGAGGTGGAAGCCCTACCCTGGAAGGTGCTGGGTGTGCGCACCCCTCTGCGGGGCGAAACCTCCAGTGCAATGCAGATACACTCTGTATGTCCCAGGCGGAGGTGATGGCAGAGTTTTAAATGGAATTATAGCAATTTGGAATGAGGATCCGCTCTCTTCACACCCTTTCCAATCCTTGCTTTTCCTCCAAGGGGAAAACAAGCTGCAAAATGGCCGTTTGCAAATCCCGCAAATTCTTTTTCAAGACGAAGTGATGATGAAGTTAAGGTAGTGAAGCATACCATGAAAGAGAGGACTTCTTTTTGCTGAAGATCTGGGTTTGGACAGCATGGCCGCGTGCACCAAAATGAGTAAGAGACCCTTTCCAAACACGTCTGGAGAGGGAAGCTAACGAACTGCAGCCGGGCTGCTTGCTGACTTGCCAAATACAAGCCGCTGGTAAATGCTCTTGTGGGGGCAGTTAGCATGCGTGTTGGGGGGGAGGAGAATAACAGTTTGACTTAGGGCTGGTGATTATGCTGTTGCAGTGGTTGAATTTCTTTCAACTGTAGTGGTGTTTTGAGTTCGGGGGACAATTACCAGCTCTGTTAGATGTCTCTTTATTTTCACAGCTTAAAAATGGCCGTTTGGGGCAGATCCACCTGAATAACACGGCTTTCTTTCAAGGCTACCTATCAAATCCTGACTATCAAGAAACAGATTTTAATGCTTCCCTGTCAAGTAAGGGCCTGTTGCTGGGAACTGGGCTGTGAGCGTGTGCGTAGACATGCAGAGGGGTGTGAAGGAAAGGTGCACGCGCATTTTCTGTGCACCCCGCGGAGGGGTAGATTGTTATTCTTAATTTATCATCTGCACAAGATTCCATCTGGATTATTTAAAGCAGACTTTGTTGGACAGCTGTTCAATTAATCTTGGTTTGTGTCGGAGCGTTGTCTAGAGAAGGGGTGGCTTTTCAGCTGCAAGCAGCAGAGGCGCGTGAACTGGGCAGCGTTGTTTCACCAGTGTGGCGGTGGCCAGGCGGCTCTCCCGGCGGTGGGTGGACCTGCTCTGCTGGGGCGCTGAGGTGCGGGGGGCTCTCGCCGTCCTTGTCTGCTACCGGAGCCTGGTCTGCACTGCTTGTTTTGCCACTCTGCGACTGGGAGCGTGGAAAGCAAAGTGGCTCTCCCAAGGCTGCCGTGGCTCATCAGCCGAGGGAGGGATCCCGAGTCCCGGTCAAATATTCTCATCCTCTAGCCCGTGATGTGGGTGTACTTAACTGCCAAAACGAGCGGTGGGGGTATTTTTTTTAATGTCGCAGCTCTTGGTTTCCTGCCAGCTGGAGTCTTCCCATTGTGATTGAGAGCAATATACTTACTATAAACGTTTCCTCTTAAAATAAAAATTAAAGCAAGAAAAGCGAAAAAGCGTGGGGGTTTGCCGGAGGGCTCCGTGGAGCTGGCTGGAAGCTGGCTCCGTGCCGGTCGCCTCCTTGAAGCCTTTCCACTGGGAGCCTGTGGTCTCCTGCGTGGGTTCGGGCAGCATCCCTCAGGCTGGCCACGCTCCTTGGGCCATCCCCAGTGGGGTGGGCAGCCAGGCTGGGCTGGTGGGGAGAAGGAGCCGGAGAGCCGGATCGGGCCCTGCCGTGGGGGCCAGTTGGCTCCTGCTCGCCGATCGCTCCGGGCTCGGTGGGCACCGCGTCGCTCGCTC
The DNA here is from genome assembly GCA_035590195.1 of Aviceda cuculoides. NCBI lineage: Eukaryota > Metazoa > Chordata > Aves > Accipitriformes > Accipitridae > Aviceda > Aviceda cuculoides. The sequence continues at coordinate 1,658,158 of JAVJGG010000085.1, forward strand.
GCGCCAGCGCCGCTGTCCTGGCTGGTGACGTAGGGATGGCTGGTCTGCCGAGGGGGATGGGGGTTTTTTCTTTGTGCCTGCTTTGAGGATTTGGTTTTTTTTTTGGAGGGTGCCTGGTAGGGACGCACAGCGAGCGGTGCCCTGTTCTTCGCAACCTGAATTTTCTTTGCAAGTTCCAGAGGGAAGCGCTGCCAGCTCTGCTTAGTGAGGGAGCAGTGCGATGCAAAGCCATGATTTTCGTTTTTTCAGCTGATTTGGAGGGATAGGGGTCAAGGGAGAGGAAGACTATAGTTGGAAAAAGGAGAAAGCTGTACAAATAATCCACGTATTTTTTTGTTCTCGCTGTTAGTCTGTTTAAAAAGGAGTTTACTTGTTACAGATCTGAGTAATGACATTATCTGCAAAGTAAAATTTCTTCTGGGATGTCTTGGAAATAGGAAAGGCTTGGTCTCACAGGGTAGCATGTTTTGGTTTTTTTTTTTTTAATCTTTACTTGACTGAACCAATTCTACTTCTAAAAATATATGTGAAAGTTTCAATGGGGTTTGTTGGGGTTGTTTTTGGTGTTTGGGGTTTTGATTTTTTTTTTTGGTTGGGTTTGGTTTTTTTGGTTTTTTTTTTTTCCCCATATTAACCAGTTGCTACAGTGAGATTTTTGCATGCTTTAAGCTTGCACTCTTGCTCTCTCTCTTTCCACTCCTGCTCTCAGTGTTGCCTTTCATGTCTGAGGAATGCAGTAGTCTTTATTTTCTCACTTTTGGACTGTTATTAGCTTTTGTGGGAAAGGCATGAATAATGCTTATTGTTAGGTAAATAAAGGTGCTGTGTGGTTTTCCATAGCAACTTGCTCACCTGGAGGTGGTTTCAGACCTCTCTGAGGAGTCACCTGGAGGATTTGGTAAATTAATCTTTTGGGAGATGCCCTGCTATGCAAATGTGGTCAGGTTCTTCTGGTGTCCCTGTAGCCTGTCTGAAGTCACCTCAGCAGGGGAAATAATTAATTGGCGGTGTGTGAGCATATTTGTTTTAACTTCAGGTAGCTGTTACAATTTCAGAGGTTGGTGCTCCGTGACGCTGGGTGTTTGCTGCAACTTTTTATCTGGATAAGCCATTTGCTCATTGAGGACTATGAAGGAAGGCAGCTTTGACAAGAAGTTGCTAGGCCAGAGTTGCAGCCATTTACATATGACAGTGTTGATTAAGCTGCTGAAGAATAAGTGCCCTGGAACACAGAGATGTTGGTACACTGATGGTCCCTGCCTCGCCCTCCTGTAGTCATTACAAAAGCATGAGAAAAAAAAAGTGTTTGGAGTCAGAAGCTTTATCTTATGAGACAACGATTGTGCCTGCCTTGCCGTAGAGGTGCAGCACAGATTGGAAAGATGGAGTTGTGGTTGTTTGCTGCGGTGGACGCTGTGTGCAGGGCTGCTGTGAAGACTAGAATAATTGGAGGGGGTCGGATTAAAAGATGGTGGGTGCACATTTAGTGTCTGAAATTTCCAAAGCAATGTGCAATCATTTAATCCTCCATTGGGAAATATCACTATCTGTTCCACGGATGTAGAAAACTAAGGCTCGGAAGCTGATAGATGGGTGACAGAGCCCGACAAGTCGGTGCTGGGGCCATATTTAAATCAATGCCTGGTCTTGAAAGCCAAGTTGTGTTAACTAGACTTCATCATGATTACTGACTTGAGCGAATCACAGCTGTGGTAGGGCTACTGAAAACTGTTCAGGGGTCTCTCATTTTCTTTTCAGATCTGTAACTGAATATGACAGCAGGACAATACTTTCAAAGTTAAAGAATAGTCAAATTGAAACCAAAGACCTGCTCTCTGCTCAGAGAGGGACAGACTGGAAGTTTTGCTGCGGGAACTTGAGACCAGTGCTGTGGCTGAGTTCAAACCAACCACCTTCTCTCCCTCCCCCTCATGTATAAATTCATGTTCTGTAACATTATTTGCTAAAAATTCAACATGGATAGTTGAAGCTGAAATGTACTAATCCACAGCAGAAAACGGGAAGAGTTTCCTGCGGACATAGATCAGTGGGCATGGTATAGGTGCATAATATAAAACTTCAGTTGCCTTTTTGAAGCAATGCATTTCTGGTCAGAGCTGAAGGCAAAGAAGTAAGGGGTAGATGATTCAGATGTCTTACTATGCTAATTAAGCATGCTATAGCCCTCTTCCCATTATCTCCTCTCAGAGAACTGCAGGAACAACAGCATACTTACCCAAACCCTGATGTTTCAGTTCTCTTTTTCTTCTCTTTTTCTGTGTTCCTTTTCATGCTTTCATGGGGTCAAGAGGCATTGAGATCCTTTGTGCACAGGAATCGGTGTAAAATCGGTCATGGAAACAAATGTTGAGTGCACTGGTTAGTAGGGTGGGAATCTGGAGGGAAGTTTTATCTCATTTACTCGTACTGCAGTAGTGGTGATGAGCTGCTGTGATGGACTCAGCACTAGAGGAGGAACACACACAGAACTGAAAGGTGGGCTCCTTTTCCAAAGACCTTTTGTTTTACTGACAGGATGGGAATAACTTGGGCATCCCCAGTTTGACCTTACTTTTCTGGCTGCTTGATAGCTGAGGGAATGCCTGAGCCTTGAAGTTGATGCAGAAATTCTGTTTTGCAGCCTATTTTGTCTTTGGTGTCTTTGAAGGTTCCAGCTGGTGTTTCTGGCTGGCCTCACCCATCCCTTGGGAGAAAACATGAGGTCATTCAGACTCCATTTGCAAGGGCACTGAGCAGGGTAGAAGGCAGCAGTTATTTTAAACTTCTACTGACTAAAGCGGCATTTTAGACAATAAAAATACTTGTGTTCTGCTGCCCATTACCTTCAGTTGTCCAGACTCAAGATTTTATGCCATCTGCATGCAAGTTACCATGCAAGAGGAAAAAATTGGACGTGGGAGTATGTTTGTGCAATTCTGTATTTTTGGTAGGTATTTTTAAATCCTTGGGAAAACCTGGCTGCGACAACCATGTGAGGTAGTACAGTATATTGACATGCTTTGGGTTGTGCTGAAACGTTGTGATTATGAAAAAAACATGTGGCATGCTCTCCCTCTCACACTGAATAGCTGATGTAGTTTATTGTGTGTATTAATCGTCATGTCTTTTGAGTTTTTTTCTTTCCTGTGTACGGCACCTCAGATTCTGGGAATTTCAGACTACTTTGCAAAGAAGACTCTGCAATCAAAGATGAGCTTAAACAATAAAAAGCAGCTGGGGTCAGTGGCCAGCCTGCTGTACTGGGTATCTAACCTGTGCTCAGCTCCTTCCTTTGCGGAGTTAAGGCTTGTCATGTTTCCTCTTGGTGCCTCCAGTTCTCTCCTGTCTCTTTATCTTGTCTGCTCTCGTTGTGAGCTTTCTGGAGCAGGGAGTCTTGCTCTGTCTACGTGCAGTGCCTTAACAGAGTAGGGCCCCCATCTCCTCTGGACCGCTGTGGGTGCTGGCATAACATGAGTAGAATAACAGTGCTGATGAAAGTGTCCTTAAATGTCGTTTGACATGCATGCAACTGAAATTCCACTTACGCCGAAGGAAAATACCGTAGGCAATTTAATCCATAATGCAGGAAAATGGCAGGGAGTGTTAAAAATTTTGCAGTAAAGAGCCACTGGTTGCAGATGTATGGAAATGTTGGATTGAGAGAAGTTGTATGTAGTTTGATTCACATCTTTTTTTGTTTGGTTTTTGTTTGTTTATGTTTGGGGTTTTGTTTAGGTCACCTGCTGATGTCATTTCAGGTTTAGCAGGGTCTTGTTGATCCAGGAGTGGATGTTAAGGATTGAGAAGGGAATGTTTGCAATTAGCTACTTAAATGATAAACATATATATCATAGTGACTGATCTATCTATCATAATACGATTTCCATCACTTTGATATATTTGGGTGATACTGAGGGGAGAGGAAGCTTACTTTCCCTGAAAAATGAATCTGAAGCGCATGTTAATGTTGTTTTCTGTCCTTCCAGTCTCCTCTCTGACAGAGTTTAAAGTTTGTGGGGCAAAGTAGCTTTAATGCCATCACTGTCATTCCTTTGCATCTTGAAATGTTGCTTGCAGCTGCCATCCTACAGATAAAAACTTGTTTCCTGAGCCAGCAGGACTGGTGTTGGAAAATATGATGCGTTCCCTTTTCCAGGCACTGAGAATTCCTCTTTCCCCATGGGTGAGGTCCAAGGACACTTTGGGTACTCTGTGAGGCGGTGATTCTGGTTACGGGGGCCGTGCTGCTTGCATTTGTGTAGTGCTCTTGGCGTGGCTGTGTATTCCATGGAAGAGTTGTGTCTTGGGAAGAGTAGGGGCAAGTGCTTGCTATTAAGAGCAATCTCCAGAAAAAGACCAAATACCAAGGCCCTCAGTGAGGGGGAAGGTGCATTTTGACTTCATGGAGGAGTCCCCTGAAGTCACGCCGAATGTTGGTAATGTAAGGTAAGGGGACTTGCCTGGCTGCTGTCAGGGCTGGGGGTAGCTTGTAGTCCCCCATTTCAGGGTTGCTAAAGACTGCCGGCAGATTTTTTTTCAAGTGGCTGTGATTTTGGAAGCTCAACCTGTGAAGTTTCAAATGTGCCCTGATGGTTAGAAAGTTCAGAGATTCTGTGCTGTAACAGTCTGAACCCAAAGAGAGAATTTCAGGTTTGGAGCATACAAAAAAACCCACAAACAAAGTAAGAAGCAACTTCTAGACCTGCGAGCTTAGCTCGGCAGTGCCGGAGGGTGAGTTCTTGGGACAAGGAAGGCCTGCATTGATGCTGAGATTTGCCGGTTTGTATGTATGATGTTAAACAAATAAATTCTCTTCTGCTTGCTGTTTTTTATGGCCTTTCCCTTGTTTAAGAATGGATGCTTGAACGACTTGTTTACAGATGTCCCAGCAAACCAGGATTTCGGAATATTTGCCAAAATATAAACATCAGTGACCTTGGGATTTGGAGCACTTATTCAAGGAGCCAGGAAGGACAAGGTCTCTGCTGGGATGTTGACTGTGACCGTGCATAGCAAAGTGTGCAGCAGGGAAGCGCGCTCAGAGCTCTCTGTAGCACGAGCGTTAGGATCCTGATGAACTTTTTAGGGCTGTTCCTTGATGCACAGGCTGTGCAGTCCAAAAAAGGAAGAGCTTGCTTCCTGGATCAGGAGGGGAATATTGTTAAACATGTCGCAGCATAAAGGTCATCTCTTATTAATGAAATTTGAAGAGAAGTTCTTACTGGATGGAATCTCTTGAGCTTCTTTTAATGAAATGTGAGGAGCAACTTTGGATGGGATAGGTAGTGAAAATATGAGAGCTTGGTCGCAGGACCAGCGAGAACATATTTTAAAGCCTTAGTGCAAAGAGTCTCCTCTCTCATTCCTTCCTGTCTTTAGCCACCTTAATAGTGTGTGATTGTACTCTTCTTGCTCCAACTTTGCACAGCACCGAAGTCTCGGCAACAGAGATCGTGCGCTGCCAGAGTACGGCTTACTGCACGTGTTTGTTAATGAAGTGGAGATCCAAGTCTAACCAGCGTGAAATGGAAGAGATTGAAGTAAATCTTCGTACCTACCCCATAAAACTAATACTTTCTTTTCTGTCATGAAAAACTTGGATGATGTTTCTCTTCTGTTGACTTTTATAAATTATGTCTCCATAAGCAGCGGGCTCCTCCTTTTCCATAGATAAGCCTTTGATCATTGGTTTCGCTTTGGAGCGAAGCGCCTCCATTGCAGCAGGAGGGCGGCTGGCATGAAGAACTGATCGATACTGACTGTTTTTTTTAAACACTTCTAGTTTCAAAGATTAAATATTGTACTAGACTTTATGATTTGAGGTCATTTTAACCTCCTACCTCTGGGCTAAGACAGCTCATCTGCCTCTCATTTTTCAGGCTTTGTTATGTATGTATTTGAAGCCATATGTAGAATAGTAAAAGCTTGTAGCTCTCTTGTGGTAGCAGTTAAAAAAGGGAGGGAGCAATGTAAGTGCCACGGGCTGTTTGACAGCTAATACTCCCCCAGCTTCTGATCGGAATTCAAAGTAGGTTTACACCATTTGCCTTCCATCTTATTTTGCTGCATTAGTGGTTAACCTCAGCAGGACACTCCCATATTATTATTATTATTTTCTTTCAGGAAAATTGCCCAAAGAAAATTAAGTTCAAGTCATATCAGACAGATTTTAATATTTTTTTTAGGCCCATACGGGGAATTCCTTCTCAATGGGGCGTTTGTGGGGAAGGAGGAGAGGCATAGGCCTTATTTAAAAGAGAAGTAAATCGGGAATTCTCTCTCCTCCCACAGCCAGCCAAGACTGGGAAATGTGATGGTAAAAGAGGCTGATATTTGCCCTCCTTTTCATTTTGCACATCTTCTGATGACATAAGCCAGAGGAGATAACTGAAGAATTTATTCTGGTGCTACTGAAGTGTGAGGTTAAGATGTAAGCTACCAGCCACTGAGGGTTCCCTGGCGCTTAAAACTCAGGCCTTCTTTCATTTTACTTTTTCAGTAAAATAATCTGCCTACCTGAAATTCCTCCTTGTCATCTTTTCTTTCTTTGTTTCTGGTTGTTTGGTTTATCATTAAAGCAATAGTTGTGTTTTGCTCTGGGGATGATTGTGTAGATCTGATCATGCTGCAGCTCATAAGTTTATTCACTTTGGAAAGCAAACTGGGACCCTTTAGGATTAAAAGTCTGTGTGAATGATTGGGATTTTCTGGTTTTGTGCACGTGTATATAGTTCATGTGTGTAAGTCTGTGTCTATTTTTGTACTTTTTTTTTTTAAGAAATGCATACATGATGGTTTCAAGCTTTTATTTAAGGGGCATTTTGCAGAATGAGGTTGGTGTTGGGAGTATGATGCTGGTGTGTATGCCCTCTTTCTTCTCTGAGTGGTTTTTAGGATTCAAATAGCAAGCTGTTGTGGATGAGTGTTACTAGCCAAACCTGGAATGCTGCACAGAGGTGCAGGTGGTTTGTATTGATACATATTTCCATTACTCTTAAGCTGGATTCCGATTTCAGCGGTCAGGTTTCCATGTCCTGAATTGGTTTTGGTGATAGGAAGCGCTTACTAGAAAAAGTGATTTGCCGTGCATTTCTCTTCCCCCCTAAAGGAACATTGTCAAGAATTGCAGGGGAAGATTAAACACTTAGTCTTGCTCTCCTAATCTGAAATGTTCTGTGAAAGCTTAATTTTAAAGAGTATGCTCCTGAACCAAATTTGCTGTTCCCCACTGGCAGTCACTTTTGAAAGCGTATCTATAACATACACACAGGATGGTGAGGGGGAGTCAGTTTAACCTCTGCCAAGAGGAAAACACAACAGTTGGGAGAGGCACAATGTAATGATAAATATTTTATTGACATGATCCAAACATATTGGATGTAAGTTTACACACTATCAGAGATTTGTTAAGTTTCCTTGTGAATTTTTATGTTCCTGTAAATCCTGGTTCATTAATTGGCCGTAAAGTAACGAACATCTGAGCCAATCCTTTGCCAGCAAGGAAGCCTGTGTTAGCCGTGAGGGGTGATAATAACCCCCCCGTGAAGACAAAGCCCAGACACCCTCCGAGCAGCCCCGCTGCGTGCGCAGCTCGCTCTTCCGCGCGCCTTGGGAGCTTCTGGCACGTGGGGGGGGAGCGCGTGAAAACCCGCTTGGCTTGGTTCCTCTCCAAAATGCAGGGGAGAGAAAATCCACGTTTGCGTAAACGACTGAAGGATGGGTCAATAGGTGCAGAGAATTGTTTTCTGGCTCTTAAAGGGGGGTGGCGGGGGTCTCCAAAGAAATTGAAAGTCACGTTTCTCGTGTAAACTTAATTGGAAAGATAATGAAACCTTTTAAACTAGTAACTTTAGGCACTGCCACCATCTTCTTTCTGTTACCAGTTAGCCCTGATGTGGCTGCTGTTCCATAATTTGTGACGGGAATGGCTCTAAGTTTGCGGCGAAGCTCGGTTTTTCAGTAGCTGTGGAGAAACAAAACAGCCTGCAGCAGAAGCAGACACTGATCCCTCTGCTCCCTGTCCCCAGGTGTTATGGGATTCTCATCCCCTGTGTCTCCCTCCCTAGGACCATAGCGGAAAACGTGGGGGGCAGGAAGAGTTAAGAAAAAACTCACAAGGAGTGTCTGGTTGGCAAGGTGACCTTGGCTGGGTGGTTGGCTGGCAGAAACTGGTTGGCTGATTTCTGGGAAATCTCACCTTCCGACCACCAAGCCCTTGATAGAGACTGGAGACGGAATTGTCCCTCTGTGGTTCTAGAACCTCAGTGTTTGTCCAAAAAGCAGAGTACAAAAATCTTGATCAAGTCTGCAGCTTGCTGTGAATGTTGCACCTCAGTGGGATTTTATAGAGATTTGTCCTTCTGACTTTTATCAGCGTCCTCATAATTTGAAGGTTCTCCATTAGATGCGCAGTAAAAGTTTTTACTCTCGCAACAGTCTGAAAATGTTTTCTGCTACCTGCTCTTGGATGTTGGCTTTCTAATTGGTGATCAATAAAAAGAAAAAATAAATCCAGTTTTGGATATACAATTTGGATCCAAAAGTTTATACAGAATTTATTTCACTGCAGTTCTTCTAAAATTCCTTTCCTGGAGTATTTTGCAGCTTTTATGACTTTCAGCCTATCTAATTAGATTTCTGGGGCTCAGAGGACTTGGCTAATTCCGCTGGTTGGGCTCTGTCAGAGTGAAGTCTTTGATGCCATGAGGAATCCGGAGACAACGACCATGTCTGTATCGCAGTAGTTAACTGCAGGGGTTTGCAAGAACAAGCGGTTCAGAAGCCGTGGCTTTCCATCTGAAGGTGGCCTGACAGTAGCTGCGCTCTCTTAAATTGGTTGTAACATTGGGGTGGTGGCGTGTGTGTTCGTGTTCGTTTATTTCATGGACTTTCCAGGAGTCAAATCTTCCATTCAAATCCAAGGTTAAGGAAACAGCTCTTTAAAAATAAACAAAATGGGCTTATCTGCCTGAATGAATTTCCGTTTTTTGGAGCCTGAAAATAACTGAGGCATCACTAAATTTTTTTTGAAAGATGCCTCTTTAGAAATTAAGAGCTTGGGTGTGTGTGAATAGATTACTGGCAGCAAGGAGGTGCGGACCGTCACCCGTTCTGTGGTATACATGTGCATGCCCATCACTGCTGCTGTTGCAAGGGTTGTTTAACTAACCCCGTCTGCAGCCCCACCTTCTAAATACCAAATACACAAACTTCTGTCTCATCACCTCAGGAGAGCACGGCGTGAAGGATTAAGGCTTCAGTAAGGCTTTCAAGAGGGTGCTTACAGGCTGGAACACCTGTTCCGGTTAAAATTTAGATGCTGATTTGTTAAATGTAAATTTTCTAATGTTTACTGAATCGTCACAGGAGGTAGGCAGGAAATGTGTATAAATGTGTCTCTTATCCTTCATTTAGTAGCATGTCATGCATTAGAGGTACCTAGTGCTAACCCATTGGTTCATGTTGTACGTAGTTTACTCTGGAGCTTTTTTTGAGCAAAAGTTTTGGAGACTTCCCCTCTCCTGCACTCTTCTTGGCAGTACAAGTGCTGCTGTCACCAACTCGCCCTGCAGGACGCCAGTAGGACAGGTAGAAGTGTCCTGCTGTCGTACTGCCGTTTTCCTACTGGCTAAAGTGAAGTTTTAGGGGTGTGAGTGTCCATGACAGCATTACTTTGGAAGATGTTCTTTTACCAGCTAATGACACTGACAGAAATGCTGTCAGTCCTACGCTGTCATCTTTTTACTTGCCTTCTTTTGGTTCATTTTTTCCATTATCGCTCATTTGATTGGATGTTGGATTAGAAGTTAGTGATTACAGTCTCCAGCTCTGTCTTTTGGAAGGAGGACCTCCTGGGTAGTCACTGAAGAGAACAAAACAATTAAACTTTACAATAGCCATAGGAAACATTGCTTGAAGGAAACAAGGTGCCTATTATTCTTTTTACCTACAACCTTGATTAGAAACACTATGCATCATACAGTGTCTTTCTCCTCTGTACCCACCTGAGATCTTATGTAGTCCTGTTGAGGATTTGGGTTCGTATGCTAACACCTAGGAATGTAGTTCACAGCTAGATCTATAGCTCACCAAAGCAAATTACTTTAAAAATTCTGTTGAGGAAGATAAAGGGAAAGATCAAAAGGAGCCAACCTTTTGTCATCTCCTAACAAGCAAAACACTCCTCTCAAACATTAGCTATGGAAATATCCCTTTTACAGAAAGAAGTGTAGTCCTCCCAGCGTTGTGTGTCTAATCTTCACTTGACCTGAACACAGGAAGTCTTTTTATACGCATGGACTTTTTTTTCTCCTCCTGCATCTGCTTTTATCTTGCCTTAGCTCACCTGGCTTGAGCCTGTCTAGTGGTATGTGCACATGTGCCAGTGCAGATGCGATAGGACTTGAAGAGAGTTGCAAGATTAGCTGAGCAATGCTTTTTTCTGTTATGCCATTTTAATCTTGGTTAAACCTCTTAGTCAGAGGGTGATTTCCATTTCATCTTGAGTTACTTTGGGCTTCCATGGCTTGTTTCAAGCTATAGCTTGCCTCCTTAAACTTCTGATGTAACTGCTATTACTGCATTACCCCGATGGCTGTGAGGAGCCATACCTACTCCTGGGTATATAAATATTTTCTATTCTTTGCCTTCGTTTGTCAGATGTTTGGGTTTGGTATGAGCATGAATGGAAAAGTTTATGCTTGTTTCAGGGGTAAGGCAACAAATGTTTATCTGAATGATCAAAGCAGAATTTATGGGGAAATACAATGGAAACTATTCCTGGCTGTTTAGAAGCTGATGTACAGGAGTAAGCCCAGAGGAAGAGAAATGAGCCTACTTGGTTCGCTTTTTCTTCTGAAGTCAGACTTCTCCTGGGCCTTTCCTGGTCCTGAACTGCAGCCTGTTTCCACTAAGCAGATACTTTTTCTTTGCATGTGTCTAATATTTACTATGGACCTGTGATGTGCAACAAAGGGTGGTGAAAAGCAATGGCCCTACTTCTTGTGAAGTGCTACTTCAGTGGAGCCACGGAAAGTGACATTTTTATTCTAAGTTATTTTATCAGCTAGTATTATTTTATTACTTTTCACTTTCCTCCTTTCCTGACATTGGCTGGCCCGAGGGCAGCGTGTGCTCCAGGGTCAGGTGGAAACTTGGCTTTCCTGCTCTCTCCGGGGCAGGCCGTGTCCAGTGCGAGGGTTGCTCCACTGCATTCCAGGTTAATGAGCCTAAACTTGTATTCTCAGGCTTTCATTTTGCGTATCATCCGCATCTGAAGCTTGCCCTTCCTTGGATGAGGATAGCGTGCCTAGCCCACTTCACCAAGCTGTTGTCATTACAGCCAGGTTGCTTATCTTGTTAAGCTAACTGTAATGAAGTGTGACAGCCTGACGAGTTCAGGCACCGGCTACTGGAAGGGAGCTGGTTCTGTAGAAAGTAGGGGTTCAAGTATGTGCATTACACTTGAAAATGTTACAGCCAATCTAACGGGCCTGACCTGAAGACAAGCTTGGTATGAAATTGTAGCAAGCCTGCTGGTACAGCAGACCTGTAACTAAACCCGATTCTTTCAAACAGATGAATTGTATGCTGTGTTTTCCTCCTCTCATTGCATCAGGGAGGTGGTGGGAAGCCGGTAAGCTGATTCTGTGCAGCCTCACAAACAGCAGCAAGGTGGTTTGTAACCCTTTCCAGGCCAGACCTGTTTCGAATGACTTTTCATCTGCAAATGGTTATCTGTGCAAGACCTGGTGGCCTCATTCCTTGTCTTTGGCAGCCCGTGGCCTCTCCTTCAGAGGACAGTAATACCTCTTGATTTCTTGATTGAACTTGCTTATTCCTTAGGAAAAATGAGTGTGTGTGTGAGGCTCATTTGGTAACAAAACCCATGAAGTGTCTTACTGCTGTTTGTTTTACAGTGAATTAGAATCCATTAACTTGAGCCAGCTTTCTTCTGTTTTGTTGATTGCTTGCCTTTGGGGCCAGAGGCGTGAGACCCTCTGCCACCAGAGTGGGCTTTAACTTAGATTTTACCTACATTGATCTTTGTGGATATGTCAGCTCTCTCTCTCTCTTTCTTGAATACTTTTTCTCCAAGATCTTAATTTTGTTCAACCTGTGGATACTGGATACACCCCTGCTTGCCCTAGGTGGTAGCATTTAGGGAATAATTACGCTCTTATTCCTTGCAATGACAGCTTCAGGCTGTTGCTGGACTGGCAAAGCCCTTCATTCTTTAGATGGAAATCAATGTAGTTAACATCATGCCAGCTAAAGCTACACTGTTTTTAGAGGACTGTGTGCTGGAAAATTAAAAAATTGTGGAGTTCAAAGGCTTCTGTTGCTTTCTTCAAATTCTCTAGCCCCCTCCTTCATGCTGTTGTGTTCAGAGATAGTCCTGTATAGCTTCTGAGATCTTGCAGAACAACATTCCTGTTTTTGTGGAGCTTGTGTAGACCATTCCCAGACAGATGTAATGCTTACAAGATGCTAAATAACATGAGGAGTGTTTTACAGAGTGGGAAAAATACTTAGTGATGTCTCATATTTAATGCCTTCGTTGTCTTTTAATGACAGCCATAGCAGGGATGGCAATGGGTAGCATCGCCTTTTGGTGTAGAAGGAGGCTGAGCCGGTGACTGAGAATTGGTAGAGGCAAGACCTGCCCCGTTTGTGCCATCCGATTCTGCCAAGCACTTCGCAGACCTACTGGTGTAGCAAGACTCTTTGCCACCCTCATCATGATCTCTTGAGTACAGCATCGTATAGCAGTTTGTTTTAGCCTGCTGAGCCAAAGGTTAGCTTGCAGCCTTTCCAAATCAATGATTGTACCATCTCGTTCCCTCCCACACTTAGCATTTTGAACAGCAGTGTCCAATTATGGCCAGGAGACGCTGCAAGAGCTTCACAGAAGGGTCATTATTTTGTCACCTAGGTGACAGTTTGTTACCCTGCCAGTTGTCTGGAGTGCAGCAAGCCACTTCACGTACAGCTGACATGGTTTAGACGCTTTTTAGTGAACAAAATGGGTAGCTGTACCCTTAGTCCTTGTCTCTCAGAAAAATCAGTTTCCAACTGTTGCATCTGTGATGAGGCTGCTTTGAATTGGTGAATTTTGCAGCAGTTGTCTGCTTTGTCCCTCTTCTGCTTGAAAAGGTGACATGAAGAGGGTTGTCCTGATTTAGCAGTGCTTTTAAAAACACGAATCTTCAGAAGGCACTGGGAGATAGGAAGGTGCTGTTCCTGTTTCTCAGATGGGTAGACTGAGATGTGGCACTGTGACTTGTGCAAACCTGCCAGAGGCCATCGAGGGATCACCTCTTACACTAAAAACAGGCTTCTGTGTTTATATTATAACATATAATTATAATACCTCCCTTTAAGAGAGTTCTCCAGACTGTCCACTGTGCATTTATACTGCAGGTCATGAGTCTGAGCTCAGTGACTTCTCTTTGGAGATGACAAGTGTAGGTTCAGTTTTTTAATTCTTCTTTTAAGTTAGATTTTTATGATGCACCTTGGTAACTAACGCTCAAGTTTCTTCTCTGCCGTTAGCCAAGTACTAAACAACCATTCTTTGCTACTGGGGGAAGAAACTACATCTCTGCTGTGTGCCTCTTGCTCTTCTTCTTCGGGGCTGGATTATGTGCGTAGTATTAAAGTCGTGTTGCACGTAACATCATGTTAAGCATTTAACAGCTTTCATTGCCACAGGTTGCATTTTAAAGGAATCCTCTGCTGTCTCGTCACAGGAGGAACGAGATTAAATTAAAACTCTGCTCCTTCCATTTTAAGCATGGGTTTAGGCAAGGCTGTGTGACTGGGTAAGACTTTGCCATGTCTGCTTTTCAAGCGATGCCGCTCATGCCAGCATTTAGAAGGTCTGCTAGAGCGCACCCATTCTCATGCTCTCTGCAGTGTGTGGGGCAGAGCTCCCACCGAATGAAACCAGTGAAAGAGTAGCCACTGGGAGTAAAGCAAGCTGGTAAAACTTGCCAGCTGACTTTTTTTAGTGGTCTACCCTCTGCCACCTCTTGAAGAGTTGTTTGTTAACGAAGGGAGTGCGCTATAGTCCTTACAAGTCACTTAAAGCAGTGGAGGCAGTTAAAGATTAATTTTGCACGCAGTGACCTCTTTATTTTTAACTGCTTTGCCTCCTGCATCTTTAGAAATAACAAACAAATGCTCCAAACATACCAACCCCCTTGGAAGACAATGATTTCACTGTGGCTGTGAATATGACATACGTTACATAAATATTGGTGCTTATATGCCTGCTGATTCTTTGTCCTTGGATGCTGAGTCTTCCAGCCCCGCTGGTTGTGTTTTGTAAGAGCTTGGGAGGAAACACAATCAACAATTTAAGATACTGATGTTACTGGTTGGTCAAGACTGTTTTTCTAGCTTGGTCTGCTTAGCAAGGTGGGTATTTCTTTACTAATGTGATTGAAATGCTTTATCTGTTACTTCAGTCTAGCAGGCCGCAGCTGTTGTTGCACTTTTATGCATTTGTCTTGAGCTTTTAGATGTCTTTATATTTGTTATTGCAGGATGCAAAAGAGCTTTACAAACGCAGTTCAAGCCTTGTGTCATCTCTGGAAGAAAAGTAACAAAGCCTTATCCTTTTGAAGGCAGGGGGAGGTAGAGGAATGATGAACAGAGAAGTCGTCCTTGTAACACACTTGTGAAATGTGTTGCATTATGCCCCTTCCTCCCACATGGCTTCTGTGCGTGGACGGCAGCGTACTCCTACAGCGATGCAGTCACGCTGCTCTTTTAGCTCAAGTAATGGGGTATTGTGTTAAGGAGCTGCAAGTCCCAGTTTTCAGACCCTGCTGATGACTGGTGCTGGAGGTAGTTTTAATTTCCTGAAGACTACATATAACTCCAGTGGAGCTAAGAGTTGTTCTCTGCTTGTTTCTGTAGCTAGGCCACACTTCCTTGCAGAGAATGAAATCTAAATCTCTACATGATCTAACAGTTGTTTCCTAAAATATGAACAAAATCAAAGAATGAAGAATGCGTGTTGTTCAGAGCAGCTTGAGAAGCTGAAATACTGACTAAAGCTGAGAGAAAAGAAAGTAGGGGGCTTTATGTTTTGTTTTTTTTCCAGATTGTTTGGTGTGTTAAACTAATCTTTGCGAGCAAAGCCTTTTAAATTAGGTTAAAGTAACTGTGTATATGTGCTCCTGCAATTGCAAGGTCACTACCCAGATATAGGCACCAGAGAGGATAATTTCTGGTGCAGTATCTGACTTCTTGGATCAAAGATACTTTATAAAACTGAGATGCATGTGTAAGAGATAACTGAAGTGTAACCTGCGTACAGAAACTTGGGGGTGGAGGGAGAGCCTGGTAGACTTGTTTAACCTTTGAATGCCTCTTGGCTCAGTGGCCTTTGGATACTGCTACTTCATGGAAAAAGTTCTAAATATAGTACTCGTTTGTTGTTGAATAATGACTTTAGGGGGTAGATGCTAGAGTTTCCAGCTCCTTGCAGGGCATAAGCAGTGCAGGAGTTATATACTGTAAATGAGACCATTAATGAGCATTCAGTCCGGTAATACTGCTGAGCACTGACACAATTTACTTGTTGATTTATTTGTAGAATATTCTGTTGGAAGTCTGTTTGGCAGAAAAAGCTCCCTAAGATGAAACCTGAGGTGCATTTTTGCCCTTGAGATACGTTGCCTTTTCATTCCCTTTTTGCCTGGTATGTATCAGCTGCCAGGCATGGGACCTCGTTGTCCATACATCTACTTCTGGAGCTGAAGAGCTGGTGAAGGTAAATAGAATGGGCAGGAAGTGTTTTGTGGAAAGGGATCAACAAGATCATCTTTCCCTAGAAGAGGGAGAGACGAAGTCTAGGGAAATGTGAAGAAACTTGCCTGAGGTCGCCCAGGAGATCTGTGCTGAAGCTGGGGTCTGAAAATCTTGTTTTTCAGAATCCAGTCGTTTAACCAAGATGTCATCCTTTACTGAGAGTTCAAAAACCCTCTTGGTTTTAACCACCCAGTGAGTGAATCTGCTTCCTTTGTTGCTCTGTTTTCCCAGAGCTTTTACCTTAGAAGACCCCGCCATCTTGAGCAATTTCCCTGTATAATGCTTGCTTCATTGCTGTTTCATTTCACTAACTTTCACTTGAAAATCAGATGCTTCCCTATCTTTTCTTTTTACTTCCTTATACAGCTTTTCCCTGTTGCTGTAGCTCATTAAATTGTGCAGCTGTGTGTTATTTAACATCATAAAGCGTTTAGAGATATCATTCATATAAAAGGATTCAAAATGAATGTGCATTGTAATTCTAGTCTCGAGGTAGCAAACTTCTATGTGGAGTTGTGACTTAACTTTTATGGCTTTGTAAAAGCTTTTACTTACCTTTTTTTATTTAGTGCTTTCTTGATTCTTAATGATTTGTGTGTAGGTAAATATATTTATAATGCAGTTATTAAGTAATCCGTATAATTATGTACATTAATATAGGTATGAAGTTGTATTGAAAATGTCAATTATTTTTCTTTCCATGAGTTCAGCAGTAGGCAATGTGCTGAACTGGATTGCTACAGGCTGGCACAATTCCACCTGTGTGCCCTGACCTGTGGTCAGAGGGTTCCTGTTCTGCTGAACACTACTGCAAATAAAACCAAGCACCAAACCCATACCCTCCGGGGAGGCAGGTGTGCTAGTGCCAAGGGGCTAACCTCGGAGAAAGAGGAGAAGATGGCAAAGCTTTGTTTTTCAATTATTTGGTAATGAGAATCTTGCTGCAGTTCGGCAACACAGATCTGAAGCAGCCATGCCAGCTCTTATGTGTTGTATTGGGTATTCATAACTCACGATTGAAACGTAGCTGGCTTTTGCCTCTGCTTTCTTTTTCTTTTTTAAAGCAGGTTACTTAGCATTGTGTGTCTAGGTTTTCTCTACTGAGGCATGGAGGTCATGCATGTCCTCTCCAGGAACACGGAGAGACTCGATTGGTGTCAATCACTTACGAAGCCAGGGGTGATAGGATCAGCTCTGTCCGTATCTGATTTTCTGGATGTTTTTTGTGTGTGTGCGGTTCATTGTTATGCGGGGTTTTTTTTTGTTTTGTTTTGTTTATTGTTTTAAAATTCAAATACTTATTTTGGGAACTAATTGTCCATGTTTGTTTCTGTATTCCGGATCTGCGTCAAGGAGTTCGGTAGCTCTGCAAAGCCGCTTCTGCCGGCAGGAGCGCCCATCTCCGGGGAGCGGCGGGGACGGCGAGGCAGCGAGGGCTGCGCTTGCCCTCGTTCTGGGGAGCTGCAGCCTCGCTCCTGGCAGGGGGGGCGAGCCCTCTGCTGCCTTGGGGGGTGCTCAGGCCCTGGCCCGAGGGGTGAACTTGGCCTTTTTTGCCTCTTTGTAGGTAGGCGTGTACAGGCTTGCGCGCGTTTTCAAGGGTAGCGGCAGCTGTCGATGCAGAAGCGTGTCCCACGGGGCACAGGCACAGCGCTCCGCTCTTCTGGCACCGCTTTTGAGCGTGTGTTTGCTTGTGTTTCCATGAGAGCCGCTTCGCGGATCTTTTGCCCGAGAGTGGGAACGTCTTCAGCTGTGGTGTGTGGGAGATGGCTCTTCTCGACTTTGCTGCGTGCCCGTGAAAGCTGTGTTGTCGGTTGTATGTCTTACAGAGTGAAAGTAGGGTGCCTTTAGGAGCGTCCTTGTGTCTTGCAGAACATCTTAGTAATACCCTTTCACATACCCCCTTGAATAATCATTAAAAGCATTTTCTCCTTTTTTTTTTTTTTTTTTCTTTTAAGTACCCTGGCTAAAGCAAATAGGATAAGGAATTAGAGCAAGCTGAGGCTGGTATAATATACTAAACCATGACTCTAACAGCAATTAACGCAAAGGAATGAACATTTTACAGTGCCCTGCAGTTATCCTTAGTTCTCAGTGGTAAACCAAAATAAGCCTGGTATCTGTGTACTCACTAGACTAACTGCCATTTTTATTACATTACATGGTTTATTGCTCTTTTTTTTTTTCTTTTCTTCCATTTTCAGGCTTCTCTCAGGCTCCTTTCCTTCCTCCTTCATAGTGACCCCCAAAGAAGAATATTATAGCTAGTGCTGATTTGTGACACAGTTGAGTTCTGGTACTTGCACGTGGTCTGTACAATTCAATGTTTGACCCTATTACTCTGCTGCCACGATTGGAGGTGGCTACGAGAGCCCGTTCCCTCGGCGGGGGGAGGAAGGCGTGCTTTGCAGAGAAGTCACTGAGTCACAAGTCTCTAAGTGCATGCCTTGCTTTAAGCTCAGGTAGTTCTGTTAACTTTGTTGGCGCTGCTCACGAGCTTTGTCAGGTCTTCGTCTCGCCATGTCCCCAGTCTTTTCTCAACGAGGAAGTTGTCCCACTTGATGTACTGTACAAATAGATCTGTTTATGGCAGCACGCTGTGCCCTGTTCGGAAAGATAAGGTAGCTCTTTAATATTATTACATACATGTTCAGGTTTGGACTGGCATAATAATTTTCAGTAAGAAACTGGCTTTCTTTGCACTCGTTAAGAAGTAAAAGCGTTAATATCAGTTTAGTTTCTTTTCTGTTGAAAAGGTACTAGGTGTACCCTGTTGCTCTCCCACACTTTGTCTCGGACTCTAACTTGCAGTAAGTTTGGGGCAGAAACCATACAAATAACATGCTGGAGAGCTTGTTTTGGTTGTGGCAACCACGAAACAGATAAGAGCGTAGCTGTTGGTGCTTCCCAAGTCAAGGTTATCACATCTTGCCCCTAAGCTTTACCACTTGTTGGTGTGGAAAGGAGGTGGGAGAGAGCCTGAGCTTTGGCAACTTGCTGCGTGTGTATAATACTGGTGTATGAAGAACATCTGTGTGAAAACTTAAAGAAATATACTCTTCAGGCAAGAAAAAGAATGTGTAATGTAAGAAAACACTGTTACTTAATACATTTTTTGCTTGGAAGCTATAGTCAACACATGCTGTAATACTTCTCACTCGTGTGATACAGTAGCAGCATGACACTTCAGATTTATTACTTTTGGTTTCTCTTTAAAGAAATCCTGAATCTGGAATCAGAAGAATGCTTTTCTCTCTTAAGCTACAGAAGGGAAAATATTTCAAAATGACATAAATCAAAACTATATTAAAGGCCAACAAAACAGATGAAAACTCTTTTGGAAGATAGTCTATAATGTTTGGCAGAAGAGACTAATGTGCTGTGATTTTTGGCTGAATTTATAAATGTGAAATACTCTAGGGTCTGTCTCCTTCAAATGAGCTATTTTTATGTATTTCATCTATCTATCTATTAAAACAGCAGCAGAGGTGACGTACGTGTGTGTGTGTATATAATGTATGTATTAGCCTCTGTTATTTATGTTAAGTATATATACTACATTACCTAAATTCAGTTACATTTTTATATTGAATATTTGATTACAAAATTATTTTTGTAATGCAAACACTTGCTAGGTATCTCGACCTTAGCCAACAAATCCTGTATCTTCTTGTTGCCTACAGGGCTGGTAGTATGTTATTTTTTCATGTAGATTCATTTCTCTCAGATACATGTACCTGTAGATACAGTTTATAACAAGTATGTTACTGTATGCGTGTGCTCAGCCTTTTTCTGATAAACTGCACCATCTAATATTTGGAAAGGTGCACCAGGGACTTGGGAGGAAAAGCAGGAGTTTTTGAGGCTTGCCTTGTGACTCGTAGCAGCCGGATGGAAGTAATCAGGCCAAGTGGATCAGAATGAGTTGGCTTTGTGTGTGTTTGCTCTTCAGTAAACTTTTTAATGACACGTTTCTTCCCCTTTTAAGGCATTTTTAAATTTAGTTATGTGGTTGTGTTCTGTGTAACCAAGTCACACCACAAAGGACGTAGTGTGGGATAATCAGTTAAAGCCGCTACTTCCTCCTCCGATGCTTTGGCCTTCTGCCTCCGATTTCTAGGATGTTTCTGACATTTTAAGCAAGGACAGTCACCCTCTAGACTATGCTAGTTTACTTTTAATCTAGGGAGGTTGTCTCAACTCAAAAATTTCTATAGCCCTTCCTCCTAGGCTGGGAATCTGGTACGATTGCTCCCCCATGGTACGTGCAAAATGGATACTCTTTCTCCCTTTTTCTCCCGAAATGGAGACTGTGAAGTTTTGCAGGGGAAGAGATTTGAATCCTCATGCCCTCGTCGCTTCAGTGATGCTGTCTGGCACAGTTTGCACTCCTAAGCTCAACTGCAAACTTAGGGCTCAGGTCATCTTACAGAGATCTACAGATTTCCATTTTTAAAAATCTTATCTTTCCATATGGAAATGCCTGTGTGTCTGTGTATATAACAGTTCCTAAATTGTTATTGACACTGCTTAAAGTGTTTACAAAGAGAGGCTGACACTCCAAAACTATCAATTAGAAGTGACTAGAGCAATGACAAAAGATGTGAAAACAGTTATCGGTTTGGTTTCCAAAATAAATCTTCAGGCTGACCCGCTGGGCATGGCTGTTGGGTTTGGAAGCGACAGCTCTGGAGAAGACGAAGCCTTCCATCTGCTGCCAGCAGAGGCTTTAAGGTATCAGCAGTTCAGCGCAAACTCTGCTGGAGCCAGCCAGTGTGGTGAATGAACGGACACCAAAATAGCAGAGATTTATCTTAAAACTTTTATGGTGGAACGTGATCAGTGTGGTTTATACCAGCGAGGCCAGGTGCTGTGTCAAGGAGATGGCAGAGCCAAGGCTGTGGTTGAGCCTACAGCCTGACCAAAAAGGACTCCCCTTTTCAGGGCTGGTGGTGATGCTCCGAGTTGTACAAAGCAATGCGTTGTAGAGCTGGGCTCCTACTCTTTACGTTTATTTTCCTTTCTGCTATAACTCTTTCCCTAGGTGTAATAATGCTCATAATACTTTCGAGTTTTGCTGTTTGCAGCGGGGAGGTGACAACTAAAAGCTACATGTAAACAGCTTTGTTGGCTACTTTTACTTTCCTTGCTTATATTGTACACCTTAAATGTGCTAGTTCTTTTGGCATAATGGCAAAATCGCTGCTTATGGGAACTGCCGTAGATAATACAAAAAGCTCTCTGAAAAGAGCTTTATCAGAGTACAAAGTACTTGGAATTGAAAGCCCCTAGAGGGTTGCTTTATTTTCCCCCTTCATTCAAACTTGTAGTGGTGCAGGATCGAGATACATCATGCCCTATTTTCAGCTGATTTGCATGTTAGAGAGAACGGAGTAATTGGTGTTTAACCAGAACAAAAGAGGATCTGTTCGCTAAAAGAAAAAGAATTCTTGAAGTAGACCCTAATACATATACTGCCTTTGTCTCTTCTCTCATTAAGAATTGAATAGGATGGCCTAGTAGTTAGAATGTGGAAGGCATTGCTTTGGTGTTGATGCTTTTTGAGCTAATTGGTTTGAAAATTATATTTGATGTAGCTCTAAGGGATGTTGGCACAACACCTTCTTGGGACATGGACATCCTGTACTCCCATTTAACTGCAGAAATAGGCACTTCGAGGCAGGGATTTGTCTTTTTGTTTCTTTTTTTATTATTTATTAAACGCATATTTACCTTCCCAAATAAATACACAGGATGCATTGCCACATGTAAATAATTCTTCTCTTGCTGTTATGAAAACCTTGAAATGACCTTAGAAAGAGATTAGCCCCTCTTTTCCCAAACAAGTACTTAGTTCAGACCATCGTAAAGCAGAGATTTGAGCTAAACTGGGTTTGGATTTCTGCCTTTCTGCATTTTTGGAAAGGTTTTGTTGTTGTTGCTTCTTTGGTTGGGTTTTTGTTTTTGTTTTGGCAAAAAGATTAAAACAAATGTAGTTCTCGAGCAGACTGGAATAAAGGACAGGTCTGGAAACGTGCAGGAGGCTTTCTTTGGTCAGTGTTTGTGCTCATCTTCCTCAGTCCTGTCTCTGATGGTGAAGACATTAGGGACATGTTGATTGCCTCTGTGGATCCTTCCCTTGGATTCTGAAATGGGATTGCTTTAATCTGAAAACTTTGAAACTTCAGTTTTTTGGATCTCTTGAACTGCTGAGGGAGTCTTTGCTTTGGACAAGCCCACTGCATGGCCTTTTGATTTGTATCTCCTATGCGTACAATAAAGTATTATAGTGTGGTAGAGTTACTGTTTTATGAGGATGAAGTGAACTTCTAAAATTTCCCCAAGGTTTCAGTGATAAAAAGAACACTTTTTAAAATGACCTTAGGTTCTGGGGAATATGTATTTAGCAGTGTATTTGTTATTTAAATGGCTTCAGTCTTGCAATGAACAAAAGTTTCCTTTTCTTTACTTTTCAGGTATGTCTTTTCTCCCTTCTTGTGGTGGGTAGGCATGAGCATTTTCTCAATGTTTTTGTTTGACTGCTTACAGGTGTATGTCAAGCCACTATTAAAGTTTTGATCCTGCTTTAAGATTTGTTTGTGTTTATTGTACTACAACTTCAATGCGCTTTGGTGTCTTAAGGCTTTATCTTTCGATACCACAGGTATCTAGATGTCTTAGATATCTTTAGGTATCAGTAAGTGACACTAGACTGTGTTGCAAGTCTTAAAATACTGGGTTAGGACTGATGGCCTCTGAGGCCTGCCTGCATCTGTGTCCCAGTAAGGTCCATTGCAAGGCGTTACTCAGAGTAATATTTTATTGGTGTCCCTTGGACCGCTGCCGCTCAGCGTTTCCGTCTGTCCGTACAGCTAACCCCTGCTCAGGGATCGGTCTGGATGGGAGCTACCTACTGGTGTAATTTTGCTAAAACAGACACAGGAACGCTGGCCGCAAACTGCTTCTGCGGCACCAACCTCTTTCCTCCTCCGTCTGCGCACATCAGTACGTCGGGCACCGGGCAGCGGCGCTTACTGGGGCTCGCTGGGGCTGAAGCGCCGTCAGCGCGAGATCCTTATTGCTCGTTTAGTAAATCATTCACTTCTGGACCGTCAGCCACGGGCTTTTCAGGCTGCCGTCGAAGACTGGTGGATCTGGAGACGCAGTCAGCTGCAGCGCGCTTTCCACGCCGGCCGCAGGCACTGGTGGTCCCGGCCGCAGGCACTGGTGGTCCCGGCCGCAGGCACTGGTGGTCCCGGGCGTTTGCCCCCGTTGTGTGCCCGATCTTCAGCATTCAGTACTAGCCCAGGCAAGCTGGAGTATTTTATTTAGCTGGGTTGTACATAAATGCTCTTACATTTTGCATTTGTAAATGCTCTTACATTTTGCATTGTACATCCAGTCCGGTGTGGTTCGCTGTGTGGGCATGCCGTTCCTTGTTGGCTGGTCTGGATATCCACAGTGGTTCCAAAATCCTGCTGCTGGGGGCTGGGGCACCCAGCAATACCTGCGAGTGCACCTGGGTGAATTTTTTTCATGAATAGCATCTCCCCAAGATAAAGCTTGGAGGAGAAGGGTGGGAAGAGGAACTTGAAAATAAGTCGGAGGCCACAATGTTGATATTTTCTAAAACGAACTTCCATATTTTTTTTCCTTATGGTACTCCTTATTTAAAAGTGGGCCTAAAAGACAAAAGGTTTAAAAGGGGTTAAACAAACTGAAAAAACCCGCAGTGTATTTCCATTCAGAGTTAAAACAAGATGTTGCGGATTGACTCAAAATGAAATTTTTCTTTTTTTTTTCTTTTCTTTCAAGTTTTGCCAACAAACTGAAAACATGTTTGTTTAATCATAGGCAAATTTATCCTCCTGTTTTTTTGGTTCTGTTTTGTCTTCAGTTTAGCCAGCAAATTGAAAAATGAAACTGTTCTGCCAGTGCTACTTCAGTTAGGATTGCTTCAAGGAAGCTGTGTGAATCTGCCCCTTTTAGACTTTATCTAGGAACCATCAGAATTTGTTTGCTGATTAATACCTTGGAAATTATAAATTAACCATATGGAACTACTTCAATTTAAGTGACTTGTATGTTCAGATGATAGCTAATCCCCCTAAAACGTGTTTTTAATGAGCAGTTTGTTTTCACCTGAGGTCATTAATGCTCTAAAAATGGCTGTTAACTCCACCAAAGACTTTTTTTTTTCTTTCCCCCTCTCCCCAAGGAGGAATGCTGCTGTGCACCATATTTAATGGTCTAATACGTTTTATTTCTGCCTTACCTTCCGGATACGCTGGCCTTTTTTTAACGGCTGTATTGGAAATAACCTGGTTTATTTTCTGTCTGCTAATGACTGATCTTCCAGCCAGCTGGAGTGAGCGCTGGGCAGGACGCGGTGCGCTGAAGCGGTAGTACGGGCGTGTAATGGCTTTGGGCTCGGCGCGCGTGCCCAGCTGCGGAGGGAAGGGGTGCGCAGCCCCCCGCCCGCTCTTGCAGCTCTGCCGTGCTGTGAATCGTAAAGTCATTAGGAACGTGAAAACTTAAGACAATGTGGTAATTCTCCTGCCGCCTTCTGCTTAATTTTTGTGCGAATTTATGGCTCCTCTATATTCCTACTTCTGTCACCTAAATGCAAATGCACTGGCAGCCTGCTTTATGGATAACACTTAAAAAATAATGGTGCAGTAATGAATGGTGAATTGCAGTGGAGATCTTGCTGAAGTGCTTGCAATATCCGCATTAATTTCAGACGAATTAATTGTAGTTAATACTATTGTATTTAAAACTTGTCAGAAGCCATAACGATGATTAGGGTGTAAGTGTAAAATGTTACTTCAGAGCAGCGTCAACATGTTTTAAAACGGCAATATGTGGTGTTAAAGTGTGTCTGACCTAATGGCCATCAGCAGCAGCTTTTGTGCTAAGCCAGTCTAGAATAGATGGATCAAAAGCATCTGACTGAGAAGAAGGGGGGCCAGAAACCCGTTCATTTTTTTCCCCCCGATCAGAACCAAACAGTTCTGTAGTTCAGAGCAGCAGCAGGGGGAAGGAGGGGTTTTATCTGGCAGGGCTTTGCGTCCTATTGATCTCTGGCGCTGGGCTTGCAGACGCTGCTGCTGAACCTCATCTGTCACCAGTGGGTGGTTCCAGCAGAGGGGAAGGTGGAAACTGACTGCACCTAGCAATGAAAGAAGCGTTTCTTCAGTATTATTTACAGGCCTTCAGAAGAAATTGATGCTACGGCAAATACATTTATTATTCAGTAGTTAATACTCTAAAGCAAAAACGTCCCAGTGCCTTTCGCTTGAGTCCTTGTTGGTGATGCCTTGAGCATCTGCAGCAGTCCTGGGAATTTCCCCCTTGGGAATGCGTCTTTGCTGGAGAGGTAAATGGGGCGGTTGGTACCAGGTAAGCCCAAATCTTTGTGGGATGAGCGGACACTGCGCTGACTGAAATGACAAAGCCTGCTGGGCTTCTGGGGGGAGTTGCCAAGACTCCTTGCAGGCATATCCCACCGCTCCTCGCGTGCTGCGCGAGAGGCTGGGATGTTCTTGGGCTCCCGGGAACGAGACGGAAAATCGCCTGTCTTGGTACAGGCTGGGAGCTGCGCGGAGGTGCTGAAAAGTCAACGGCACTTGGTGATTCACCCTGCAAAGTGGGTGAAAGCGGGACGTGGGCTCCGGTCTCTGCGCTTCCCGCTGCCCCCCCCCCCTTCCAGCGAGGCGGAGTGGCCCAGTTTGAGCACCTCGGGAACCGGAGGGAAATGCCTTACGCGTAAAGAAACCCACAGTGCCGCCGCAGGGAGGATGCACGGTGGAGGGGCCGGTGCCGCTAGATCGTCTTCCCAATTTGCCTTTTTAATAAGTTGTTGACGGTCGCAGCAGAAGCGCGAACCTCCTGCGCGCCAGCTCCTACCTCTGTGTCCCCGTCCCCTCCGCCGGCGGTGGCCCCCGTCCGTAAGACCAGCCGTTGGTCCAGTTGCATCTTCATTCCTGCTGCCCGCAGGGACAGTTACAGCTGAAATACCTCCCCAGGCATTTATTGGTGGGGGATCAGGGGTCCCTGGAGTTGGGCAGTTTGGGCAATTAAGGTAAAAAAAAAAAAAAAAAAAAAAAAAAAAAAGTCTTTTAAATGGGGGCAACCGGTAATGGAATTTTTAGTGCTTCCCCTAGGATAAGTGCTGTCGAAGGCTAGATCCAAGGATGTGGTAGCACATGGGCAAAAGGCTTCTGCTCTGCTGCAGCGTTGTGAGACCTGGAGAACCAGAAGAGCAGGGAGGCAGAGCGAGCCAGCCCTGACGTTCCGCAGCCGCCGTCTCGTGCTGCGCTCCGGCCACGCCATCGGAGAGGCTCCCTCGTAGTCACACCTGGCTTAGAGAAACAGGCACGTAACTTTTTTTTCAGTTTAACCACTTGTATTTCTATTTTAGTTCTTAAGTGTCTGGCTTTGAAGAGCGCCACACCTGCAGTTTGTCTCCTGATAGTGGAAAGCACAGAATATAATCTAGCAGATTAAGACAGCTGCATTTTGTTCGTCTCAAGCATGAGTTCTGCTTGACGATTTGTAGATACAGTTTCCATCTGACACAAAGGCAGGGACTAATTCTGGCATGTGTGGGACTGATAAGATTTCAGGCCAGATCTCTTTCTTAAGGAAAAAAAAAAAAAAGAAAAAAAAAAAAAGAAAAACCCCTTGATGTGTTTCATAGTTCAGTAATCAGTTTCCAGGTTCTTTAATTAGATCTGTGCTTTAGCTGATTTAGCTGCATGTCTCAGTACACAAATGATTTATAAAGGGAAAAAAAAGTATGTTAATCTCCAGTGAGTGATACTCTGTGTCGAAGTTACTTTGCACTGTTTGTATTAGATACGCTACAGTATTCAGTCTTTCCTTTAACAAGGGATTTGACTTCATTTTTTAAAAGGAATGACAGAGCTTTACGGTTGTGTTGTTAAAAGCTTTTTATTGATGTAGATTTGTATGTATGTTTACATTTATATGTAAATGTAATTATTTAGTGGAGATTAGCAGTAAATTGAGGCCCTATCTTTCTATTTTGTGTATTACTAGTCATTTGCAAATTCATTTTAGTGTAGGTCAAAAAGTATGGTTACCGTTCTATTTAATGCATGACATATTCCTGATTCACTGTTTCCTTGGACAGCCCTTCTGCTGCAAGTTTTATCTGATTTCTTTCAAAAGCAGCAGAGAGTTCATCATAGTCTCTCCTGTTCTTAATCCATCCCTACATGGTAGTCGGTAGCCACTTCTGATGAAGAAATCTGGGCCGCGGAGCCTATTGAAACCATAGATAGCTCCGTTTAATCAATTAACTAACTGGTAGTGGGGACATTTGGAATTAATTAGCGCGCCTGAGCTCTGAACATCCGTGTGGCACTGGGCTGCACCGCGTGGATTTATGGGGTCTGATTGCCGGTGTCTGGGGTTTCCTTGTGATCAAAGAGCACAACGGAGCTTTTCTGTTCGCAGCGCACCTTCAGCGCGTGTGTTTGTGCCGATTCCCTTCTGCGCTGAAAGGCCAAGCGACTGCTGGACTTGGTCCATGCGGTGCTCCAGGAATGATCAGAACGATTCTGCTGCCTCCATCCTCCCTTCTCTGTAGTTAGAATAGAATTTGGGGCCTGAGGGTATCCTGGCTCCTTCTTGTAATTGCATCATTCCCTCTATTAACTAAAGAGAGCAGATTCTTTTTTTAATAAAAGCTTCCTCGTATGCATTCTTGAGTGTTGTTTTAGTTTGCAACTACTCAAATTGGAATGCATCCAGTCGCCAAGTCCTTATGTTTCCTTCATGTCCCCAAACTCTCTTATGGGTAATTTGCATTTCAGCACTGCTCAGTTGCACTTTGCTCAGTTTAAGGGAGGGAAGGTCCATGTGGTAGCGTATGCTGATTTACATATGTTGCTAGTACTAGCTAATTGAAATGAGGATGCTTTGCTTCCCTCAGGCAACCAAACCAGGATATTTTTGTTGTAATATCCTGTTGGTTTAAGGTGAGAGGTAAATTGGAGCTCGCTCTGCTTGATTTACAGTTGGAGTTTTGGTTTGAGGTTTGATGGTAAAGATCTGAGACGCTTGAAGGATGTGATCAAAAAATGGTGAGCTGAAGGGTATTATTACTTTAAGGGTTGTTGCAAAAACTTGAAAATAAACTTTGTGGTTCAGTAACTGAAAATAATAAAGGAAGGGAAGAATCAAGGTTGGAGGGGGAAAGATACTGGGAGGAGAGATTAATAAATTCCAGTCTGCTGTTTCTCAGCTAGTAGTTGGCAGACAGTGGAGTGCTGTCTAAACTTGGAGGATATTTTGTCATGTTTGCAGTTGAGCTGCACTGATGCAACTGCATCTTGCTGTGGGCCAGTGTGCAAAAAAAATGCACGCAAGCAGGGGAAACCACCGAGGCAGTGTCCAGGCAATACCAGTATAAAGCTTTTTTGCTTTGCACTAGTTTCGTACCGGCTGGAAGGTTCTTGGAATTTTTCAAATTGAGACCTGCCCGGATGAGCCAGCCCAGGTATGAGGTTTCCACTCCAGATTTGTGGTTGTGTTAGATGCAAATGTTCCCGAAGCCTCTCCTGAAAAAGTGTTCCCTGATTACTTTCTGAATTTGGGCTCTCCCTTCCAGAGCTGGTTGGAGTATCCTGGTTGCTGTTCTCCATGTGTTTTGTAGCTACGGTGTGGCCCAATGACAGAGAAGAACCTCATGCTGGAGCAAAGCAAAGCTCTAAACAATCCTAAAGTGGCTCTGGGTACTGCCCACAGCATCCTTCCCGAGCGCTCACGGTGGCTTTTACGCGGCCGTGTTCTGACTTCGGTAACAGCAAATACGCTGTTTGTGTTTTGAAACGCTCTTAATTCGTGCTGTTAGGAAATGGACATAAAAATAAAATGGGACTGCAAAGAGATGTCAGATTAAATTTCGACTGTGCACCGAGGGCTGCAGATGGTGACGGCGCGGAGCCGCGTGTTGGGTCCTCGTTAATGCTTCCCTCCCCGAGAGCTCCGGAGCGCTTCCCTTACCAAAACGCTTGGCTTGATGATGATGATTCTTATCCGTGCTGGTGAGTGAAAAGTTCCAGACAGGTGCTGCACGGAGGCTGGCCTCTGCTCACAACGTAAGGAGCCAGTTTCTTGCCCGCGGGCCTTGTTGCGTGTGAAGGTGCAAGTTGAATGCAAGGCTCCGTGCAGCCATTACGCAGCCAAAACTGCTGCCGTGGTGTGTCCCAGACCCAGCGGCTTGGGTTAGGAGGGTGCTTGATAACTGGGTTGACCTTTCCAGCTCATTTTAGGGTTTTGGTTTTGCATCTGCGTCTTGTTTGCTGTGAGTATGGAAAGGCCTTGCCCAGGTCTGCGTGCTTGCTTTTAGCAGGGAGCACCTGCCTCCGAGAGGGGGAGAGCAGGCAAACGCCGCCGAAAAGGCTCTGCCGTAGCAGCAGCGCCTGGCCGATAATTGCCATGTTAGCCTCAACAAACAAACTGGATGCAGTGCTGGCAGGATTTAAATACAGGATCCTCATAGCAGCAAAAAGATTTCTGCGGGCTCTGACTCGAGAAGCTGATTTTAAAGAAAACGGGCATTTTTTAAATCCTATTTTCCTTCCATTTTCACCCTCCTTTGATGAAAACACTTGAAACACCTTTTTAACTCTACGTTTTAAATGCTTTTTTATGGCCATGAAATATACCCTTGTGTGGTTTTCAAGTCTTTTTAATTTTTAAAAGCCCTCCTTATTGCTGCTGCATAAGGAGAAATTTTTAGATTATGGCGAGAAGCAAATGTGACATTCTGTTCCGTATTAAAAGTTAATTTAGGGCAGAACTGCAGACCAAGAAAAGTGTCTTTTCTCTTCCTATACCTCCTTGTAATGTAATTGACCCCTAATACCTCTGCAAGATCTGGCACTCAGGCTGCGGAAACAACTGCCCAGGGGCACAGCGCTAACACAACTGAAGGAATTTGCCCATCCGGAATAAAACTTGCTATATTCAAGGATTTTTAAAGCAGGCCTGTTAAAGCATGCTCTTGTCTAAAGCAAAGCTTGTGGTACCAGATTGGGGCAGCCAGTGAGACAATGTAGGCGGCTTGGGCGGGCAGAGCAGAAAAGGTGTGCAGGCTGCTTTGCATGGGTCTGGAGGGGCGAGTTCGGCACCAGCCCAGAACGATGCAAAGCCTGTCCCCGGTTAGTCTTAATGTAAATGGGATACCTGGCCGTGAGGACGGGAAGAACCTCTAGGCTGCTGGCCTTGAATGCAAACCATGTTCTTTGTTACCGGGAGCTATAAAAAACTGCTGCGCCCCAACTGTACCAGTCCCCTTGGCCACGCGGGATGAGGTGTGATTGGAAAGGCATAACCTGCGCCGGTGCCGAGTCTTAGCCCTGAGTTGGTTTGTGGCCTCGTCTCTTACAGGAGTACTTTGGTCTCATGCTGACTTTGGGCATAGCAGACTGTTAAAATGACAAATTAATTCAGATTGTGGTCATGGAAACAAGATTTTTTTCCTTAGGACAGCTCTTGTCACTGCTGAGATTGATAAAAGCCTTTGATACCATGAAGCTGGAGAGAAGAATAGGTTTGTATGAACACAGAGGTAGGAGAGGTCCAGGATGGTCTTCAGCCTTGTGGAAGAGAAAATACAGCTTTACCATATCCCTTGTGGTTCCCTTCCTCCCCTAGCAGCATCAACTGGAACCTCTCTCCAAAGTCTTTTTGCAAGCCCTGGGCCGAAGGAGTCACGGGCATCCTCCATCGCTCCGAGCAGTCCCTCCAGGTTAGAGCCGAGCCTATAGAGGAGGCAGTTGGGCTGCGTCCCTCAGCACTAAATTAGCTGTGTGGTCTTAATCAGAGGTAGCAACTGGAGGGTTGCTCCTGAGACTTAATTATGCAATTGTAATTTTCTATAAAATGCATCATAAAAACCTATTCATGCCTTATATTGGCTTGAAAGAGTTATTCCAGCCTCTCCAGTTGTAGAATACATGCTTTAGGAAATTGCCTAAATCTGTATTTTTCCTGGAGCAGTGCTAGTCAGCCCCACAGGTTGCTAATAAATATTTCATAACCTTCTATGAAGGATTATTAAAGTAATTTAAATATCTGAATGACTGGCTCTCCGTGGCCTAGGCAAAGCCCAGAAGCAGGCTTTGGTTCTTTTCTGTCACCTCTCTTGGCGTGCCATTAGAATGCCCTAAATTGTAGGCCCTATGTAAACACTGACTTGTTCTCACTGGCTTTGAATTTTTTCTGCTGTTAAATCTGATTTTTTTTTTTTTTTTTTTTTTTACATTAGTAGCTAAAATATATTTTAGTACATCCACAACATCTACAGTGAAGGACTTAAAAATACCTAGCATGCATCAATTTAGCATGAACTCCTTCATCAGGGTTGAGGAAACACGTTTCCCGTTTTGAGTCAGAAGGGTGGGAGGAGAAACCAGAGTTGCCACCTGCCTCAATTCTCGTGTTGTGTTTTATCCCTCCCATGGATACAACAAATAAGAAATTAGAAGGGGGAGAGGGGGAGGCTGACACAGCAATCATAATAGCTGAGAAGATGGGCAAGCATACCATTACTTTCCTACAGTTTTTAAATTTTTTTTTCCCAGGGTGAACCTGCACCAATTAAATACGCTTAAATCACCTTTTACCTCTGGAAGAGGCAGTGCCCCTGAGGGATGCCGTACACTGCTGTACCGTGGCAGGGCTGCCTACGATGGCTGTAGGATCGAACCCCCTAGAGCAGAGCAGTTGCAGAAATCACTTGTTTATCACAGTATTCAAGCGCAGATCCAGAAATGAGTGCGTTTGGTGGCGAGCTGAGTGGTGATTGCTTAGGAGCTCCGGTCCTCCGTGTTGGGTGAGGAACTTACTCCTCGGCGAGGGTAGATCTGACAGCCGGGCTCCTCTTTCTGGTGGGGTTACTCGCAGCAGCAAGTCGTGTGTTCGATGGTATTTATAGGCTTTTAGGGCTCTTCATTCTGCTAATTTGACATTATTGAAGTTCTATTTCCCAAACTGTGCTGTGGGTTAAAGAGAGAATGACAGCTTGATCTTTATTTGTGTGTGCAATATTTATGTATGTAAATTACTGGTATGTTTGCCTTTATCTCTAGATATAAATACAAGAGATTTATACAAATATAATGAGGAGGCACAGGAAGCTCGTTTTGTTTAAGCAAAACACAGCACATTAAGCCGTCATGCCCTGACACTTGTTTCGTAGTGGAAAACAAAAAGGGAAGCATCTAGCTTTTGTTGGGAGACATGAAAGTTGCTGCTTCTTTACATATTGGGTGTTATGGCTTTAGCATGCTAGAATCATTGGGGGTTTTATTATTTTTCATTTTGGTGAAGACTGAAAAAGAGAAAGACTAAAAATAAAAAAACATAATTTTTGATATAACTGTGGAAACATGGTTAGTTCTAACACAGCAGGTGGCTAAGGGACTCAATCGGCAGAAACCAGCAGTGCTTTCAGTGCAATCAAAGTTAAGTGCAGAAATTTAATTAAATGGTAGCAAGGCTGGCAGAAACTTTGTAAAGCAGCAGTGCATTGTCAAATTCAACAATTATTTCAAGGAACACAATCCACAGATGGCGTCTAATTGATAAATTAAGGTTCTGGTGCCTGATTCTGCTTACATTTAAAGGTTCTCTTTTCTTAAACAAAACCTTAACATTTTAAGGCTGCATCACTGTTCTGAAAACATAACAAGCTGCCCTGTGTTTTTTGGATTGAGAAATGCATGCTTTTCCTGTTAAACGGAGAAGGTGTTTGTTTTAGATTTTCCTTGTCCATCTTTCATTCCAGAAAAGATGTGGTATGTTGTTGGTAAGGCACTTAATTGGAATCTCGGGTATGTAGAGCTCAGCTCCTGTGGACCTCCCTTCTGTGCTGGGGCAGGTAGTCAAATAATCTCTCGCAGCTTTTAAAAGCTTTTCAGCTTGCCCGTCTATACCTTAAAGCTGTCTGTCGACTTTCGGACCTCATTATCAGCAAATGCAAATCCTTCGGAGCTCGAAATCCTGCTTTGTAAGCCCTTCCTAGCACTAGGCTGGTCGACCCAGGGGACCAAGCCTCGGAAGGACAGGGACTGACGTCTCGCTGCCGTGGTTTTACGTTTGCCCCCTTGCTTGAGCGCTCCCCACCGCTTTGTGTCGGTGCGAGGGAGCCCAGAGCGCATCCCCAGGGGTCCTGCAGCAGACCCGAGAAAAGCGTCGTGTGATGTTCTTGGACGCCCGTGGAGTTTAGTGAAACAAACAAACACACAGGCCCTGTTTTCCCCCCTTTTAAACTGAAGATGTGTCACGGATATTTTGCCTCTGTGTGTTTTTGATTTCCATGTGTAAATACAGTTCACTTTCCAAGGTTTAGCATAGCACTTCAGAGAAGGGAGCAGAGAAGATTGAATCCAGCTCTTCAAATACACTTTGCGTGTTGTCCTTTAATGCTGGAGAGGGTTTTTTCCCTGAGCCAGTGGCACTTTCCCTCCAAAGTAAGTGTTTTGAACAAGGATGGGAGTTGAGAGAGAAGGGGCATCAGACTACATAATAGGTATAGGTAGCATAGATGTATATACATACCTGTATATGCAATACTTATTTGTCCCTTGCGAAAAAAAAGGAGAAAATTTTTGACCTTCCAATTTCATACTTTCTTCTCTATTCGGGCAATTTTAGAAGATGGATACAAGAGGGAAATGACCGCTTCATTGTATATATTGTAAACCCAGGGCGCACGTTCCCTAGTTGCTCTTCTGAATGTGTTATGTGTCTTTTTTGGCATTGCCCTTGTGGTAGTAAATTCTCCATTAGCCGGATTCTACGTGATAGAGCTGAACCCGTTCTGAGTGATGTAGCTGAATCAGTGCTTGTTATTTTTGGTTACTAACGGTATGCTTGAATTCAGTAACCTGACTGCTCCCTTCCCCCTTTCTCCCCTCCTGTGCCTAAATATATCCAACCAGTCAATCAGCACTGGCAGGCATCAGTGCTATGGTTGTCAGATTGAGTTAGCTGTGGATAGCCTAAAGTGCTGGCTTGTTTTTTGGGGGTTTGAAAATGTATTCAAATAGTGGCATCATAATTTGACTTGCAAATAAGTACGGTCTGGTAATGGGGCCCTTGTATAGAAAGAATGATGCAGCACTTTAGACAAATATCTCCTACCCATGAAGCCGATTAGAAATAATACAATACATGCTGATGTTTATGGCTACACGCTTAGTGAACAGAGACACTTCTGAATTTTCATTAATGATGGATTCTGTAGTTTTTAATGGAACAAAGAAAAAACACTGGAAATTAAAGAAATGCTAATGCCTTCCTGGGAAACTTAGAAAACATTTGGTTTAGAGGCGAATCTGCTCTGGTCATCATTTTCTCTCTTAATTTTTTTCCCCTTATCTAGGCTTGTGGGCTGGTTGGTTGTTCAAGAGCAACACTTAAGCGAACACATTATCTTTGTTGCTGCTCCTTTCCAAACTGAAGGAACTGGCCTTTGCTGGTGACGGCATAGCTATTTCCACAGCAACCAGGCAGGATGTCACAAATTCAAAAGTGTGATTTTACATGCAGAACAGCAGCAGGAGCAGATGGATATTGGAAACAAAATCCCCACCCCCTCCCTTTGCCTTCTTATGCTTCTCCGAAAGAAATAAAAGCACTTCTCACAATGTCTTTCTGCATATCTTCCAGTATGTGGCATAACTTTGATGAATTGTTTCTGCCGTGCAGTTGAAAAGCAGCAAATGCTGGGGTGCAGCACGGTCACCATGTTTGCAGCCGCACTGCCTTGATGATGTTTGGGGTGCTGGAACAAGGCACGGAGAGGAATGCTGTGCCTTTTCGTAACTTTGGGACTGCTGTAGAGAAAAAGAGCTCGCTTGGGAATTTGGACTCAGATTTAGCCTGGAAATTGTTTCATTAACTTTGGCGGTGGCCAAATCCTGAACTTAACAAACCAAACCAACCAACCAACCAACCCTCACCGTAGGTGTTTAGACACGTTTGGTAGCTATGTTGCATAGAAGTTTATCGTAACACCAACCCACTGTGTGGGCAAAAGCTTCAGGAACATATGCTCAGTCTGTTTTCTCAAAAAAGATAATATTGGAAACGGGCGCAGGAAGGGTTTTGCTCTTAAGAAAATTTGAGGTGAGGGCCTCTGGTTTGACAAAACACAGAATTGGTTCAGTGTCCCAGTTGAAGACTTCTCCGGGCAGCTTGCAGAAGTCACTGTGGGATGTGCCCACACCAAATAAAGCTGGGGTGCAGGAGAAAACCAAACAAGTCATTCTGTGTGCTCCCTCTTGAAGCCTGACAAACGCAGGAGGAGCGAAGCCAGATGTCCCACTGTTTGCTTGCCACCAGGTTGTAGGAGTCAGGTGGCGAGGAGCTGTAATAACGTGTTGGGCCATCCTGTGCTGAAAGCCCTGCAAAAACTGCAAGGGGAGAGCGGTCTGTCTTCTGTCCAGAAGGTTTGGTGTTCCCTGGGAGGGATCGCCCTCCCCCTTGCCTGTGGGCTAGCGCTGTGCGGGGGCTCTGGCGAGGGCAGGGGGGGGACGTGCAGCCTTGTTGGGGACCCGCGTTGCACTAACCGGGTTCGCCGAGCCGGGGTGGGAAGCCACGGCTGGGTGCACAGCCTTCTCGGAGCTCCTGCTGCCGTCTCCTCCGTGGGGGACGCACCTGCGTTCTGCCTCGTTTTGTGCTGGAAGTTTGTTTCAGAAGTCACGGAAAAGGTCGGATCAGTTATAACAACATCAAACGAATAGGTGTTTGTACGGCTTGATCCGAGAGACTGGAAGTGGTCTCCCAGTCTCTCTGAGTAATCTTAAAATTTAACAAGTTTTCCCTCGTATCTAAGTTGCATCTGCTGTACCGCAGGTTCAGCTCGTGTTTTTCCATACCCTCAAAGCCCGTGGACTTGGCGAATGGTTTGTGGTTGCTTCCTTTGCAAACATTTTCAGTCAGACTGGAAGACAGCTGACTTTGTCAAGCTTAAGGATTTCTCCTTACTGGTGACCACTGGATAACAGATACCGCATTGCCAGTGTCACTTGGTGACCGGCGTATTCCTTCCCGAGCGGGACGACAGCACTAATGCGTCAGAGAAACACCCGCCTGGTGATGGAGTGAAGGCTGAGCACCGAGGGCTCAGCACCCGTCCCGTCGCTGACCCGTGAGTGCCGGTCCCTTGTCGTGGCCACCGCTGACCTTGCATTTTCTTCTCCCGTCGAAGTAACCTTGTCACTCCTTTATAAGCCTGATTGATCTCGTGGTACTGTAATACAAGTCATCAGGTTTCAGCAAGCATGCCAGACCCTTGCAAATATCGAAGGGATGTGCCTCTGTGGACTTACCGTTGAGGAGAAGCCAGGTAGACCGCAGTGATCTTCTGCCGGAGCTGATTCTTCTTGTTCCTGCAAAACCTTGAGCAGGCTCTTCTGTCAGACTTTCACTTATTAGAAAATATTTAGTGCTCGTAATGTTACAGCCGCTTAAATCCTAATACAAGAAAGAAAAAAGACTTGGGAGAGTCCTGGAACCCAGATTACGTGCATAAACCTGGCCACAGGTCCTTGGAGGCTCCGTGTTGTTGTGGGAATTGTAGACTCTGGTCTAGTGGGTTGAGGCACTCTGAAATTATGCTCAAGTTTAAAATTTCAAAGGAGTTAGGTGTCAAACTTGCACTGACTTGAGTTTCAGTAGGAGCTGGGTGTCTATTTTTGTCTTGTAGCAGTAGGCTTGGAGACCAAGATCCCCTTGGATTTTTATTTTGTTGTTTTACTTTGAAAACACCAGCTGTGATCCTCTATACTATTATTGGTGTGGATCACATGAAATTTTAATTAGCTTGGGTGAAGGGAAGTTCTGGTAATTGACTTAATATACAAATGCCCCTCTGCTTCCTTGGGTTTATGTGCTGGAAAGATTGTATTAGAAATTTTTCTATTACAGGGAGATTTAAATGTGTTTTTAGGATTTTCTTGAAATCAAAAAGTTAAGTGCCTCTATTTAGATGAAAGGTACTATTGATATTTCACTACTTCAGATAAAAGTAGATTTTTTTTTTTCTTAATGGAACCAGTCACTAGTGGTGGAATTCATGCAGTCGGAGGTGACTCAACAAATCCAAGTGCTCTTTGGTTCAGCCAGTCGCAAATCACAGTCCCCTTGCCGTGAAAGTTGCAGCACATGTTTTATTAGAGAGGGATATAAAGCGTTTTCATCTTCTGCATGCAGTAGGAATTCACAGACGTAGCATCCCGTTTGTGAAATGCAGCCTGACGCCAATGTCGC
Organism: Aviceda cuculoides; assembly: GCA_035590195.1. Classification (NCBI taxonomy): domain Eukaryota; kingdom Metazoa; phylum Chordata; class Aves; order Accipitriformes; family Accipitridae; genus Aviceda; species Aviceda cuculoides. The sequence goes on from JAVJGG010000085.1 coordinate 1,695,292, forward strand.
AGTTGTTCCCCGCACCTGAGACCGAAGCAGGAGCACAGCTCTCCTGGTGATGTCTGGAGTGCCTGCTGAAAAGTGGACAAAGTAGGTATTGTGTGTCAGTAATGTATCATCTGAGGTATATCCAGAATAATCAGACTGTGCTGGTGTCACTGTGGTCCTATGTTGCTGGGTGGTTTTGCTGGTAGTTAACATATTTACCAGATTTTACACTCGGTGTCCCTAGAGGGGCAGTGCACTGGGTAATAAAGCTAATCTTTGTGGTTTCTGGTAAGGTACTTTCACCATCAAACGTGGAAACTTTTGAAAGTCAGACCGTTGTCAAAGGGCAAAATTGAACTGCTCTAGGAATGCATATTTCATAGCTGATACTAAAATGTAATAAAAACCCCCAGCACCAGTATTTCATATCTTTAAACCTGGAACTATTTTGTATGTGTTGTAAAGGGCTACTGTAGCCAACGTACCTTGCTTTTTAAGAGGAGTTAGCTTTAACTATCTCCTTCATCTTTGGTGAGTTGCCCGCCTTCGGATGGTGCCCAACGAGTTGCTGCTCAGCTGTTGTCTGCGCAGAAGATTCCAAAGCCGAAATGTCTTTAACCTGCAGCTGGTTGCAGAAGTTAGTCATCCTCTTCCTTTTTTCCTTCTTCAAAATATTATGGGATTTTCTTTTATTCTTACTTTCCTACAAAGTTTCTTGTAAAGAATAACTTTTTTTCTTGGAAGAAAAGAAAACGTCAAAACCCCCCAAAACCCCAAGCCGACAGAGCTTTGCCAGAAAGAAATTTGCCCTGCTCTAGTCCATATCTTTCTATAAAGGGCTGTTAATAAAGCTTCTTGTCTTCCAGAGTGCCCAGAAATTCCCTTTTGGGATGGGGAGATGTGTTGTCTTTGATGCTTTATGAGGTACAGCACTGGTCCTCGAGAGCTTTTTCACTTGGGAGATGCCCTGACAGATAATGTCAGAAGGACTTGGCTTTTTCAGGCTGGTGCCGTAGTCAGGGGGCTGCTCTCTTCCATCAGGACCTGTCAGATACAAGTTTCTATTTTAGGAAATTATCTTTCGCATCCCGCCTCCCCTTTCCTGGTCCATCTTGTATTCATCTGCAGCCCCACTCCTTTTAGTGTCATTTCAGTCTTCCAGTTAGTTGACCAGGGAGATCATGCTAATTTTTCTTGATTGGGGCTGCCACCTTTGCTTTCTCCTACTCTGGCACGCACATATTCTCCGCTGACCTGTCTCTTCGGTTCCTGAAAGTCTGTACGCATATTCCTTGTGCTGCAGAGAGAAAACCCAGGCACGCGATAGCAGTTCCTGCAACAAGTGGTTGTGTCTCTGTGGCCTGACTTTATCCCGAAGGCCGGATTTTATTTTTCAGTACAGACATTACTGTCAGCAGTAGGACTGTTCCGTTCGCCTGTTCAGAGCTTTTGGTCTTTCCTTCTACCTCTGTCCCTCATGCGCTTAATTTCTGGTTTTCTTCTCTGCATTCTTTTCTTTTGTGCTTTTTGAAAAAACAATGAAAGATTAAAAAACCTTCCAAACTCTTCAGGTAACTCTATAAGAAATACGGTGACACTGATATTAATACCTGTTCTATCTGGGATAGGCTGTTAGTGCTAGAAATGATCTCTATTCTCCCCTAGTATTTTACAGATGAGCACTGAAAAGCGTCTTTATTCAGTTTGACTGTTGCTATTATGTGGCGAGGCATTCAATAAAAGTTGTGATTTATGAGATGTGTGTGGCCGTTGTTGTTTTTTGCTCTGTCATCTATCAGGGAGAGAAAAGCCAGGCCTGATAATTCTTGGCACATAGCTTTTTCAGTTAAGAATGTCAGCTGTCAGGCTGTCAAGAGAAGTTATTTCTCTGGGTTTTTTTTTAAATAGGCAGAGATCCTGCTTCTTACTGTGCTACGTTGATAAGGGAGTGCTTTCTGTATTGCTGAAAAAGTGTGTCCCATGGTAAGGCCCTTAGTGTATGCCCACTTAAACTTCCAATGCTTTGTGTTTTCAATGTGTGACAGCACTTGATTGCTTAATATAAAAATGCATTCAGTTTCTTTTTTGCAGCTTTTATGTGGGGTTTTTCCCCCCCCTTTCTCTCTTACTGAATGGAATGGTTTTTTTTCCCTTCTCTGTGACTAGGTGTTTTAAAAGCACTCTTTTGCAGAATATGTGCACATTAGATAATCTCGTGTTGCATAAAAGCTGTTTCATATTTTGGGGGCTTCATGCACGTATAAAGTAGACCTAATTGAAGACAGAGGCTGTTTGTCACAAATGTGAATATAAGGATGGGGGATGGAGGGGAAGAATTATGCTAAATGCCAGGGTGCTGGTTTTTTTTCCCTCCTTATTAGTTATTTGCAAAAATGTATCAAAAAGTCATTTTGATGCAGTGTACAATAGTATCGCAAACTTGTGCTTTGCATCCTAAGTGCCTGGTTAGAGCACAGTTAGAAGCTGAAATCATTCCTCGATTAGTCCCTGGAGTCCTATATAAGTCTTTAACTCTCAGCATGTGGTCTGTGATTTAACAATGGATGAAGGATTGCTGAACTTGAGCTGAATATATAACCTGAAATTTTCAAACCTGCAACCCCTTTGCTTTCTCTTCTCCCCTTCTTCCTGGAGAAGATCCATCAAAACCTTGCCACAGCTGGCAGCGTATTTGCCTTCAGGGCAGAACTTTGGAGCTGGAAAGACTGGCAGCCCACGGTTCATAAAAATGGATAGCAAATCGCTATCAAAAAGAGGCAAGAAGGGTGTCTGTCTGCCATAAAGTTCTTGGGTGTTGCATGAGGGCTGTAAGTTCTTTTGGAGAGCAGGAGGGAATTGGTCCTGATATACTGCTACCTTCGTGTGGCTGTGGGTGCAGCTTGTGATGACCTCCTTATTTTGATGATGTTAGCCTTTGTGTAAAAGGAAGACATTTCCCCTCTGTTAATTCAGTCTGGGCAGCTCATTTACATGCTTTATATTACTTTAAAGATATGAGGCTGGAGAGTTGGGACGAACCTCTATGAAAGATTTTGTTGTTAACCTGTATGAACTATTTTGCTGTATGGCATCGTGTGTGTAGCTTATAGATGCTCAAGTGGTTCATAGGTTATTTCTTAGAAATATTGGAGTGGTCTTTATCCCTGTGTCTGGCTATGCATGTCGAGGCACGGAGCTTCTAGTCTTGCGTTAAAATTTCCAGTGTAGTTACAGACCTCGTGACTCCTTGGGAGGAATGAAATCTCCCACCACCCTGCAGAAAGTCAGGTTGTGTGCAGTTTGAGACTTCAAGCTGAGGTAGGTTTCTCCAGTGCCAAAAGCACATCTGCCTCTTGACAGGTGACCTGCTGGCAAGGTTATTGCTGTTTTCCTCCCAGTACCGTATCCTCTGAATATCTCTTCTCCTGTGGTACGGTTTAAGCTCAAATTGCAGGAGCTAGCTCTGGAGGTCTGCAGCTCAGTCCCCATGTATCAGGCAGGAGGCAGTTGTTAATGGCATTCAGATTTGGCTTGAGTCAAACTACCCAAGTGGCTGTTCATGGGAAGTTGTCCCAGCTTTTCATGTCCTGCCAGACCTGGAAATCCCATCGTCTCAGTGACTTGGCCTTTTTACGTGAGATTTTTGGCGGTGTTGTAATGATCTAGGTACTTTCAAGTCTGTGAGTGTATTGAGCTGTGATAGTCTTTGATATTGGCAGAGTTCTTGTACTGGGGGAAGTGGAGAAGGAGTGTATTTCCAGCCAAATGCTTATTTTCAGTAACATTATTATTATTATTAGAGACCTGTTGGTATTATAGATCAGGTAAGAATGAGTCCCTTCATCGTGGCAGGCATCGCCCTGGGAGCCAGTCAGGCACTTGCACAGCACAGCGTTGTGCTTCTGAGTCTTGGTGGGGAAGGAAGAAACCAGCAGCCCCTCTTCTTATCCTTCAGTAGGTAGGAGGCTAAGCTAGTGACCAAAATGCCACAATTCAGTGATTTCTTCGAGCTCTGCAGGTCTTGCAGCCCTAGGGAGAAAAAGAAATGACAGGACTGTCAACATGACAACAGTTTTATTTTATTCTGCTATCTGTGCCAAATTTTGTGAGTGCTGGAGCAAGGGGAGCCTCGTGTTTGAGCACAGAGAGAGGCACAGTGCAAAAATACCTGTGGTTTTGATGTCATGATTTGCAAGGAGTTCGTTCTTGCTGGTCTTGCCGGAGAAGTGAGATGCCTGGGGTCGGGTGGGCTCAGAGCTGGAGGTGTTGCCTGGTGAGATGTTCAGATCGTTTGCACGCTTGGCCGAGAGGGAGCAGAGGGTCTTTTGTGAGCTCTGGTGTGGTTTGCTGGCTCTCCGCCTCCTGTCCCAGAGCCTCCACTTCCATGTCATGCATTTCTTTCCCCCAAATCCTCACTTTGGACAGGGATCATCCTGAGGATCAATCGTACCATGGTTGCGACCTGATTAGTAGCACAGAGCTTGGCAGCGTGCCTCGCCGTGTCTGCTGGGGGGCTGAGGGTGAGCCCGAGCTTAGCTACGTGTGCCCGAGGGTGAGGCAGGCTTAGTTCCCTCTTGCTTTGGGAAGTCCCCTGAGCCCAGTGGTGCGCAGCTCTGGTTATCCCAGCACAGCCCCACGCGGGAGGTGAGAAACGCGCGTGAGAGTTGGCCTGTTCTGGCGGACAAAACTCTGCCCGAACCCATCGAGGTCTTGCTTAGAGATGGTCTCGTTAAAGGCTGGTGCTGAGTCACACTGTGTGTTCTGCCATCCAAATGCCAATGTATAAACACATCCGTTTTCGCAGAATCTCTTGCCAAGTACTCGGGTTTACAATGTTAACAGCTTTAAATAAATTCTTCCTGGAGATAACTGATTTATTAGGCTCCTACCCTTCTGAAGGCAAAGCTAGTCACAATTAACAAACAAAGCAGCATGAGGCAGTTATCATTCTGGGTAATAAATCTTTCAGTGTTGGGTACCACTTGCTAATGGGCTTTGAAAAGTAAAACTATACGTCAGTCAAAGCGTGCCTTCAGCCTGGGCAGGCAGCGTGCGCGCAGACGATGTGCGTGCATGTAATGTAATAGCTATTAATGCGGTGCGCTAATGATTTCCCGGGCACGTGTTGGAGGTGGATGATGGGTTTGCGTTTGGCAAGAGGCAGCTGTGCGGCGCAGGCCCTGGCAGCCGTGCCGAAGTCCTTGCTTGCTCCGGTGCTGGTGTCGGCCGGTGCGCTGGCGGCGCGTCGGGCTGCGTTGCACGTCGTGGTTTTGCGGTGCGTCTGCGCGCCTTGGTCTTGGCAGGACTCGCAGGTGTAGAAAACGGTGATCTGTTTGCTTTGGTGGTGATGGTAGTAGAAGGGCAGTGGGTCGTTGGTTTCCTTACTCTAACGAGCGGAAGAAGTATGTTGGCTCTGGGGTTCAGCGCGCTGTGGATAAATGAGCCATTTTGATTCTGCTGCCGTTGTGCAACAACAGCTACATAAAGTTTGAGGCAGATCGAGTTGTCCCTCATTTTTCTTTGGTTTTCCTTGGCAGCAGCTGGAGTTGGAGCTACTTATTTACTCCTGGAAAAGGGACTACTCTTTGCATCTAGTTCTGCAGAGGCTTTGTGCTGGGGCGCGCTGGCTGCGGGCTCCCTCTGCGTGGAGGAGGTCTGGGTCCTGCCGAGCCGGAGCAGCAGAAGCCACTGAACCCGCGGGAATGAAAGCCCTTTGCAGGCAGAGTTTGCGCTGGTGCCAGATGAGGCCGTTTGAGCACACTGGTGATACTGTGTTTGCCACCAGTTGAGGTGTGGTTGGCACCCGAAAGCACGAGGAGCGTTGCAGGGTGGTCTTAGGAAAAAGTGTGTCTGATGGGTGCCGTGAGAGCTGGCGCCTCGCTCTTACTGCTGGGTAGGTCACCCCACCAGCGCTGGGGCTCCCGGCCCCGCTGCGTGACGTGGTGGTAATGACCCGCTTCGGAAGAGGAGCGCTCTCCGAAAACGAGGTGGTTGCCATCTATTCGGTCTTCCGTCAGGTTTCCCAGTGGTGCTCTTGGGGGACTCGGAGCCTGGAAAAGAAAAGAGCTGTGCACTGGGAGCGGAGGCAGGGTCTGCAGATAGGCGCTTTCTCCTGTGCTCTCAGGGGCGTAGCGATTGCCCTTGGTCCTTACTGCTTTTGGTTTTACTGGTAATCCTCCCCTCCTCCGTTGCTACTTTTTCGCACACTTACCCCCTTTCCTGCTCCTGTGTCTTAATGCTAGCTCCTCTCTCAGCCAGGCGTCCTTTTCTGGCTCTCGGTCTCGGTGCTATACAGCTGAGAAATGAGCCCTCCAAGTTTTGGTTGGTAGTTATTGTTGTTCCCTGATGGCATCTTTGTTTGGATAAACAATTGGTCCAAGACCTGTTAGCGTGGTTTCCAGCGTTGGGGAGATATTTCTTGCTGGGTTTGTAAAAATGATCTAAATGGATCCGACATTCTGGCTATAAAACATCTGTAACATTACACATTTAGTTATGTTACTAGAGACTTGAGTTCATTTTGATGGGTAGTATTTTATCTGCTACTTCTCCCCTTCTGAAAGCAAAGCTTTCTGTAGAGGAGGATTTATAGAAATATATTTCCAGCACAAAAAAAGTCATGCACATTAAGATGTTGGAGTAAAGGAGAAATAATGTCTTTTTTTGGAGACCTTGGCTGATTTATCTCTTGCTTGGTAGTTTGGTATGACCTTCCTAGCTAGGAATAATATTTTTTTATTCTTCCTTTAATAACAATAATGTCAGTAACAATATCTTGCACTATTCCAGCATCTTCAAATCAGACTTTCAGCGGGTTAGACATTTAATGAGTGAAGCCTCACAGGCTCCATTGAGCTGTGGGGATATATTTTTGTTCTTCTTTTCATGGAAATCAAGGCACATGCGCTCGATTGTGCAACGCACTCAACCTAATGAGGCTTCCGCAAATGCTGCGAGTTAAAATGTATGCTTAAATGCTGAGCCCTGCAGTCTCCAGCTGAGTTTCTCCCAAGACTCTTTGATACATCAGCCCTATGGAGACTGGAATGACTTGCCCCGTGGTCAATAAGTGAGTAAACATCACACAAGGGAGACAAGCTCTTGTAGCTGTAAGGTGCTGCCTTCCTTTGGAAAAAGTATGAATGTTTTCTCTTGTCTTGCTTCCACTCTTCATTCTCGATGCTGCTCCTCGGGGGCCCTTTTATTCCTAGTCAAGGGTTATTTGATCTGCTTTAGAGCGACAACTATGTTGCTTTCATAATGGCTGGTGGGTTCCCTCCCTGGAAAGGGAAACATCTTTCTTTTGTGAGATGAAGGTGGGAGTATTGTAATTCTTGCAATTCACCAACCCATTTGTGTGGGGGGAAGAGGATAAAAGGAAATGCGGCATTTCGTAAAATTGTGAAAGCATTTCAACAGCGGTAATAGGCAACTCTGGACATTTTGCAAGATTTCAGTGGTCTCGCATCAGAGGAAAAGATCACCCTTGTGAAAAAGCCAAGCAGTGTGTTGCATAGACATTAGCTTGACTCAGCAGATGAAGTAAAACTTGCTCATCAGTAACTGATTGCCATGTGCATCTATATTATGTAGATGAAATTAATCAAGGCTAAGGGTTAAAGTTTTCCATTTGTTCTTTTCAGAGAAATCATCTCGAGTATGTTGGGAGGGAGGTAAATTGCTTTATACATTTCTTTTCCTTTCCTGTGAATTTTTCTTGTTTTAGCAGAACATTATCTAGAATCTTAACAGAGAGCTCTTAGCACTGATTTGACAGGGTTATCATGAAAAATTAGTTGATACTAACTTAGAAGTATTTCAATTATGTTATGCTTTCAGCACTGTGAGGCAATAAACTTTTTTTTGGAGTGACCTCAATGTTTGGAGCTGGAAGAATTTATGAACTCTTACAGAACATGTACTTTTCCTAGTCTCCAAATTGGACCGTGCTATTGGATTTTGTTAAACACCGTGTTAAACCTCCAAATACATTTCTTCCTTCTCCTTTTTGTAAGGGCGTGCTTAAAGAAAGGTTCATTGACAGCACCATAAAAGCCATTCTTGCTGCAGAACCACGTGCCATTGGGCGTATTGACAGAGCGAGCTGCTTGCATGCTAAAAGGTATGGCTGGCTAAACAGCGTAACCGCCGGCGCGTGCTCTCCTGACTTTAGAGGTAAGTGTGGAGCAGCCGAAGAAGGAAAAGTCGCTGTTTGCCCATGGGGTGAGAGCATGTCCCCTGCGAATCGGGTGATGCCTTGCCCTGTGACGGTTTGTACAGCAGCAGTGCCTACTGATGGAAGAGCCTGCGCAGGATCCGTGCTTTGGCTCCTGGCTGACAGCCGTGTTGTGGCAATGCGACTTCACGGACTTGGGCAACCCACCTGGTTAGTAGGCAACAGTTCTTGGTTGAATCTGACTCTACCTGAGCTTCCACGAGCCATTTGGCTTGAGGTTGGCTACTGGGAATGTCTCCCCTAGTGCCTGCAGCGCCCGGGAACTGGCGATGCTTTGGGCAGCAACTGCAGCTGTATGCAAATACGGCAACAATCGAAGGTACTTACTCAATTTTGCCTACTGCTTTTGCTCTTAACAGATTTATAGATTTTAATAGGGTTGATATCACTCAAATCACAAAAATACTGTGAAGACTCTTGGATGAGGGTTTTGAGTCAATGGGAGCTGCAGGACCTGGAAAAACGAGGCCACTTAAGTGCCTCTGTATGGATTTTGGCATCCAACTGCAGGCACGCAGCTTTTGAAGTTGTTGGCCTTTGTGACCAGCTGTCCTCTGGGGCAGGCCCTCAGCTGCTCTTCCTTGTGGAAGCCCCCCACAAATCTCTGCTTTCAGCAGATCTGCAACGGTGCAGCCTGCCCGGGGGGGGAGCCTGCTCTTCGGTGGAAGAAAATGTCGCTCACTGCTATATCCAGCCTCCGTGCAGTGCCGGTCTTGCTGCGTGCCCCTCCCGGCTTCGGGAAAGCGGGGACGGCTGGTTGCCTTCTCCTCGTATTGTTCCAGATTAAAAAATGAGGGCTTGGGGTATGTTTTGGGAAGCCGCTTAGGTTGGTTTCCCGCTTTGATCCGCTTTAGTCCACCCTGCTTCACCTGTAGAGCCTTAACTCCAAATTGACCTTGAACGTGCCCTTGTAAACATGTTCTTTCACAACTGTACGTCCTGTTGGAGGACACAGATTTTCTGGCTGTATTTTGGATATGGCACGTGATGTTTCTTTCCAGGAGATAGTATAATATAAACAAAGGAATTGATGAATGTTGTAATGGTCGGTTAATGCTGTGTTCCCATCAAATATTGCTGCCATGCCTTTGAATGTGAGGTCCCTGGGCAGAACGCGCTCTCGGTCTCTCTGTGCCTGTGCAAGGTGAAGTTTTGCCAGTAGCCTGTAGATTTAGGAGCAGAGTCTTAATTGCTTCCCACTGGGACCTTTGTCCCTACATTACATGCGCATTGCAAAAATCCCACCTCTAGTACGTAGTCACATTGGGCAGTGATCTCCATTTGTGGTCCTGAGATGTATTCCTTTAAAAATAATCATCTTCATTTAAACTGATTAGTGCAGTTTTTAAGCACTGCTGAACAGTAATCAGGCAGGCGTGTTAGGTAAGTTGTCTGCACTCAGCAAATATTTAGAGTTACCTTCCTTACCGTACCGTGCATGAGAGGCTAAAGCAGCCGGGGGGATTTAAATAGATTTTCTCTCTGCTCCCCTCTTCCTGCCTCTGAACCTTGCTTCTGTAACCCAGAAAAGAGTTAACTGGAGCGCAGTGGAAGGGAGCAGCCCTAAGGGATATGATATAACTGGTTATGGTGAGGCTGTGGGGCTGTGATCTATTCCTGTTCGCTGGAGGGTGTGAAGTCTGGCTGGGGTGAATTTTACTGTATCTTTTGATATGAAGCTTGAAGCCAGATTTTGCTCCCAGAAATGCTGAGCTCTCACAGCTGGGGCTAATTTTCAGGAGACGGGAGCTCTTCGTGGTGGTGCGCGTGGACACGTTGCTGCGCCGGGTTCGCAGGGTGCTGAGGGGAGGGTACGGGATGCTCCTGCCCGGACCGCAAGCCCTGCTTCTGGGGAGGACCCCTTGCTGGGGGGATGGCTGTGGGCCGTGGAGGGCTGCCCTGGCTTAGCTACCCGTGAGTAAGGGGCTGGTTCTCCCAGGGGGGCGAACGAGAGAGTTAAATTTGGTCGTAGTCAGGAGGATGGCCAGGAAAGGGCTCTGCTGGACCCAGGCCAAATTTGCTTGTTCAACTCCAAGGATGGCTTGGCGATTGCTGCCAATTCAATCTGTCATATAAAAATCACTTTGTGTGTTCTGCCTCCTGCTGATACCGTAGTCATCGAGGGAGAAAAATAAAACACCAGCCAAAGCCCGACCCTCCCAAAGTTAACAGCAAAACCAAAGACAGCCAAAAACCAGGAATACAGCAGGGACGAGGTTAACAGTTTCATCTACGAATGGTTTGGGAGAATACAACACATCTGTATTTTCCACAGAAATCAAGGGAACTGATTTACCCCACTGGGAATCTCTGCCGCTTGCTTGGATTAAAGAGCTCTTTCATTCCTGCATACCTTTCTGGAGCTTGAGTCGGTTCTCACAGGATGACACTAGCTTACACAGGGGTCAGGCACAAGGTATTTGCAGTGGTTAAGTCCTGCTGGAATCCTATTTTGAATACCTAAGCATGTTGTACGTGGCACATAAAGCCACGCTGCCTTTGCACAGGATTGTGTTCCTCTTGCTGTTGTGGAGCTTGAGAATCTAATATTTGCTAGCTGATGGTACACAGTGCTCAGCAAGACATGTCCCTTGGTTGTCAACCGTGCGGTACTGTTGGGGAAGGGGACGATTCCTGGAGTGTTCTCTTACTTGGAGAATGCAGAAAGGTTGGCAGCTTTCAATAAATGTTGCCTTTTCCATTGTGGGCTTTGCATCATGTTTCGGTTTGTTTTTTAATAGCTTTTTGGAACTTGCTGTGAGGATCCTGGAGGCAAAAAAAAAAAAACCTGCAGAATTCTTGCTTATGGTTTGTGCTCTGCCAAAGAAGCCTAGCAATTTAGTTAACAAGATCACTTCCTCTATTACATGAGTTATTGTTGTTTTTAATTAGAGATAATGCTGTAGTTTGAATGTACAACACAATGGGGGTATAAAATGCAGTTCAGCATATATACCAAAGATGATTTTTCCAATTATAAACCTATTTAGAAGGTGGATACATTATAAATGATGAAATGTCAAACTGCAGATTAGGTGAGCAAGCTGGAATACGTGTGCACCCACGCATACGTGCTATCGTACAAGAAAGAGCAAAGTGCTCTGGAAAACAGTTATATATGCATAATCAGTTTAATCTGAAATTAATGCTAATTTCAGCAAATTGCGATGCAGATTCACTATTAGTACTCTAGTCCACTTCCACCACAATGAGAAGTTGAGGATGCAAAGCCTTAAAGAACTCCACACAGACGTGCACCAGGGTTCACGCACCGGTTTCCAGGGAATTCTCCGAGCCTCGTGCGCGTTGGTTTGCTTCAGCGTCTGTCTCTGCCTCTTGCTTTTAGAGAGCAGCTGCACATGTAGAAAGCAAAGACGTTTCTAGCAAAGATGTGATGGCATGGTGCAGAATATCCCGGCATTTCTGACTCTGCTGCCATCTACGTTTGTCCAGGTCATTTTTAAATGCACCTGCACCTTTGGATAACCCAGTTTCAAAGCACGTGCATTTGTGCAGCGAGGCCTGCCAGCGGCACGCTCGGTCTGCTCTCTGTGCTAATGGATGTAAGTGCTCGTCCTTTCCAACCCCATCGTCTGTGCCTCCTAAGCCAGGAGCTCTTCGCTAAAACTGGGGGGGGAACAGCAAAAAAAGGCTGCATAAAGAACGGTAGGGAAGTGACACTTAAAACCGCTACCCTAAAGTCAAATATGTAACTCCTGTGTTAGACTGGGCCTTGGCTCATCTGAAAAGAGCAGTGGATACTTGTTGCTTGAGATTTTGAAATTCTGGGAATTCTGCAGAAAGATTTGATGAGCTTAAAATCCTCTTTATTCATTTTTAGTAGTCGTGATAAGAAGACAGTTTCAGTGTGTGTATGTGGGAAACACCAAGAAAACAAAGAACAAAGTTGGTACCCGAGTATGCAAGGATATTAACGGACACTGAATGGAGGCTCTAACTTTGCAAAACTGCAGTTCCTTCGTTTTACCCGAGTCGGCTGGTTTTAGCTCACATACTGTGTTGACATGTTTGACTGGGACAGGATTTTTGTTTTTGGAGACTGCATCTTCAGCCTGTTGTTTAGAGAAGATTTACCTGATGCGCCCCAAACCGATCTCATTACAACCTTAACCTTGCAAAAAATGGCGTAAAATCAGAAGACTTGTCTTGCTAAAGCAAGGTGGTTTTTTCCTGCTTCTGCATCACCTGAAGTTTGCTTAGTTTCAGAACACAAAGGTGAATGTATTTTTCAAAAGCCAAGCCAATAAAGAGATGGTAACCTTGAATGACTCTTCGCAGTAGTAGGCACATGTGTTTTGATTAACTGCAACACTAACACAGTATACAAACAAAGCAATTCTGCAGGTACTTACAATTAACGGACTTTATAACCGGCGTTAGATCTAACTCTCCCCTGTCAATTCCTTCTGCAGCGAGAGAGAGACACCTTCAGTATACAAAAGCTCCGAAAACATTTAATATCTACGTTTTGCAGAGCCCTGCAGTAGTGAGTGATAGATATATTATACTGCAAATTAAAAACCAAGACATGGAGCTGGAAGTATTGTGGTTTCCGAGTGACCTAGACCTCTTGGAGTCATTCATGAAACGTGGATTTGTGATTGATTCACACAACTCACTTCCTATTACCCAGCCACTGCCATTCCCACCCCAGGCAAAGAGCAGATGGAGCTGCTGTCTGAGGGACCGAACCCAAAATCACTGCAGGTGACTCCCTTTTGCTGTTTGTGGGAGTGCCCCCGTTGTAAGCAACCTCCAGAAAGCAGATTCTAAATTTACTTGCAGGAAAAGATAAAGATCCTCAGTGACTGTCATTTGAGGGACTTCAGGCTGGGTGAGGACTCCTAGGTTTTGGGCTTTCTGTTATAATAATAAAAAAAAAAATTATAATGATGGTTTTTCTTGGATAGATACAGAAATGTTTTTCTAAAATGGTAGATTTTTTTAAATTTGTTTAAAGATGCACTGATTTATTCTCTGAGCCGAATGAGAAATTTTGATTTAAAAATACTCTAATTTTTTAAAGAGAAACTGCAGTTGGCTCAGTTCCTTGTGCCTCTGATCGTTTGTCATCTTTAATGTTTACTAAACAGCACTAAGTGTACTTCATTAAATACTTTTTAACCCTTTGTTTTTCCTCCCCGAAACAAGCACAGATCTGTGGAGGTAATGGTGGAGAGTATCGTATCAGGTAGTAAGAACATCACTCACTGGGATGAACCAGAAGCCCGTCGGTGTCGGTGCCCTGTCTCCTGCCGAGGGTACTTAGTGAGAAGGAAGGTGATCTTCTGCTGTGCCCTCACAGCCATTCGCAAGGAGAGTTTTGGGCACTTTCCAGTTAACGTCCGTTTTCTCAGAACTTGCGTGTGCATGTGCCTGGTCCTGGCAATTTGATGTGCTTTAAAATCTTTTTTTACTGGTGATTCAGTGGGTGATCTACACAGGTGTCCCTGGTGTAGTACAACCCCTGAGTTAGCGAATACTTTTTTTTTTTTTTTTTTAATGTCTTTTGAATGCTCCGTCGTGTTAGGCTGACGTGTTTGCAAACCTTTGGCAGTTAGCGGTGTGTGTTCTGACTCTCTGGGCTGTGGGTCCGGCGCAAAGCTCCGTTCTGCTGGCGGGCAGGACCGCGCAGAGCAGGACCGCGGCGCTCTGCCGTTCTTACCGCGGCGAAGCCTCGCCTGCTAACGCGGCTGCTGGGCTAACGAGAGAGGGGGTTGCAGGTTAGAGCAGGAGTTTGGGCGCTTTGTTTCCAGTTGGTTCCAGTCCCGCTGCAGTTACCTAATAACTGAAAACTGGTGAGGCTGTACCAGCACAGACAAGTCAACTTGTGTACAGCGTTTTACCTGGCGTTTCAAGCTGAGAAAGAAACTGGTGCTTCCCGCAGAAATGGTAACTTTCCTCTGCTGGGGCTCTCCGGGGCCGAACGCGACCTCGTGCCGCGGGTGGAAGGAAAGCAAGGAATTCTGCTGAGGCACGTCGGGATGGGAGGAATCGCTAAGGCTACGCATTACTTCTGTTCTTTTGCTGAGGGGAATACCTGTAACAAAGCAATTGAGCAGTCTCTTCAGCCAAACGTAGATTGCGAAAGCAGACTTAATTTTGTGCTTCACTTTTGTACCAAAGAGCTGATTTCTGAAACCATTTCCCAGCTCGCAACACATCTCTAGGCATTAAAATGTTGTGAATTTGCCTGTCATTACCAATATTTTCTTTGACTGAAGCTATTGAAACAAAGTAGTCCTTTTTTTTTTCTTCTTTTAACCTTCAATCTTGCTTCTAAAAGAAGTAGCTCTCTCTTTCTTTCTTTCTTTCTTGGTCAAATATAAAAATGATGATAATTTCAAATATTGCTTTAGAATAATTGCTTTCCTCTCTCTTTTGTATGACAACAGAAGCTTGGCCTGATCTTAAATCAGATGCTGGCAGGCAGAGGGCTCTTGACAGCCCTGCAAAATCCTTTAGTTACAAGTCGGCTTTAGCCAATTCTTTATTTGTAAATGACAATTTTCTACAGAAAAATATATGCTTGGGCTTCAATTTCGGAGTCCTAGATTGCAGCCAGGAAAAAAATAATTGAATTTTTACACTGTTTTTTTCCTCTCTTTTCTTCCTAACTCAAAGTATTGAAGCTCAGTAAAGCATGGTTAGGGGCCGATGGAGGGAAATATCTACCCTGGTTAATCTGAATGGCGTTGGAGACAGGAGTGATGTTTAATTTGTTCTGCACTGAGAGAATTTGGGGCTACTCCAAGCTTTTTGTTCGGCGTCTCGGCTCTGCGAAGGCTTTGCCCGCAGCCGCGCACGGTGCGGCTCTTCACCGTGGCTCTACTTGCGTAGCGAAGCCCGGCCGGGCCGACGCCAATTTTGGGAGCACCGTCGCCCTCGGTGGGTCTGGTGTGTGGAACGGGGTCCCGTGGCGTGGGGGCGAAGCCAGGGGGGAGCCCCTGGCGCGATGGGGTGGCCATGCCGCCACCGGAGAAGGCACCCCCCGGAGAAGGCGCCGGGCTGCACCTTGCGACCTGCGGTAGCTGTCGTTCCCGTTTGGCAGCTTCAGCATTTGCTGGCCGCTCTTTAACCAGGCCGGTCCTGGTGCTGGAGTTACGGGGCGTTTTTTCCCTTCAGTCTCTGTAAGCTGGCTGCTTCAGCCAGTCTCACACAGAAAACAAACTCGGGCATTTTAATGCATGAATTTCTTATTGATGTGTCTGATGGTTTCTTGAGTTAAGGCGCAATGTTGACTTTAAAACGTCTGTATGTGGTGGGGTAGGTTGCTAATTAGTTGTCTCCAGCCGTAAGGGCATCGCCTGCTGTAAGCTGGGCCGTTTCCCCTCCGTCCAAGCGTACGGGGATGATGCCTGCCCCTTTGGAGCACGCTGACAACTTTGTCCTGGATCTGCCTTGATCTAAGGTGGCCCACACGGGTCAAGCGGTTTGGGATCGGCCCACCGAAGGCACCAGCTTCCCCTGCTACCGTTGGGGTTCGCATCCCTGGGCTGGATCCTGCCCATCTTGAAGGGTTACGGTAATGGGTTATTGGAGAGTATGTTCTCCGTAGGGAGTCCAGCATCGTCCCCTCACCCTGTGTGGACCAAACTCAGGTGCGTGAGGGTCAGCAGAAGAGCTGGTGCTCCGCCGGGGTCTTGGGGAGTGCGAAGGGGTGTCGGAAGGGCCTGATCCAGCCCCTGGTGGACGGTAATACTGTTGGGAATTTCAGGTGAAGCGTGGTTTGTGACAGCTAGAGGACTGCATTGGTAGCACTTCTGTCTTTCGTCGTTTGATTGTTTTTAAAGTAACTGTGCAAGTGAGTTCCTTTTGAACTGACCCGTAGAAACTCAATGACACGTCTCTTCTATTTTGTGTAGTTACCTTTTGTCTGCCAAAGAGCATGCACTCTGTCCTTAGGAAAAAAGAGGGGGGGGGGGAATGGCACGTCTTTTTTGAGACAGTAGCTATAAGGTTACGACACTTGGACTCCTTTTCCACTTATATTTGCATTGCGAAGCACAATAAAAATCATTTATTAAAAAAAAATATCCAGGGGCTAGAGTTGTTATTGAGTGCATTTACTCAGCCATTTCTCAAATAAAAACAAAACAAGACAAATCAAAAAAGAAGTATCTAATCAAATAGAATCTGAATCGCTTTTGTAAAGAAATATTCTCATTAACTGGGTTAGGGATGGCATCTGAAGAATATTTCTCTTTTCCACATATTGTTTGAAATAATCTGGTTAAACCGTATGCTTGTCTTGTAATTTCTTACAGATGGTCACAAGAACAAAGAAAATATTTGTAGGTGGATTATCGGCTAATACAGTAGTGGAAGACGTAAAGCAATACTTTGAACAGTTTGGCAAGGTAAGTTCCTGCCCAAGTGAACGCTATGTATTTTGAATTCTTCTTCCCCCCCCACCCCTGGCCGTTTGACCTCCCTACAGTTCTAGTG
>JAVJGG010000085.1:1711985-1790906 GCA_035590195.1 Aviceda cuculoides
CTGCCCCCCCCACCCCTTTCTTTTTAAAGTGTGTTTTGAAAAACAGAAGTGCAGCGAGGCCTATGCTCAAAGCAGGGCCACATTTTTTGCCTTTCAGTGTAATTTCTCAAAGCCTCTGGAATTTCTTTTCTGTTTGTTGCATGTGTATGTGTACAACATTGCCAACACTGTTTACTTCCATTAAGAAAAAAGAGTCATTGGGAGGTGAATTTGTGTATGTTCAGGAAGAATTTGACCCTTAGCTGAATGATTACACAGTTGTCTACTCCATAAAATCAGCCTTCTGTTTATCCCTGATTCCAGTGGCAAAAGGAGCAGATAGATGTATTTGAGAGCGCTCATTAAGTTGTGAAAATGCCTGAAGGAACCACGTGAATAACAGAGTAATATAGAAGTCACTAGAATATCCATTTAATTTCTTATTAAAAAATCCTTATGCAAGATCCTGTGGAAATATATATAGAATCCTGACATCACTTTTAAAAAAACCCCAAAACCCAAACAAGTTTATGCACAGAAGGAGACCTGAACCTTGCCAGAACAGTCTTTTCCATGGTGGAACAGCTCAAACCCCCCAGCCCAGGCTCTGGCTGGAGCTTAGTGCCACCAACTTCCATGGAGCTTCCTGGATCTCCAAGGCTTCTGGATGCTTGGTCAGGAGTCGGACGAGGTGAAGAGCTTGCAGAGCCGTCTGCTTTGAGAGCGGTTCCTGGTACCGCGTTCCAGGGAGACTCCTGTCAGCCCCGCTGTCCGTGGGGCTCCATACAGCTCGATTCCTGTCTTTTGGAGTGCATCAGTTGGTGATTTAGATGCAAGATTGCATGAGGACGCAGCAGGATCTCCCAAAGGAAAGCGGCTACCATTCCTTGTAGTTAGTTTGTTTCTTTTATCTGCCCCGAAACGCCTTGGCCAGGCAGTATTTTGTTGAAGGCTGAGGAGGGGAGTTTATAAATTGTTCCTGTGCTGGACCGATAGTTGTTTTCCAAACTATTCATTTTATTTTCAATAATAATCTTCGATTCCGGCAGGATGTTTACAGCCTGCTGAGTCTTTTATTAAAGGATTACATGAGCTTTTGGATGTTTCTTCTGTAGTTACTTCTAATTGCAGAACTCTAACCCGTATTTTTGGAGTTAATAATAGTTTCAATATAAGTGCTTTGCATATTGTCTGGATGCTGTCTTAATATAGTCTTTTTAATTTCACCATCTGGTAGTTTCATGCTTGCAACTTTACAGTCCCTGAGAATGCAGACAACTAGGCTGCGTTTTTCAGTAGTGACTAGTGATTCGGGACGCTTCAGTTCTGCTTTCATGCTCTGCCTTTCTTGAGATAGCTTAAAAGAGGTCTGGCTTTCCAAAGGCAATTCTTCTGGAAAATCGAATACTTTTTCAGGTGTCTTAATTTGAAGACTAAAAAAATCAAGGCGCTGAAAATAATTGCACAGGTTGCGATGGAGGCTGGAACCCGTTCCTCTGGCAGTAGAGCTGGGGAAGGTCCTGCTGAGGCTGCGTGGTCCAGTTGTTAAGGGCTCAGCTCCTGTAGGACTTGGTCCCTGTGATACCAGGGGACCTTTTCCAGTTGCATCCCTGTTTCGCACTTCCCTGTTCTAGTTTGTGAAAGGGGGGTGAGTTTGGTGAAGTCGGTGGCGTTTTGGAGGCGAGGCTTCTTGGCCGCGTCACCGTGACTTGACCTCGCGTGCGGGCGTTCGGATTCTCGCTGCTGCATTTTGCTGTTTATCAGCTGAGACGGTTTAGGTTGTGGGGTGCTTTGAGGTGGTTCTCCCCAAGGCTCTGGTTGTGAGGAGATGCAGAACTGGTTAATGACCCTAGGAAATGGGGGCTTGTGGTCCAGCTAAATTAGATGACTCGTTAATGGGCTGCAGTGGGCGGGATGCTGCCTTCAGATATAATGACTCAGGATTGGCCCCGTGGGACCGTTCAGGAACTGCTTCCTTCTCCATTCTGCATCCCCACCTTTCCTTGACTTGCTCCGGCTGCAAGCTCTTTGTGGCAGGGACTGGTGATAATGTCTGTGCACCGCTTAGCACACAATCCTCGTTCTCCAGTCAAGCCATTACCATGCAAACAATGCATCATGATCGATTGGCAAGGTTTGCATTTGCTTAGTGCTTGCTTATAATAAAGAAAATTGCATTACATAATTAACATGTAGAGGAGCCGCCCATATTTGATAAGAGCATCTCAGGTGACCTGCTCTTTGAAACGCTGAGCTTACTTATTGGTGTGGAAAAAATTGCTTACCTACTGCTGTGATTCTTGAAATCCTGTTTGTACTTGCTGCAGAGAAGAGCTTTGCAACCAGGGGAGGTTGTTTTGGTAACTGGAAGTAGCTCTCAAAATACATGATGTGGTTAGAACAGCTACCAGCTTTGGGGCCAGGCCGACTCACTCTTTGGAGTTGGCAGGAAAGGCCCTTAAGTGTTGAATTTGAAACTACAGCTTTTTGAAAAGTAAATGCCAGAACCTTTTTCTCCAATAAGAAGAAGAGTGCTTTAATAAACCCTCTTCCCTGACTTCACCCGTGAAAATGCCTGCCTGTTAGAGCGCCAAAATACGTGGTAATGATAACTCCTGAGACGTTGATCGTGAATTTCTGATAGCGATTATTTTTTCTTTCTGTAAAGCCCAGGATCTGCAGGAGTCCCAGCTTTCATTTTGCGAAGACGGGCAGCCCTAGCTGCTCTAAGCTGCGGAGGAAGACTGGGAAAATTAACTGAGCGAAGCCAAAAGGCTTAACGGAACGAGCACGAAGCGGTGTAATCAGCAGCCTCGTGATTGCTGAACGCTCAGAGCTGGGGATGCCGACCCCCTGCCCGTCCTGTTGTGGGGCTCCCCAGTGAGGCTTGGCGGGGGTCTGGGTGCCGAGGAGGGGGCTGGCCCCGGTGGGATGCAGCCTGGCTCGGCGGGCGGCAGGGAGGCGTATCTGGGCGAGAGAGTTTGGGGTAGAGGCTTCTCCTTCCAGTTGTTTCAGGGAACGGGATCCACGGGAGGACGTGAGGAGGCTAAGCTGGGAAGACAAAGCTCCAAACTAAGCCGTAACGGGTTGCAATCAGAAGGAGAAAAAAAAAAAAAAAAAAGGCCAATGTCTTGCTACCTAATCCTGATAGTCTAATGCAGTTGTTTCTGTGATCCTCTGTTATTTCAGTGAAAGATGTTGCAAACATTCTTGCAAACAAAATAAATTCACCGGCCGTGTTAACCCATCCAGGGTCTGCAGCGTTGCCCTTGCGCTGACGTGTGAAAAGCTGGCTGCTAAGACCAGGTTTTAAAAGAATTTCAATGAGGAGGTGTTAGAAGTGAAGGGATCCAGAGGGAAGCTCGGTGGGGCTGCGCTTTCCTCCCCCTGGAGAGAGGCCACAAGTGCTGCCCCGAGCCCTCAGCAGGGCTGTGTCTGCGGATCTGCCCGATTCATGGCTTTCTGAAAACGTGAGCAAAATGGTGCTGCTCGAGACCAGGACGTTCTGGAGCGTTTAAAGCTTCTGGTATCATTTAAAAAAGGGAAAAAAAGCAACAGTCCCTTACAGCCTCACCCAGAGGACTGTGACCGGCAGAAGAAAGCCCCCAAATGCTAACGAATTGCACTTCTCTCCGGACGTGCGTGTTTTGCACCTTTTAAGCTGCAAGCAGCTGATGCTAAGGAACTTCTTAGGGTTCGCTTTTGACTAGGTAATGCTGCCTTTACAGAGCTCCCGTGAAAGTAGTGTAGTCCTTATTTTGCCACTTGCAATTATACTTCACATGGCGAACTGTGTAATTAGTTTGGAAGACTTATGCCTAGTCATTGGTTTATCCTAATCGGCTTTGGCTTTTCCCAACAACAAAGTGAGCTTATTTTCCTAAGCTGAAACAACTCTGCTCCCTTTGTTCCTCTCTTTTATTGTCTCATTCCTTTCATTCTGTTTTACTGCCAAAGTTTTGTTTCATTAGGCCTACAAGTCATTTCCAATCCAGTGGGCTGCTACAATAAGGCCTTTATAACTCAGCTGCCCTGGTTCCCATGTCCCTTCTGGTCTGGAGCCAGGACTTGCTGTTTGACATGGGATTTTAACCCTTTCGGTGCCCCAGCTGCCAGCCCCCCCCGTCACGTCGAGGCCCTGGTGCGGTGCGAGCCAGGCTCGCGGTGCGGGTTGGAGGGGCCGCCCGATGAGCTGACGAATCCCAGCGATGGCCTGTGGCCATTAATTGATACGTTAATGCCGTCGGGCTCCAGGTACGCTTTTGGGCCCAATTATCGAAACAGAATTCTGAGTAAAAATCTCCTTACTGAAATACTGTAATCGGTCTTGGTGGGAACAGTCCTTTGAATGAAAAGGCTACTGTGTCCTTCCAGCCCCTGTTTCCAGCACAATGGGAACAGAGTTATGTTAAAGGTACGTTTCAGTTGTCTCGAGCTATTAGATCAGCCTGTATACGACTGTTCTTGTAGAAGAAATCGCGTTTTCTTGTGTGGGAGAGAATACATTTAATTTTATACTTTTTTGAAAAAGAATGGTGATTTTTAAAGGAGATGTGTGAAATAGTTTTGTGGACAAGCAGTATTTTCACATATTGTTATTTCAAACTGCTCGAAAAGCAGTGCTGGTGTTGGTGGCCCCAGCTTGTTTACTTCTAAAAATCTCGAAGCGGAGCATTGGCTCTATGTTTTTTTTTTTCTTTCACTGCAAATCTAAAATGACTTTTGGGGAACGGGGTTATGGCAGTTGTTTTTTATTTTAAATTTGCAAATGAAACTGGAACAGAACAGTATGCATTAATTTTGTTTTCTGTTCTGGCTTGCCACGAGGTCCATCAGACAAATTGTAGGCATGTTTCAACTTTGCTTGGAATATGTTGCTTCCTCAAGAATGGCTTTTAAGATTTGGAAATTTTGAAACAAGACAGGATTTCTGAATTACCTCTCTGGATCCGAAACGTTTTGTACAGTCACTTCTTATTTCCTGCGAGAAGCAAAACAGACTGGTGGAATAATAATATCTGGCTTCTGATGTTGTTGGGTTTTTTTTTTTGTTTGTTTGTTTGTTTTTTTCTGCGAAACTGTTGAGCTTTTGAAAGCTTGTAATTTCCTCATCTCTTCCCTCTGTAGCCATGACTTAAAGTGTAGTGGCAGTCAGCAAGGAGAGGGAGGGTGACTTCTCAAACGCGGCCTCTGCTCCAGGCACCCCTTCGCAGAGCCGGAGCCGGAGCGCTCGCCGTCTGGGAGACGGCCGAAGCTGAGGGCAGCGAGGCTGCCAGCAGCAGAGCGTGAGATTTTCCTTCTTTGGTTGTACGATGTCCTGCGTTATAACACGGGTAGCAATGCAAATAATGACGAATTTAATCTTTGGAAAAAAATGACCTTCTGTAATAAAGCCCCTCTGCTTTCTCTAAGTGTGCCAGGAGGTGGGAGAGGGAAGGAGGTGCGATCCGCACCGAGGACTTCAGCCTAATGGGGTGCTTTACGTGACTTGCTTCCTACATGCTTTCCTCTCTGACAGCTGTGAAAATATAAATCGAGAAAACGTGAGAGAGAACTCCTCCCTGTTTGGCAAGGCTGTCTGGGTGTGAACGAGTTAATGCGCTGTTGTAGTATTAAGCACTCCAGTGGTTTACTTTTCCCCGAGACCTTGAGTATGGCCTCTGAAGATGTTATTACAATAGAGTTGTTAGCATGAGAAAAGGTGGTTTTCTCGCCGTGGGTTCATTTTGGACGGATTTGGAAGTCTCTGTGGAGCTGGGGCTAAGGCCAGAGTCAGGAGGTGCAAGGAATTTTGCTTGTATGAAAGTGAAAGCTTAGTTAATTTAGACTTGGCATACAGTTTGAATTGTATTGTTACATCTGTTGGACATTGATATGTAGATTTAATGGTCAATAGGATACATGGATGGTCTATTCTTAAAGTATTTGCTTTGCAGAAAAGTCATTTTTTGGTTTGACAAGTTGTTAGCCTTTCACATTTTTCAGCACTGTATTTCCAGATTCAATATTTGTGAATTGGTTACATTTTATGAAATGAAGGGAGAGATTTGGATTCCTATTTACATTCTAGTCTGTAATAGCCGGAGTTCCCGAAGCATTGTAATATGCAGTAAAATAGAGAATGTGTTGGCATTTTTTAAACGGCTGCTAACCTCACTGTTCTCTTTCAATGCGGTTCTGAGCTCCAGACCTGGTGTGAAAAAGCTTGTAGCTCATTATATTCTTCTTTCTATCCAAGTTACCTGGATGTACCTCGGGAGAAGTTCTTAACTTGAATCATTGCACCCCCTTAAACCAGAACGAGCAATGGACAAATACATCGTTGTTTGCAGGTTCTGATAAGTTTGGGACAATGAAAAGCACAATTTGTGGGGGCTTTTCCATTACAGTAACATGGAACAGCACTCTGCCTTGTTCACGCTGCTGCTGCTGCCTTTTACTTGTGCTTTAAATTTGCAGTATTCTTTTATTTCCTTATTTGAATGTTATGTCCATGATTATTCTGAAGGATAATGAATGTTCCTTTAAATTTTTGCTTTGCCATGTGACAAAGGGATCTGCGATACAGTGGTCCCTCCCGGCCTAAAGCACTTTTTATTATTTCTTCTCCCTCCCACGCATGCTCTTTCTTTAAACAAACTGAGAAACTTGATCGTTGCTTAAAAAGAAGTCAGTGTTTTCATTCTGTCAATGAAAAGTTGTACAGAGGAAGTCAGTTTTTAGGTGGTCTGTAATAAGACCCATGTTTTGTGGAGGCGGTTTTGTTATAAATTAGTTGTTGGTTTCCACCTGGATTTTGTGAAAAGAGGAAGTGTTAAGGCAGGATTTGTGGGCAAGAAGGCTGTATCAGAACCCAGCAGAAGACTGAAGTACGATTTTATTTCCTCTTCTGCTCTGGTTAAATGAAATGCCAAGGAAGCTCTTGTGCCGTAGCACCGTAACCCGTGGTGGAGAGTCGGGGCCCCGAGCATCCGTCTTCTGTTTCCCGCTGTGCCACCCGCTCGCTCGCTGACTTTGGGCGAGCTGTTTTCTCTCGCCTTACGTTTCCATGCCTCTCTTACTTGGCGAGCTCCGAAGGGCACGGGAAATGTAAATATGCCAGCGCTCACGTCGCTCGCAGCCTTCGTCGGCGTGGACTCGATCGGACTGAAGAAATCCCCCTGGTAGGGGTGTAAGTGGGCTGAGGCCGGGTCCGGCGGCAGGCGGTGCAGCTCTGCCATACGTGCAGCTTTGTTTAAAATGTATTTATTTTAAGACAGCTCTGCTATGTCCTTAGGTTTTAATTTTTTTTTTTTTTTTTGGCATAAAGTTATGGCCCTATATTCTGTCTTTGGTAATAGTAGGGGAGCAGTGTTGATCCTGAGCTTGCAGAGTGTGTCACGCTGCTGGCAGCCCAGGTTCATACCAAGAGCCTAAATGAAATCAGTAATTAATCAGGGGCTGCGTTTGGGGAGAAAGAAGTTGCAAGAAAATATTCGTGTTTCCTCCTCCAACGTGTGTGTGAATGTTTGTTCGTAGTGTGTTTGTATCAGTTTTGCAACTGAGCCAAACATGAAAATGGCCTGTATCTTTTCTGAGATGCCAAGAAAGTCAATTTTGTTTTTCACCCCTGCTTTATTTTATACAAATGGAATGGGCTATGTAAAATACCTTAAGAAATTTAGTTAATCACGTTTAGTAACGTCTTTAAATTATCCCTGGAGCGTTCTTGGATTCAGCCCCAGTGTGGAGAAGTGGGGTTGTAGACATAGAACTTCTCTGGAAGGAAATGATTTGTTTTTGTTATGCTGTGGTGGCATCTCAAAGCCCCTGTTTCAGAGCAAGGCCCGTAGGGCTGGCTGCTACGCAGAAAAACAACAGCAAGGTGAACTCTGCCCCAGCAAGCTGCATCAAAAGCAAAAGATAGTGGTGCTAAACCACAGCAATAGCGGTCAGGTAAAATTTGCTGATAGATATTTCCAATATATGCTGTGAAATTGCATCAGATTCCACTTTGGCACTTGTCTTGAAGTGCAGCCTCCTGGACTCTCCAGGAAGTTATTTATAAATGCTCCTGACATCCATCAAAGTGATAACCTGCGTCCAGAACATTACTTCTGTTCTTTGAGTAGCTACAACCGAGGGTGCCAAAGCTTTGCCTTGAGAAAACTCATGTTTTAACACCGGTTCGCTAATGAAAAAACAGCAGCAGTTATTTAAGACTTTGTATGGTGTAATGGAAGCTTGCACTGTACTGCTCACAAACAGGGGGTAGGCTCATCAGCGAAAGTGAGCTAGTTAAAACATAATTGATTGGAGAGTAAGCGTTTGATCATTGTCATCGTACTACATAATAAATACACCAGCATCGAGTGATAGAATGTGAAATGTGAGGAGTTTTTAAATGCAGCTCCGAGTCTGGGCCCTTAAGAAAAGGGTTTTTAAAAGGATCCGCGAGGAACTTCACATAAGTTGTTCCAAATGTGGAAAAAGAGCACGCGTTCCTGGAAGGAGGCGTAACAGCGTTTTTCCCACATGGAAACGAATGGCCTTGGTTTCTCAGCTGGCAGCGCGCGAGGCAGGGCGCTGGTGAGCAGGGGGGTGCCAGGCGTTCCCTCCCCTCTGTCCCCGGGAATCGGCAACCCCCGGCCCGGCTGGCTGTGCTCCTGGGAATAAAGCCGTGTGCTCACCAGCCCACCTTGGAGCAGCTCTTCGGCGTGTCTGTCTGTCACCCTGCTGTACAGGGTTAAGGAAATGCCTGGTTTGATCTGCAGCTGGATTTTTAAAAACTTACATTTTTCGGATGGAAAATTTGTTTTTTAAAGTGGAGGGTTCTACGCAGAGCCTGGTAGTTCTCATTTTGTTTGTGCGCTCGTTCTTTTTATTTATTCCTATGATTTTCCATCAGGGTGCTAGAAATCCGCAAGACGATTTTCAGTCAGTCCTAGAGGTGAAATAACCGAGCTTTGCTCACACATGCAATATTGAGGTACGACCAGTTTAATTAAACTTATGCTAATTCTGCAGAGGTAGAATATGAAATTCATTTCACGGCCGTCTTACACATGTATGTCTCTCTTAGGAGAACTTAGTATTTTATTTTCTGGGGAAGAAGTGTGCCTGAGCATATTTTGGTAGAAGTGGAGTGGTAGTCAAGCGTGGCACGTTGGTCAACATCAGTCCTGTCAATAATCATCCCGTACTGGGTAATATGTGCCAGCCCTGAGCGGGAGAGATGTGTGTAGTTGTAATCTGTGTGGTTCAGTATATGTATTTATAAATATAACTTCAGAAGTGGGGACAAGGGCAAAGTAGCTCAAAGGAAGAGCCAATTAAGATAATCTAAGCAGAATGAGGATTAACTGCCTCTTAATCTGAAGGATACCTAAAATGCATCTGGCCAGTTAAGAGAAAACGTTTGTTTGATCTAGTCAGGGACATTCGCAAGGGGCTTGGGGTGAACAGGAATTAACATCAGTGTTTTCAATTTCTTGTCCAGGGCAAAATGTTGTTGAAATAGTGATCCGGGCTCTTGACGGGTCCTGCTGGCAGAATATATCACAGAATATATTTCTTTGCTGTAATGTCATCACTGTGGAAGTTTGAAGTAGTAAAGGGTATGGGATGTATCGTAAAGAAATGACTGCTCATATAAAAGGAGTTCACGTTTTGCAGTTTTTCTTTTCGCAGGAAGTTGAAAACACTAGCAAGTCTGTCAGAGAAGAAGCTGCTATGTGTTTTCTTTTTTTAAAATGAGTTACAGTGCCCATCGAGACCTTTACTGCCGCTCCTAAAACTGAGAAAGGCCAGTCTGAAACGAACTGGTAAGACGTATTCACGTACCGCCGGCTGGTAGTGAAAGGGAAATTACATTTGCACCCCTGCTCCAGGACATCGATTTTAAATCTGAGCAAATGCGAGTGTGTGCAGGGTTCCACTTTAAGCATCTATTTATTTTAACGCTGGCGCTGCGAAGTGTTTTGGGTCTGTGTTGCCTGAAGGTGCTGGGCTGTGGGCTTGTCGTAGTGGTGTTTATTGGAGAAGAGGGTGTGCAGCAGACCCTGCTGTGGCGATGCTCCGTTTCTGGGGAAGTTGTGTGCCAGCGGTGACTTTTCGGGAGAAGGTCCCTCTGTTGACTCTATTACTCTGATGAGTGGTTTAGCGAGTTCAGATTGGTGCTATGTTAATTGTCAGGACTGGGAGGGTGGGAGCAGATTTCACCGGGGGCAATGGAAGAGATCCAATGAATTTCCACTCTGTTTCCCTGCTTGGCAAACCAGCACTTACTGTCACTTTGCATAAATAGGTTTATTTCAGAGGGTCAGCCATCACCACTCCCCCTCTTCCCCTCCCGGCCCACCCTCCCCTGAAGGATAGGAGGCCGACGAGCATTTAATTTCCCCAACAGCAGGTGCTTGTCATCCATCTGAAGATAGCTGCCAACATCTGGTGCAATTGCCTCAGCAAACGCAGTAACAAGGCGGCCTGCAGTTCAAACGCAGAGAGAGCATTGCCTCTTTAATGATAACAAGCTGTTGGCTTCCCCTCGGAGATGAATTCATCTCACAGATGTTTGTCTAGTTTTGGCAATCTTATCACTATAGCTTTGGTGATTATGCTCAACTGGAGACTATTACTATAAAAGAAGTTTGAACTTGTTCCATTTTTGCGTTATTTATTTATTTATCCATTTATTTCTTTGCTTTCTGGATATAATTTGTATCAACAACTGTAATGTTGGTCCCATTACCCAAGCACCCTTACATTTTTTTATTGCATCTGCTGAACAGTAGCTCGCTACTTGACATTCACCACTGGCGAATGTCTTTCAGCCACGCTGACATTTTTAACATTCCCCATCAACAGCTTTGTGGTTTGAACCCTCTATTTAACACTACATTTTCTGGGATTACTTGGCGCTCGCTCTGTCTGTTCTCCCTAATAACTGCAATATACTTACTATTTCTGCAAAGCGCAGGTCGCCAAGAATATTCTGGATACTTGCGCTTGGACAGTAGCGCTCTGGTGACCTTGGCAGGGGTTTGTAATGACAATGTACGACCGTCTTCATTGTTATATCTTAAACATTTCCAGCCTCAGCGTGATCGTATGAAACATGGAGACCTGCAGGCTGAAGACTTCAGTGCTTGTTTGCCATTGTTTGGTTTTCTAACGTGCCTTTTTCTTGTTGTTGTTTTGTTTTTAAGGAGACATTTTCTCCTAGGCGTGAGGAATTTAATTCTGGTAAATAGGATTTATTTTTGGAAACATGCTTGTGAATAGGTGACTCATGCCTGAATGAAGATGTGTCACTGTTGGTGGGGACACCACGTATATAATTTCTTAGTCTATAAATAGATGTTAGTCCAAGTATTGGTGACATGGTGATGCTTTGCACTGACTCATTAGCTGCAGAGTAGCTTCTGAGGAATGTGTTCAGAGTGTCAGTCTCTCCTGCTGGAGCAATAATTTCTCCTGATGCTTAAGGAATAGACATCAATAGCTTCGTAAAATACTGGGAGTACTTTAATTGGCACAACGGAAAGCGGAACCCAGGCACATACCCATGCTGCTGTTATGGGGTATACTGGTGTTGCTTCTCTCCATTGCGGAGGTGGAGAAACTGAGTTGGGGAGTTTGGGTGCGTGTCAAAGGCCAAGGGTATCACCTGCAGGGCCCTGAAATTCAGAAACTCGCATTTGGTCATTTCGTGCGTACACTCATTTCTGTCACTAAGGGAGACTTTAAGCTAAACGTTCAGGTTTAGAGATCGCTATGATTTTTAAATACTGGAAGTAACAGTTCCTTCTTCCCGTCGCTGATGCTAAACTGGTTACATGTTGATGTTTGCTCAACACCATTTACCCACCAACACTGCACATATGGTTTAATGTCTGTCTTTTTTTCTGCTTCTGCTGTAGTTACAGTATTATTAAAAATCCATTAAATTTTAATGTACATCATAAAGTATGTGCTCCTGTGAATGTGAGCACAGATAATTATTTCTGATGAATAAACCAAAAGGACAAGTATGTAAGAAGTTCATCCTGCAGCTTTCAATTTTCATTATATACATCTCCTGCAGGGGCAATCGTTGTGATGTTGCAGCTGGTTATTTCTGTGGCCTGGCTCTCCCTAGAGATGGATGATGACAATGCAAACTTGAACTAGCAGAAGTGCCAATGTTTTTGTGGGCATATTTGTAGGTAAATGGTTTACCAGGGGAGGTAACCCTCTGGAAGGTAGAGGATGTGAAGAGCACTGCAACACAGCGGCAACTTTCTCAGAGTTTTTGTTCAGTGCTTATTGGCTTTGTGGAATCTTGGAAAGTAACCCAATTATTTCTCATTAAAATAACCCAGAAATCTAGCAACAAGCAAGGCGTCAGTGCTAAAACACCACCAGGAAGCTAGGCAACCTCTTCTTGGTTTCCAGGGCCTGAAGTAAGGGAATCATTAAAAATAATGCATTACAGTGTCCATAAAGTTTCATGCAGTATATAATGGTCCATAGGGGCCTCACCTAGTTTTCCATATATGATACGTACATAATGGTTACAGCTTCTCGTTAACTTTCCCATAACGCTGAATATACTTCTCTTTAACACCCCCTTCAGGCTTCACGTTGTTTGCCAAGCATTTCCTACTAAGCAGGAACTCAAATATTTATCATGCTGGCCTCCCATCCTCACCAGGCTAAAGAAGGTGTTGGCCTCTCTCCTGTCCATTTACTTTCCTGTTCCTGAATGCTCCGGACAAAACCCAGCTCTGGCAGAGTCCAGTCCTCTGGCTGAGAGGACTTTCCTAGGCTTCTCCTACTCTGGTTTTATTTCTTGTGTTTAAGAGCATGTCTGCACCCAGAGAATTAACCCTGGTGTAGCACATAAACTCTTGCAGGGACCTTGCTCTTAACAGCAGGACATAGCCCTTAGCTCTCCCAAATAAGAAAGCCCCGTTATTCCAGGAAATCCTAGAGAGCCCACCAAATCCTTTGTACCTGTGGCTTCTTTGCACTTGGATTATTAGTGCTAAAACTGCTCAGGACTTGATGGATCCTCCATGGTGACTTGGTTGCTTTTTGCCCTGGAAAAACATCTTTCAGGGCTTTGCACTGCTGACAGTGAGAGTTTTAGCTGAGTTTCGACAAGTTAGTACCAAGGAAAGACGATGTTTTGAGCTGGTGTGGTCTGCCAGATGAGTCCAGGAGTGAAGAGAGGAGGACGGAGTTATGGCTGTGCTGGGAACACGGTTTAGGAACTCAGCTTTGCAGACGTGCCACTGATTTGCTCTGTTATTCTGGTCTCATTCGGGTCCCCACCCAAAATCTGGGGCTAATAGTGTGGCTGTCCTATTGCTGCCGTAACTGCAGGCTTTTCTGAGGGGGAGCGAGTGTGTCTGTGTGCGGCACCTTACCGTGACCTTGATCAAAGTCATAGTGCTGCTGTGATACCAAATGATGACAAATAAATTCACCTTCATACAGTTTAGTCTAGCTGGCTTTGTTCCTTCATCCCTGATCCTCCCTGCGAAGGATTTTGTTTACTTTTCCTGAAATGGAAGAGGCCCTGTTACATAGTCCTGTTTCAAAAATAAACCTCTGAAAAGGAAAACAAAAGAGAAGGAACAAAAATCAGACGTTGTCTTATAATATAGAACAGATACTGATCTTGAGTTCAAGGCAACTTGAACCAGAGGTTTGTTTAAGCGTAACACAAATTCTACCATTTTTGGATGGTTTGAAACTCTCCTTTTCTCTCTCTGTACTTTCTGAAAACAATCAAAAAAGAGAACTGCAGTAAAATTCTAGAAGTAACATCTATTGATATCCCCCCCCCCCCCCCCTTTTTTTTTTCCCCTTGCCATTCTCTTCAGCTAGATTCATGCTGTGAAGTTCACAAAGTCAGTTAGGTGCTATGGAAAAGCTGTATTTCATTTGACCTTCTGACTGTACTTTGACTGTAAGAAAGTGAAAATACCTGGTAAGGACCAGGTTGCATCGCCTCCAAGCCCAGCAACAGATTCCCGACCCGGGAGAAAGAAAAGGAGCGAGAAAGAGAGAAGACCGACCCTTGCCTGCTGCCTAAGGCACCCGTAGAGCTGTAGTGGCCCCCCCCGGGGCTGGGGCTCCCCCCCAGCGCCATGCTTACGCCCCTGCCAGCTCCCCATGCCCCACTTCGGGTGTGCCGCTAAGGTCACTGAGCTTTTGTTGTATTTATTTACTTACTGGCGACTTGAAATGTCTTATTCCCGTTTGCGCCTTGGAAAGCCAGCCTGTCGAAGCGGAAGCGAGCTCTTGGTAGCCGGCGAGGTGGGAGTGAGCTGTGCTGGCTGTTTATGAAATCTGGATTCATTTACGTGATGGACTCGTTAGGCTGTGATGACTCCAGAGGAGCCCACCGTGTCAAAAGAAGAGAGCTGCAGAGATTAAATACCCAGCGATAGCGAAAACAAGCGAATCAACATCAACATTGCTCCGTCTTCGTGCTCTACCTCCCCGGAACGCGACCTTGTCCGTCGACGCTGCAGGGTCCCCAGTGCCACCGTGGGGGGGGTGCGGGGAAGAGCGTCCCGCTGCCGCTGTGACCTTGTGTCGCTGAAAGCTGCCGGGCCGGGGGCCGGGGGTCTGTGTCTGCCGGAGGAGCTTTCAGGGGGGAGAGAAGGGGGCTCGAGCATGTCTCGTGGTGAAGAGTGCCACTGCTTTTCGCTGCATTTTGACTGAGGGGGGTGTTGGATTTTTACTAGTAAAGCAAGAACGAGCAATTAGGATCATAGCTGAAGGAAAGGCGTCCTCTCCTTTGCTGCTTTTCCTTTCAAAGCACGCTGTGTAGCACGTTTTGATTTCCTTTTGGTGGATCGGGGTGGGGGGGGGGCTAACGGTGCCTCGCGAGGCTTCCCGGTGGCAGTGGCCGGAGTGTTAACTATAACCTCAACGTTTTCTTTGCTGAAAACGGAGCTCGAGAACGTGCACGTGAGCTGGCCGTGACGCTGCCGGCCTAACTGGGTCGTTACGTGGGAGCGCTCAGATGGCTGGAGTCAGTTTGAGTGGCTTCAGGCTCTCTTCCCCTGACGCCACAGCTGCTGGCAGCCGGCCCGTGCGCGGCGTGAGGCTTCGTGGCTCGGACCCGCTGGCAAACGAGCCTCTCGGGTGCCGCCGACTCGGAATACCGTAGCGGCGTCAGCAGATGCGTCTTTAGCGGTTTGCAGTTTGTGGTCGCGTTTCTGGAGTAAATAAGTAATAAACGTTCCCCACCCCCAAAACGGCTGAGGAGGATCAATGGAAACCTCTGTAATGCCGGAACTGTGCCTCGTTCATCAATAATTAGGATATGGGTTCCTGGTGGAAAGGAAGCTCTGTGCTTGGTTGATTCCCAGGTCATACTTTCCATTCTCGCTTTTCTGCTGAAGTGGATAGGTTTATATACTATTCCTTGACCTAAAAATTTGCTCTGTAGAACGTACAGAAGGTGCCGTCTGAGATAATGCATCTTTTGGGACTGGAGGCTTGTTTTTGACCTCTGTTTACATGATGTAAACCAAACTGGAGTAGAGTTGTGGAAATAGGACAGGCCAGCTCTTGCATCAGGGGCTGTTCAGCCTTATCACGGTAATAATGCTGTGCAAAAATGCTCATGCCTACTACGGTTTTGCCATGGCCTTTGGTGATCAGGGGAGTGCTCTAAAAATAAAAGAATCGTCGGTAATTGATGATTTCAGCCAGATTGTTTGCGGATATGAACTGGCAAAACTCGCCGAGATGAGAGGAGCCGTGCTGATTTACGCCCGCGGGGCGCGAATGAATGCGGTCCAGACGCCAGCAGCCCCGTGGGCTGCGCCGGTTTACACGAGCTGCGAATCGGACACTTTATTTGGAACGGTGCGCGGCCGGGAAAAACATTCCCACTGCATGAAGGATCCGCCCGCGCTCCTCCGTGTCTCCTTCTTCTCTGTGCTCTTGTGGCCTCCACAAGCAGAAGCTGGTAGCGAAGCGTCGGTGCCGGCCCCCCCAGACGCGGCAGCAGCCACCCGTGCTGCCTCCCGAGCACGTGTGCTTGTTCGCTTGCAGCCCAGGAAGAAATCCGTTCATTTGCTTACGGTGCTGCTGAAATATTAATGCCGAACAAATCGTCCGGTTTAAACCGAACATCAGAGCGAGGAGAGGGAAATGGTGCGCGATGCTCTCCGTGGTTTGTAAGGGGAAACGTGCCTCCTCCTGGCAGCGTGCCCTGCGTCGGGGTGGGCAGGAGGATCTTTAGTAGCTGGGGCGTCTAAGCGGTGAAAGTTTTGGTCCTTAACCCTTCCCGGGGTTCCTAGGAGCTGAGGTGAAACGGGAGAAGGAGCTTCACTGTTTTGCATTGTTTGTGGCTGATGGGGAGGATATTTGGAAAATGTTAACTGCTCTTGGGACTTCTCAAGCAGACTGTTTAAAGTAGTTATTTTTCCCAGATGGTAAATAGGAGACATCCTCAGCAGCCTGCTAGTAATAATAATACTTACATGGCACTTCACATTTTCAAAGTACTGTCCAAGTAGCTGATCTGTCTTGTCTTTTGCAGCGATGTGTAGTTAAACTTGAAGGATATTGGCCTGAATTTGTAGCAGTTTATCAGCCGCATCTGTGGGTGAATTTACTTTTCTGCTGTTTCGTGCTATGTGAGTAAACTGATTCCTCCTGTGTATCTTGACATTGATTCCAGTCTTTCATCTTGGTAGTGAAGAAGATGATCTTTAAGCAGAACGGAGAAGAAAGATGTCTTTCTGCCTATTGCACTAAAAAGAAGATGAGCACAGCTTTACAGAAAAAGGGTGTTCTTTTTTTCAGCCTATGTAACATACAAATGAACGTAGACCTTCTTAAAAGGAGCGTGCTTTTTTCCTACGGCATGACCTCCCTAACTCTTCGCCACACGCTGGCTCGGTGTGTGCCTCACATACTTGGGTGCAGCCGATGGCGGTTAGTGTTTGGCCTTCCCTTCTAGTTGGGGTGAAACTCAGCCTCGTTCTGCCCACAGGACTTCTGGAGCCGCGAGGCGGTTCGTGGCCTTAAACCTGGGCTCTGTCAGCAAAATCGTTTTCTGTGTTTCCTGAGTTTGGGGACTGGGGCAAGGCAGGGACAGGGGACACGCCACGAGTCGTCGAGGCAGCCACTGGAGGTGACGGGCTGTGCCTTGTGGGTGCGGGGCCGGGGTGGGCCGGAGGAGGGTCCTCTCGGCCCCCGAGGAGCCGGGACGTTGTTGTGCCGTGCCCCGGTTGCCCGTTTCTGCGTGGCACACGACAGCCATTGCGGCTCTGCCGTACATCTCTTACGTGATCTTTCCGAGGGTCGTCTTTTCTTTAAAGGTATTCCCAAAGAGTGTTAGGGGCGGGCAGAGGGAATAGGTTTGCACGCCTGCCCGCGATTAAGTAGTTTGGTTTCGTGCTCCTTAATCTTTTGTGACGGTCGCAAGGCCGGTCTGCGTAATGCGAACTTGTCGTTAAGCCAAGCGCGTGATGCTCGCGAATGAAATGCTCCACGCCCAGCCCTACTTCCCATTTTCTTGGTGTCTCCTGCGCTCCTGCTCCCTGCCTCTTGCAGGTGTGAGCCCAGGACCTCAAAACGGAGCAGCGCCGGGGGCCGGCCTGGGCGAGAAATGGAGCGTGGAGGCACGGGTGCTGGGCGGTGGCTTGTGGGAAGGGTGGAGGAAGGAGGAAAACATCCTTAATGAAAGGGGCCGGGGGAGAGGGAGCCAAGTTCCTGGAAAGAGAACCTTGCAAGGAATGCGCAGATGACATGAAAAAGTAATTAAAAGGAAAGCCCTAATGGGACGTTAGGGGGAGATGCAGCTGGAACTTGAATAAGCAAATGTAAAGAGGGAATTGAGTTTGTAAGCTTTCCTCTAAGGAACTGATGGGGAAAATACGGCAACAGCTTCTGTTGATGTAAATCAGCATCGAGTCCGTTGCTGAAGAGCTCTAGCTTGTGAGTCTGGTTCATTTTATATTTGCTAGTCCTAAGAGGATGTGGCGTTCTGCAGAGGTGACATGAAGGACACTTGATTCCAAAGCAAAGGATATTGACTTCAAAACTGAAGTGAAACTGTTGGTAATGTAGTTTGCCTGGGGCAAATTGGTAGTTTGCTGTAAGTAATATTAATTTAAGTGTATAATGCTTTAAATTATCTGGATAATTTAATCTATGTGATTTTAAAGAAATAATTTATCAGCTCTGATCGTGAATAAAAAGAAAATAAAACAAATGAAACAAAAACCTTCAATTAATATTAGCACTTCTCTTTTACTCCAGAGAGTAATATACAGCAGAGACATTTATTTTTAGCTATGAAGAATTTGCATGTGTGTTTCCAGATGTATTCTTAGACTTCGTACTGCTTAAAATTCAGCTGCCACAGTACGCAGATCTGAATTTTCTTTTCCGTAGCGTTTTGTCTCTGCCACTGTGGATATCTCCCCCCTCCTCTTCTTTTTTTTTTCTCTTTTTTTTCCCCAGCAGAGGTGGTGGAGGGGGTGTGTGATGATTAAGGCAGCCGGTAAGTCTCTTAGTTTCCTCTGAACTTTACTCCCTCTGCGAGGAGTGACCTATTTAGATGAGGCCCTTTGATGCAGTTGGGGAGGTCAGGGGAGGTCAGAGCACTGGCCGTGCCAGAAATCCCACAGATGCAGGAAGCGAGGAACTTCTGGAGGATGCGGGTTGAACAGGCAGTTATTTCAGTATGTCCTTTCTCTGTGTGTGCATTTGTTCCCTCGCTAAATTCCTGAACCGGAGAGGGCCGGATCCTCTGCAGTGCAGAGAACAGCTGTAATGCCTCCGCGTTTCGCCGGCGGGTGGAGAGTCCCCACAGACAGCAGTCGGAGGACGGAAAGGGCAGGGGGGGTGAGGACGCCGCGGCAGACGGCAGCGCCGGAGCCGGGCTCTCTCCGGCTCCGATACCCCCTTCGGTGGATCACTCGGCGCTTACGCAGATGCGTACAAATTGCAACCCTGCCTCCCCGACTCCTCCTTGCCAGACCCGTCGGGTCCGTCTCCTTCCTCGGGGCTTGTTGTCTGAAGAAGGGGGCTACGCAGATGCGTTAAATCCTCCTCCAGCCTTTTTAATTTCTCTAGTTGCCGTGGGGAAGAAAGGGAAGGAGGAAGAATGCTCCTCTCGGCTCGGTTGTCCCAAAGTAAAATCCCAGCTGAGCAGCTTAAAATAGATGGTCAGCTGGTTGTGAGGGCTGGAACTAGCCCGGAGAGCACGGCATCTGTCTCCCAGGAATGCTGCCTGGTCATCAGGCCGGATAAATTAGGACTAGCAGTGGCCCGGCTTTGTGCGAGAGACAGACTGTACTGAGGATGGCGAGCTGCCCTAAACGTCCGTGAGGCAGGCTTGCTCCGGTCCTCTGACATCTGTCCGGGCGTCGAGAATTCGCTGATGGCGGACGTCGCAGGTCTAAACCGTCGATGCGCTGATGCTGTGGAGCTGCTGCCGCCTGCGCCGCTGCCCTAGCAGCGCTTCTTCCTCTTGGTCTGCCCCAGGAATCGCTCTGACTCTGAAGCTACTTTTAGTGGTACATCTAATAACTGATCCAGCTTAAAAAGGGGGAGGGGGGGAAGATTATGCCTGTGATATCAGCACAGTGACCAAGTCTGTGTTTTACCTTCTGTGCCTCTCCTCCACACGCTGCCACCTCCCTCCCTCGGAGGCCGGGGGCTGGATCCAATGACAGCACTGCTTTTCCTCAGATGCAGCACAAAACAGATTTTTCTAGTGGCTGAATTTAATCACTTAGATGCAGAACACTGATAGACTGAATCAATTTAATTCCTATTGCTCGTGACTGGGAGGGGAGAGAGGGGAGGAGGAAGGTCATAACAATTTAGCAAGCAACAACTTGGCTTAAAAACGTAACCAATAGGTCAGTCTTTGGGGGGTTTTTTGGCCAATATGGCAGCCTTAGGATGTGGGAAACACTGGGCTCTGCAGGGTGGGGAGAGGTGACTTACTGGTGTGAGTGTGAGGTCTGAAATGCTGGGGCTGCTACAGAGCTGTAGGATCACCTCCCGTCAGGACATGAAGTTGCTGCTACCCCTTCTTGGTTTTGAGGGAGCTGCTGGAAAAGGCGCCTTGTCGTTGGGCCGTAAATGTCTGAAACGGTGCGTGGCATCTGAGCGTTTCGGTGTCGCGTGCGTTTGCCTCAGAGCATCTCTGCCGAGGCGGCGAGCGCTGAGCCGCGGGGTTCTCGGATGGTGCCAGATCTCTTTGGGAGACTTCAGTTACCTGCTGCGGCACAGTCTCGCTCAAAGAATAGGAAGATTTAATTGGAAATGGAGCAGTCTGTGAGCTTTTCAAAATAAGGCCCTGCTTTTCCTAGTATCTGTTGCAATTATAGCGTCCCCGTTTCATAGGAAGCCCAAAGCTGAGGGTTTGTTGGCAGCACTCTCGTAGTGCCTTCTCCAAGGGTGGTGGCTCTGCGGAGCGTGGGCCGTGCGGCTGTCTGTCCGGCCCCACGCCTGCGAGACGGCCTTTTCTCTGCCTGGTGCTGTCGGACGCTATTGCAGTTTCGGTGATCCCAGGAGACGAAACTCCTGTGAAGAAGTTGTCCCCAGGATTCACCCAGGTAAGCTGTTGATGTTGGATTCATCTTCTACAAGCATCCCAGTCCTCCCGAGAGAAACCTTAGGTGCATCAGCCTGAGCGCCAGCCCCGGGTGGCGTTTCAGAAGGATCTCTTAACAATTTCTCGCGCGGCTCTTACCCAGGTGGGTGCTGTGGGGCGCGGGTGAGGCTGTCGTTTCTTCGGTGGGGATTAATAACTCAGCGGTGATGCTGTGCCGTCCTTCGCAGGGAAACCGCCTCGCTCCCAGGGCCTCCCGAGGTGCCATCCAGCTGGACCGGGCAAAGCCGCGCAGCCCTCCGCCCAACCGCTGCGAGCGCCGGGGGGCTGGCGTTAGGAGCAGCCGTTGTTCTTAAGCGAGACGCAGTAGCGAAGTAATAAAAGCAAACTTGGCCAGCTCGACGGCAAACTTGGTAGCCTGCCACAGCCATTGGCCCATCCGCACGATGGTAAATAAAAGCTGCAGTTGAATTTCTTTCAAGTTTTATATAATATTCGTCGCAATATGGAATGGAGGGGGGAATCCCTCTTACGAGGAGTTCCACCAAAAAATAAATCTGACCCTCTCTTATTAAGCAGGCGCGCAGGAGGGCAGCGACGCTGTTACAGAGGGAGCTCTCGTGCTCGTTGCAGCCTCGCTGCTGCACCTCCAGAAACAGGCCCAGCGCTGCCCTGTGCTGCCGCTTTTGCAGGCTGGCGTTCAGTGAAAAAGCTTGTGGCCGAGGGGAACCGCGCGACGACTCGGCGTTAATTACCGAAGGCAAAGCGGAGTCGATAGGCGGACAGTTAACGAACGCGGAGGCGTTCGCCCGCCTGGTCTGCTCTGGTCCTGGAGCCTGGTGCTGCGTGCCCAGCTCAGCCGGGATGTAAACCGTGGCAATGACAGTGGGAGCAGAACGGGAGGCAGTTTGACTGCCCGAAGTGATGGTCAACTTAAAAATAGACCCGTCTATTTATAGCGTTGGCAGCACACTGCTGCCCCCCCAGTGAGTGGTACAGCCTGTCTGCAATTGCACTCTATGTGTGTGTGTGTATATATATAAATATATATATATATACACACACGAATCTGTGGGCAAAGGCTGGGCAGAGGGGACGATGTGTGCGCTCAAACACATTCCTTTGCTGGGGGGGAGGCACGCTCCCTGCGGGACGGTGCGACGCCGGGGGCGTTGCTCCATCGCTCGTTCCTCTGGAGCACAAGCTCTTCGCAGTCAGTGACTCCGGCCGCGTCCAGCATCCCGGCAGCCAGCGCGTCGTGCCTGCGGGTACCGGCGCGACCCTCCCGCCTGCCTCGGCACCAGTACGAGGCCGCTCCGGTGCCCGCGTGCTACCCGCGGTTAGCGGCGCTACCCCCCTAGCGCGAGCAATTTGGGTGCCTTTTTCCTTTGTGCCTGTTTCGAAATCCCTGGCTAATGCGTGGGTGGCCTCGTGCTCTGTTGCTGCCGGCTGGGAAGGCGGTGGGATGTAAACAC
Source organism: Aviceda cuculoides (assembly GCA_035590195.1). Taxonomy (NCBI): domain Eukaryota; kingdom Metazoa; phylum Chordata; class Aves; order Accipitriformes; family Accipitridae; genus Aviceda; species Aviceda cuculoides. The sequence goes on from JAVJGG010000085.1 coordinate 1,734,006, forward strand.
CTGTTTAATTGCCGCACGTCGATCGCAGGCGAGTCCTTCAGTTTATAGGCGGAGGCGACACCGGAGACCAGCCCCGGAGAGGAAGGAGAGCAGGAACGGGGATTACACGTTAACGCAGAGAGGCCGCGCAAATTGCCACGCGTGCCCTTGCGGCCGCGTTTCTTCCCAGCGGGGCAGAGCCAAGTCTCTCCCTGAACTCCAGTCGTTTCCTTGTGGCCGGGAGGTGTTTGGCCCAGCAGCACACCAGGACTGGGGGAAAATCCAACGCAATGGCTCGGTGAGCCAAGGCTGGGCAGGCCGCTCGCCCCCCCGCTTGCCCCCGGCCCCAGCGCTCTGAACCGGGTGGCGGCCATGTTCCTAATTCACCCCTTCCTTCCTTTTGTTCCTACGTAGGTATTTTTGTCGTCATCGATACTTTCCGAGCTGACTTTGGGGTTTTTTTTTTTGGACGTAAGTGGGAAATGGAGACGTTTTTGTCCTAGCTGGGAAGAGCGAAGATGGCGGCCGAGCGCAGAGGGGCCCTTCGGCTGGCTCCCGCTGGCGGGCGAAGGGGAAACCCGCGGCTCGGGATCGGAGGCAGAGTTTGCTTTGGCTCCAGAGCGCGGCGTCGACTCGCGCCCTTCGCCGTCCGCTCCCCCCGCCGCCGCTGCCCGGCTGCGCTGGGTGACCGCGGCGTCGGCGCGAGCGCCCGCCTTCCTGTGCCGGGGATTGCGAACCGGGCTCCTGCGCTGTCGTACGGCCGCGGGTCTCCCGTCCTTCCCTTTGGTGGGGACGCCGGATCGCCTCTTTGCTAGCTCAGATACAGACCAGGGCAGAGAGATCGATCCATTTCACCTACGGTCTGTTCTTAATTGTGAGGGGTTTTTTCCTCCTGTTCATTTTCAGCTTCCCGCTTCAAATTAGAGGGTATTTGGGAGAGTTTATTCTCATGAGCTTTTGCATTCCGAAAAAGAAAACCTGTGCCACTGCTTCTGTTACAAACCACTGTTTATAAAAATACACGCTCCTAGTTGAAACTTAACTAAGATTTAATTAGATTATGTGGGGCCCCAGGACAAGGTTGTGATTTTTTTATATATACGTTAAAAAAGAAAAAAAGAAGTGTGTCTAGGGACTGTTTCCTTTGAGATTGCCTGCCCAGGACTGAAGAATATTCTGTTCATTATCTGGATGTTTATAATCAGTTTAATTCTAGGACCTAGGAGGCAGGGGTGATGGTTTTGGTTTTTATTTGTACAGTAACTTGCATACTCAGTTCTGACTTATAACTGGTACTTCTGCAATGGAAATAATTAGCAGAATAGTATAAGCTTTTGACGGACGGCACTTTCAGTTATAAAAGCTAGCACCCATGAGAATAAAAGTGGTTTTTAGGAGGGATTCAAATAGAGAGGATGATGCAGTACCTGGGTTAAGCTCCAGTTTTCTTTCCCGTGCAAGGTGGACGGGACGGGAGGTGGTGTGCGGAGCGGGCAGGAGGAGCGGCGTCCTCCGGTGTCCGAGGGTGAGCTCCTCTGGCTTCCGCGGGACGGGCGGCTTTGCACCGGGACAGTACAGGTTTGCTTGCAAAGCACTCCAGCCTTTCCAGCAAACGTTGACTCTCTGCCTAAATACGTTTTTACCTAGAGGACCCTTTACCTAAATGAGACATGAAGTTTCAGTAACATTTTGCGAGGGAGCTTTTTGCACTTGAAATGGAACCAACTGGTTTTATTCCAAAGGGCATATTGAGGGGAGATTAATGTCTTTCCATACACAATTCATATAAGGGCAGTTGTGGGTTCTTTTGGGGTTTTTTTTGGTTTGTTTTTTTTTTTTTTTAATGGAAGAGTGATTTTGTATTAATGTTCCAACTTTGGAATGCTAGTTCAGGTTTGAAATTTGGGGCTGCTGTTCCACTCGCTCGTATCTACTTAAGGGTAGAATTTCTGCTTTAGTCTTCAATCTCTTGAGCTTTTGTCATTTTTTTTTATTACAACCTTATGTGTTATTTAAACACTTTTTTATTTAATCAGTTATTCTTTTAAGTGGGCTTAATTATATAAAGATTATTACGCATAAGAGACATCTATAATTAGAAGGGGGGATTGGTGCTATTAGACAGTGTTTTAGCGAAGAAAATTACAGTGTTCATAAACTGTTTGGAGAATGGAGGCAGCATATATTAACATTCAACAAGTTTTATGTAATCCTAACAGAGGATTGACTCTTGCTCACTTGGGTGAGTTTGGGCTGCTCCAGTATTTCTTCTACAAGCCTAGCCCTCTGCTTTCTTCCTTCTCTCCCTCTGCCTTTACTCCTGGTACAGAAGTGGAAACAATCCTGTCTCTGCTTCATTGCAGTGCCATGGGGCTGACTTGGAGACCTGAATGTTATGCAAGGTTTAGTCCATTAAATTAAATAGCAGGTGTGGTACAATGCTGAATGCTCTGGAACTCCGCTCCTCGTCAGTGAAAAGCTTCCAAAATTCCCGCTCTTGCCGCATTTTCGAAATCGACTAAAAGATGCGAGCTCTGGTTTGGAGTTCTTGTTTATGGAAATAGTAAACGAAATCAAAATCGCTTTTCACTTTTCCTTGAAAGCAGGAATTACTTATATGGCAAACATTAATTGGCGGTTTTGTATCGGTTGGGCTTTAAAACCCCGTGCAGAGATTTGGCTTTGGCTGCTCCTCTTGCTAAGTGCCCGGTGGCTGTTGGGGAACCTGCCGTCGTTCGGATGGATGGACGTGCCCTTAGGACAGTCCAGATGATTTCCAGCTCAGAGGATTCGGCCGTGGGATGAACACAAGGTAGTTGAAAGCCTCCTGGGCTCTTTCCAGACTAAATTCTGGGCCTGCTCTCTTGAAAAGAAAACGTCACCACTGGCCTTATTTGCCATTAGTGTTCTCCCGTTAACAGCGTGCACGTGCGAATGGACAAATAAACATACAAAGCTGTTGTGATATTCCATATGCAGGTAGGTAATTTATGGGGAAGGATTACCGTACACGTCGCTTGTGAGCTGCGGTGAGCAGAAGATGGTGTGCGCCGCTGCTTGGCAGCCTGCCTGCAGTATGTGTATTGTTAGAATTTCTTCTCCCTCCATCTCCTCCTCTTCCCCATTGAAATGACATGACACCAGGGGACCATTGATTTCTGCTCTCCACGTCGTTAATGAAAAATTCCTTGTTGGCTCCTAGTTCTCTAAATCCTTTGAGACAGCTGCAACAGTTTAGATACTTCAGGAGCAAACATGCCAGCCTGGGTGATGTATGACTTTGTGAACTTTTAAGGGACAAAAGGGTAGGCTTTTGTTGGCCATAAAACCGAAAGAGGCTCTTATCCATGTAATTATTACATTTTCTGTAGCCAGTCTGCTGAACATATTTTGGTAACTCAGTACACAGTTTCCATCTCAGATGGCATACAAGATTTATCACGTTTCTTAATGCTTGATAATTTTATTTTGAAGTTTAGATCCAGCCAAATAAGAGCTAGGAGTCTTGATGCTAAATAAAGCTTTCTCATACGTTTCCTAGAACCCCAAATGCAGTCCTCATTTTCTTCTCTGCTGCATATCTCTTTGCCAAGTTAAAGCCATTCATTTTGAGAGAAGGGAAGTATTATTTTAGATCACCTTGTAATGCTTTGTTGCCACATTTTATGTTCCTGGACAGCACGGTAGTGGAACTCTCTCCGTTTATGAAGTGCAGGGTACAGATGGCAACTCATTAAAACTTCAGTGATAATCACCCTTCCTATGGAATTACCACTTAAATCTGGTTAGTAGAGGAGGAGGAGGAGTGTCACAGAAACATGCTTCTTCTGGGTGATTTAAAAGCATATGGGATTGAGTGTTTTATGTGTGCCCCCTTGTCAGGAGTCCTCAGAGCAGATTGCCAGAATTGTTGAGCAGTTAGAGTTTAATGGAGGTACAGGAGCTTTTGCTCTTGATCCCTTTGACAGTTAAGCTGTCGTCTTCAAGTGCATTTTGAAAAAAAGTCTTTTAAATACGGCTTTTTTTGCAGAATAAATGGAGGCAAGAACAAGTATGCGAGGCAGCTGGTAAGGAGCTTTTTGGTCATTTCAAGGTTGGGAAGCGTTCTTTGGGGAGTAATGCATCATTGTTAGATGGCCTCACAGAAAAAAAAGGTACTTGCTTGTTTGTCCTCACTTGTGCAGATGGTAAGAGGAATGGTCCCAAGGGCTCGCTGAGAGCTTGGAAGTGCCAGGGAGTTAGAAAAAATATTTGGATTCAAGTCTCAGCACTGTTACAGATTTTCTGTGGGACTTTGAGCAAGTCACTTACTTCTTCTCTGCCTCGGTTTCCCATCTGTAAAATCTACTTGAAGTGTCACTGCCTTTATTGTAGCAAAGTATTGGAGGTATGTGCGTTAGAGATTATGAAGTGTTTAAGTAAGAGCAAGACTGAATATTAACTATGGGTAGACAGAGTCTTGCAATGTATTTTGAGACTTAGAGGTAGTGAATGTAACTGGTGAGGCCCTGATTCCCGGCGGTGGGTAGCGATGTCTCCTCTTCCAGACAGCTGCATTCCAGCCCGTTACAGAGGGTTCTGAGTAGCATCTTGAATATACTGACAAATTTCAGCCTAGAGGTGTCTGAAAAGCTCCCCAAATAAATTGCTTTTGTTAAAAAATGTCACTGTTTTCTTACAAAATCGTGTTTTAAAATGGATTTCGAGGGTTTGGGATTTGCAAGCCTGGAATAGGGTTCCTAGGCAATGACATTTAGGCCTTTTTCTGGAGAGTGTTTTTCTTTCTGTCACCTGAGCATGCTTTGTTACTTGCATATTTGCTGAAAAGGGGGCTCTTCATCTCATGCTAAACTGCTTTGAGTTGGCAGATGGGACAAGTGATGCTTTCTGGCTTTCCCTGTTCTTTCCTGTCCTCTTTTCTGCCAAGTGCCGTATCTTCAAAGGCGACTTGCGCTCAGAAAAGCAGGAGCGAGAAGGCTGGGTGAGGTCAGCACACCTCTGCACAGTGCTATCCCATTACAGCGTGGTTAGCAGTTTGGTCCAACCTGAGATAAACCAGCAAATTATCCCTTATAGTAACCCAACCGATCCGCCTTTCCTGGGCCATGCGGGTATGTGAAGATGCGTGGACCTTTTTTTTTTTTTTTCCTGTTCCAAGGACTTGTGCTGAAGTGTCCCCGTGTCCCCTGCCCGCACAGCTCTGCAAAGCTGTGTTTCCATGAATTTCACTGGAGGGCAGCCAGCGGCTGAGCGGGCTGCGTTCGCCGCTTACCGCTCCCGCTGTTGGCTGCAGGTTTGCTGGCGTGTGTGGGGTGAGCCACCAGCCAAAATTTGGCTACTGTTTCCTCTGAGTCACATCTGTCTAGGCTTCCTAAAGCAAACAGCAAAGCTTTCCTGCTTTTGGTGCTGCAGAGCCAAGAGCTGTGTTCAGGTCTGCTCCCTGCTTCGCTCTAGCTGCTATGGTCAGACCTGGGCCTGGTAGCAGCGCTAGCCAAGAGCTTAAATTTTGCATAACAGGTAAGTGGTGGATGCTTGGGAGAAAAAAATGAAACGTTTCGAACAGTATCCCGCCTTCAATCAATTTGTATGTGGGAAAACCATGATGCAGGGTGGGACACGGCAGGGTTTCTTAAATATGGGCCTTCCTCCTCATTATAGCTATATTTGAAAGGGTAATTGTCTATTTAGCGTACTTAAATGGATTCCTGCTTCTGTCCTTGCATCTAGCAGTCTGATGGTGGTTCAGTCTCCGCCCTGTACTCCCCTGTCACTCAGCCACTTGTTGGGAGACTGGATTTAAGTGCCTTTAGGTGCTTTTTGCTTATCTTGTAGCTGCCTCGTTCGTCAGCGGTCAGAGCTTCGCTGCAGCCCGAGCCCTTTCTGCGACTGGGAGACGGCAGAGGTGACCGGGGCCGAACACCCTCGCTCTGCTATCGCTGCTGTAACGCGCTCGGGTTTTGGAGAGGAGCTTTGGCCCTGTCCAGACCTCTCCTCCGGCCGCTGTGGCGCGGAGCGGGAGCTCTCGGGTCAGCGCTGCTCCGCGACGGAGGTGCTCCCCGTGCTGCTCTGGGATCAGCCTCATTTGCTTTGAGTTTAAACTTCAGCCTCTCCGCTTTGGATTTTCAAAAGGAGACTAATAATTTTTTTCTCTCTCGGTTCCTCTTTAACAGCCACTTGAGCCGTGGCTGACGCTGAGTACGTGTTTGCTGTTAACTGCGGAGTCTGCAGCAATTCCTGGCCTCTTGGGCAGCACCACTAAACCCGTGTCCCTCCGCAAATTGCAGAAGGGTTACGGTCTCGGGGGAGGCGACCTGGTGCGGGATGCGGAGTTGCACGCAGGTAGTTCGGTCTTTATCCCAGGCTTTTTTCCAGCACGTGGTGTCACTGGGGTTACACCTGGTGGTCTCTAAAGATTTGAGCTCAGAGTTTGGCTTGCAGCAGACCCTCAGGTTAGGTTTGCTGGGCTGGTCAGCCTTGTGCCTCAGGGCTGTACGTGTGCCGCCGTCTGCTCTCCTTGCCTGGGGTGTTTTACGTGTCCCACTGTCTCTGGGAGGAATCCCTCTCTCCTGCAACTGCCGTCCATCAGCTCAACCTGTGCAGAGAAAGCACCATTGCTCCACTTGGTTGCTTCCTGGAAAATGGTTAATATTTCCAGACCAGTGACCATCCTATGGTGATGAAGACTATAAAAAAGAGGAAGAGTATTCCCAGCAGCTGCTCTGTGGCCTGGTGGTTTCCATGCCAGGGAAGGAGAGGAATCTCTCCTTAAGAAGTCAACGAATGGGTCAGTCATCCAGGTGACAGCTTGTGTTTTGGTTTGGGGCAATGGCAAGAGCTGGAGGTGGCTCTCAACAGTCACAGACTTGCACCCGAAGGAGTCATGGGCTGAGCAGAGAGGAAGTAACTGAGGCCCCTCTGCCACACCTGGGTAGGAAAAAGGGATTATAGTGGAGGAGAAAGTCGCCAAGAGTGATCAGAAGGGTTTCTGCAGGACGCCTGCAGTTTCTCATAACTATAGGAGATAGAGAAGTAGCCAGTATTTTTTTTGGAAGTGCTTGAAAGTAACCGACCAATTCTGCTTCAACAAAATAATTTTTTCTGACTGTAGCTTCACCTCAGCTCCCCTCTGCCCTCCCCGTACCTCACACAACCTCGCTCTTATGTTCAGCACCCTAAAACTTAAATGCACGTCATGTAAGTTCTTGAGGGGCCCCGGGACTGTAAGTAGCACTGATGTGTGGTGTGTGCTCAGCATCGTATGAGCTGAGATTCAGACCTGACTTCTGGTGAGGACGCGGCGGGGACCTGGCGGACAGGCTCATCCGACGGCTCAGAGGAATATGGAGGAGACCCGGGGAGCAGTGCCTGCCTGCCCCCGCCGACCCCAGCAGCTCTCGGCCTGCAGGAGGGTCTGAAACCGCAGCCAGGAGTCGGGGGGCACTTCGGAGACACGTGTGTGCTCCCCGCTCCACGCGGTTGTTGGGAGAAACCCAGGCAAAGCAGCCGCGTGCGGCGGTTTTTCTGCCTTGCGTATTTGTATGCAGGACAGCGAAGAATAGAAGAATCCACCCTCCTGGAAGGATATCATCTTTTAAACAAGGCACATTTGAAAAAATACAATAAAATTTGCGTACATTTGTTCCAGTATAAACACACATGCTCATCAGTGGCAGATGTGGAGACTGTGGGTCTGAAGCAAGACGCACGTGTGCGGCTAGGGCAGCGCGACGAACGGAGCAGAGCTGCTGTTGTGTGCGCGTGTTGGAAGTACTTAGTTCTGCTTTATTACCACCCCTACCCCCACTCCAAAAAAAAAAAAAAAAAGAGAGAAAAAGAAAAGAACATCTGCTAATGCATAGCTTAAAAAAAAAAAAAAAGCTGCAAAGGAAAGCCCGCTCGCTTCGCTGCAGCTGAACTCGGTGAAAAGTTCAGAGAAGGGCATTGGAGCTACTCTGCGGTCAGGGTCGTGCGTGCTCTTGGTCACACCCTGATGTGTGTTTGTGGCACTGCACGGTTGGGTTTATATGCAGTTACAAATTGTATGTAATAATAGCAAATGCATATTAATTTTTAATAGAAATCCGTAACAGCTCATGATGCTGAAATATGGCGTCTCTGTTGACAATTGCTATTTTGGGTGGAAACAAACCCTAAGGCCTTTGCGGTGCTTCTGTGTGTTTATAAACAGCGCTGGCTGCAAAAGGGGAAATGTGTTTTTCAGCATCTCAATGCAGTAATTTTTCTCTCTGATTTAATGGAAAACTTCAAAGTCGGTTGCTTGGACTACTGATTGCAGCAGTTGTCTATTAAGTTCCCTTTTGGTCTTCTCATCTTTTAAATGCATTTCGCTACTAAGTGCACAGATACTGGGGAGTGGGAGTAATTTAAAGAGAGAGCCCCCCTCGCCTTTTGTACGCTTGCTCCAGCAAAAGTTTTGCTGCGGAATAGTGGTCTCGGAACGTGTACAGGAACGCGCTCAGTATTGTTAGTACAGTGTTTTGTTCGATCTTTCGGAAGGAAATCCAATTTACCTTTAATTGTTTTGTGCATATTTCCAACAGATGCAGTCTGTTTTCTTGCCGGTTGCTGCCCGTTTGCGAGGAATGCGGCAGGCTGTTTGCTTACGTGTCCTAAGTCGGAGCAAGAGCTGTCTGCCTTCTCCCGACGCTTTCCCACATGGTCGGTCCTGAGCGCTAGCTTGCTTAGTATTTGGCTGTTAATTGCTTTAGAAATCATCACTTTCAAGCTCTTGGTGGGGGATTTGGGGTTTTTGTGCGGCTCGTTAGTGGGTAGCAAGAAGCTTTCATGTAATTGGAGTGCTTTGGTGCCAGGTGCTGGGCATTGCTTAGTGCTCCCGTTTGGTCTCGGGTACCTATAACTGCCTGTTCTAGTCGCCTCCTGTGCTTGTAGCATCTTTTTTGGTGGTCCTTGCAGATTCGAAGGCATTTTTACCTCTCCCAGGAGCATGAAGAATCCTGACGGCTGTTGCTGTGGGCCGGCGGATGCATTTCTCATTCTTTTTCTGGTCACAGCAGTTGAAGGCGAGAGCTAGCGAGGTCCGACGTGTGCTGGTGGGGACGTTTTGTGGTGCAGGTGTTGGAGGAGGACGGGGCTGATGCGCTTTCAGCCACTGCAAGTGTATTGACCAAAGCCTAATAACGAAATGGATCTTTTTTTAGACCAAATAATTTTTACTCGCCTTGGTACCCAGCAGCGCTCGGCGGCACTGGGAGGGACAGACCGCTGGGGGTGAGGGTGGTGGGACGCAGCGGGGCAGGGAACCGCTTTGTCAGACTCAGCAGCGAGGTAGCGAACAGCTTTAGGTGGCATCTTAAAACCCAGCGACTCCTCTGTAAGGTGTCTAAGCCCTCGGCGCGTACAATAGAAGGGTCTTCTGATAGAAAAGGAAAACGTGTATAAATCTTTTTTTTGAACATAGGCGAGCTATGGCAGAGAAAGGGCTTGTGAGCCGGCTGGCCGGGGCTGGGTCGGAGCGGTCTCCATCGAGGCTGCTCATGCCGCTCTTCAGTTGTCCCCGGGCAGCCGTGGTAAGCAGACACACACACGTTACTTACACATTTGATAATTACCTGTTCTTTTGCCCCTCCGTCTTGTAGCTTTTACTTTGTTTCAATGATTTGCTCCCTTTGCCTGGAGATGAGAATTCCTCTTAGTTGTTTTTCTAGGAATTGTTTTCTCCGTCTTCCTGAAAGTCAGTCCAGAAACTGCTGGAGACCGATACCTCTAGAGAACTTGTGACTGTATACCAGACACTTCAATCACTACAGCAGTTGTTGCAGGGAGTTCTTCAGTTTCTGCTGGGTCATCCGCACAAGCCCAGCTTTTATTTTTACCCCGACAAAGTTCTGCGAGACTGTCCCCCGGCACCGGGAGCAGACGCCAATAGCCACGATGCTGCAGCGTTTCCCTGTGGAAGCGTTTGGATCTGGATACCGCTGGCTCCTCGCTTTTACTCCAGCTTTGTTGGAGAGGAGGGCTAGCACATGAATAGTGAATTTTTCATGGTGTTGGTGAAGGTGAAGTTTGCAAGTACCCCATATGCGTGTAGCCGTGGCTGTCATTTATGAGACTATCAAGAGGGTTTGTTTTCCCAAATAACCCTCTGAATTATTCTGTGTAATTAACTCGTGAACTTATTTAAAATGATAACGGGGTGGGGAGGAGGAGAGGAACTGTTGTGGAGCTTAGTAAGCCGATAGTATTGCATCACTTTTCCCCACTGATCGCAAGGTCGTCTCCAACAGCTGTTCAGGCGTAATTAGCCAACCCAGACTTCGTGGTCTGAACAATTGAAAAATTACAGGGGTCAATGACTCGGTGTCTTAAATTTTAATAAGTACATAAAAACAAAGTGCTGAGTTATTAAAAATTAATCCTGCTAAGCGGTTGTTTAGGCTTTTTGGAGATGCAAAACCTGAGCGTGTCCATTTGTCCACTGGGGCTGGAGAAGCGTGGGTGGTTATCTCTCTGGCCTGCACTGCTCTCCAGCAACAGTTTAATGGGAATGTTAAGTTTGATTATTAATTTAATCAAGGTCATACCTTGTTTATGCAGAAGTAGAATGAACTGTGGCCCTCAGTAATCCTTTCTGTCCTCGCTAGCTCAGCCTTTGTAATGCCTATAAGCTGCTCATACGAGCAGAGTTGGGATATTCACACAGTCAAGTGGATATTGTGCAAGTGTTGATTATAGTGTGCGGCTCCGTCTCTTCCTAAGTACAGAGACGTTCTATTAACACGGAAGGTAAATCTGTCAGCATTAACATTATAAGCCTAATTTTTTTTCCCTCCTCTTTTGGGGCTTTGGATCCTGGTTATAAAACTTGGTTCAGAGCTTAAAGCTTGGCAAGTGCGCTCTCTTCTCTCCGTGCATTCTTCAAAAAGCATTCAACCGTGGTGTTTATAAAAGAACAAATTTGGGAGCTTCTGGCTGCTCTGATTTTACAGCTTTGTGCGTGTGTGCCGTTCTGTGAAGCCATGAGAACTTGCTACAGAAGAAGGCGAACCCCTTCTCTGACCCACCTGGCATTGTTTTTGGAGGCAATTAAATGTAAACGGCACGCAAAGTAAGGAGGATAGGTTGAGCCTGGAGGTGGGTTTTGGAATGAGATGTTTATTTCCTTAAGCTGTGTGCAGAAATTCATAAAGGAATCCAGTAAGAATATTGGCTTTTATTTAAACGTAAAAGTATTGGGAAGATGCATGCTATTGGATTGCCCAAGGGATAGCTGGAAAAATTATGAGGTGCATTATACATACAATATCTGAATTTTCAGAGAGCTGGAGATAGGATATTAGATCTTTTTCCTCCATCCTGGGCACAGGCCTGTGAGTTAGCCAAGGTCATTGCTGACCAGCTGTCCGGCCTGCATAACGTGACTTTTTTTATACAGCAGTTCTTAAACTTTCCTAAACAACAGCCCCAGTGAAAACTCTGGGGGCCTCTTGGCCAAACTCCCCCCCAGAGGAGGAGAGGGCCGGGGAGGAGGACGTCCCGGGGCTGGGAGCTGAGCTTCACCATCCTGCTCTGCTCCGCTCCCTCCCAGCCTGACCTTGAGCCGCCAACGTGCCGAAACCCGCAGCCGGGAATATTAAGATTAAACCGACGCCGGCTTTCGTTTCCCGTGCTCCGCCGGGCTGTGATTTACGGCCGTAAAGTCGCAGCTGAGCGGTGGCCACGGGAGCGTGCCGGCAGCCACCCTCCGTCCCCCTTCGTCCTCTGCGAACCCTGTCCCACCGCACGGCAGGGTCACGGCCACGAGGGCCGGGGAGGTGGCAGGGTCCCCGGGTGCTCCGCGGTCGGGCCGGTCGGTAAATAGGGCGTATAACCCACCCGAAGGCATCGGGGTGCCTTCCCAGTGCAAGGAACTCGCGGAGAAAAACCTTCCTGCTTCTGAGCCGTACGGCGGGGACGAGGGGTGGGTGCCTCTCCAGACCTCTTTCTCCGCACCGCAAAGAAACCGCGGTGGTTTTCCCCTTTTAGTAAGGACGAGAGAGCAGGAGACCGCGGGCGGTGGGGCGGGGGGGACGGCCGTGGACCGTTCCCTCGCCTGGCCGTCGTTAGCGTACGGTCCTACGGGGTCGTCGCATCCCTTAGGAGCCGGCTGGCGTGGGCCGTCACCTTGTCCCCAGCATCACGGCTCCCCTCAGCCACCGGCGCTTGAGCTGCCTTTAACTCGTCTCCCCTTTTTTGTAAGCGGCGAGGTGAAAGAATAGCAAGAGCCTTATTAAGATGTTTTTAGATAACATTTGCTCAGCTGCGAGCCGGCAAAAGATTTTTTCAGAGTCTATTAGGCAGCCAGTGCTATTGAATCGTAAGGTTGATTTGAAAAATTGGCACCTAATGGTTTACAACTGGAATAAATTTCCGGAAATTGGACCGCGGAGAGAAACTTCTTTCTGCGTGTGTGCGTGCAGCGTGCTGGCGAGCCCGCGCCCCTGCGAGGGGCCGCTTCTCGCTTCAATCACCGCCCGGGATTTTTCCCTTCTAATTAGGGAACGCGAGGAGTTCGGATCAGCTTCTATTCATTTCTCTGTTTTGACAAAGCTGTTTGATGGGGAGAGGGTTGCTGGGGGGAGACTCTCCTCCTGGCTGGAGTCTCTTTCTCCCCTTCCCTCCTCCCGCCGCGTTTTGTAAAGGCCAAAGCCTGAGAATTCCTGAAAAATTAATGGGACCTCAATAGGTGCTTTGCATCCGCTGCTCCCCCCCCCCTCTCCCGCACCCACCACGGGTCACCGCTGAAAAGTTTGCAGCATAATAGCTGCACAGCAGCTGCTCTTTTGTATGTAAATATGACCTAAAGCGGTGCGGGGAGCCCCTCAGCCACTGTCACCCCGGCAGCGTGGCTCCAGACCGACCCGCTCCGGGTCTCTGAGATGCTCCGTCGAGATGCCGCAAATGTCACCGGCAGCTGTATCCCCATCCCGCTCCGGGGGTGCCACCGTCTCCTCCAGCATCAAACGTAATCACCGTGCTGCTAAATAATTTAAAGAGCTGCCTCAGAGGAGTTGGGGGTGGGGGAAAGGTCTCCGCCTTCAGAAAACATAAAGTCTCTCGGTTTAGTGTTTGAAATATTCAGAAGCGTCCTGGAGGGCTCTGAAATCGCGTCTGCCTTTTCGCCATTATAGAGGAGTCCTGCGCGGTTTTCATTACTGTTGTTATTATTATGCTATTTCCAGTTAGCCAGTGCTTGTTTTCCAGCCTGGCTTTAAAACGAAAGGTGCTGGGAAGGCTTCGTTTTTAAGTCGGACCCGACTGTGTAAGTCTTCCTGTTCTGTCTCCCAAGGTTTCTGACTGTACCTCTTCCATCGGGACAGACACCTGCTTCCCTGCCCAGCTTTGGTGCTCGGTTGAGAGTCCTTCAGTTAAATCTCCCTTTTCCTTGAAAACTTAAAAAGTTTCCAGTTTGCTGCGATAGTTACTTGCTTCACCCAGAAAAACCCCAGAAGAACAAAAGCCCAAGCCGGAGTGCTAAGCCGTGTTTACCATCTTGTGCCTCACACGTCTGGGATGGGACTCTCTGGGCCGTGGTCCGGCGTCTCCTGGGCTTCCCAACCCTTGACCTTCTGGATTAGCGGTGAAGGTGAAAGGCCTTCCTTTTTCCCTAAGTAGGTTGAGGTTGTTTTTATTCCCTTTGTTAATATAACACCCACCCCCAAAGGAAAAACACAAAATAAAGTGAGAAGTCTTCTCAATTTGGCAGTGTGTAAAGGCTTTTTAAAGCTAAACAAGAAAACCAATTATTTTTCTAACTGCTTTACTCCTTCAAATCTTTCACTGTAATGGAGATTTAGAATCCATCACTGTTTAGCTATTATTTCTGTGTAAACAGAGTCATGCCCTATTGCACCAAGCAAACAGTCAATTTTTTCCATTATACTTAGCTGCAAATAACAAGGGTACAGAATAGATGACCCGTTTTGGAGCATATTTTTCTCCGTGCGTCGCTCTGCGTGCCCGTGTCCCCAGAGGAGGGTGAGGGAAGGGTTAAGGCATCGCCCGGGCTTTGCATCGCCCTGTTCCTCCTCGCTCTCCCTGGCTTGTGCCCAGTGGAAGGTGCTCCAAGGAGGGCGATGGTGGTCCCCGAGGTGGTCCAGGAGGGTGAGGGTGGTCCTCAAGGTGCTCCAGGAGGGTGGGGGTGGTCCCCGAGGTGCTGCAGGAGGGCGATGGTGGTCCCCAAGGTGCACCAGGAGGGCGATGGTGGTCCCCGAGGTGCTCCAGGAGGGCGATGGTGGTCCCTGAGGTGCTCCAGGAGGGCGAGGGTGGTCCCCAAGGTGCTGCGGGAGGGTGAGGGTGGTCCCCAAGGTGCCGCGGGAGAGTGAGGGTGGTCCCCAAGGTGCTGTGGGAGGGTGAGGGTGGTCCCCGAGGTGCTCCAGGAGGGTGATGGTGGTCCCCAAGGTGCTCCAGGAGGGTGAGAGTGGTCCCCAGGGTCAAAAGGGATGCGGCGCAGGCGGGGGTGAGCAGGGCGCGCAAGGTGCGGGCGTCCCTTGGGAGGATTTCCCTGGCTGGCTGGGGAGCAGTTGGGACTCGGGAAGGTTATTTTTCATTCTCGTGATAGTTGGCTATGTCTGACTTTTATTTAAATGTGGGAGACTCTTGCAGGCGATGCGTGTGTTGTGTGAAAGTGTAGCGTGCAAATATGTAGCCAGCAGCTGTTTTTTAAAATTAAACAGACACTTGAGGTTAAAAATCCACAAGTTCAACGTTCACTTCCTTCTGTGCTATTAAGTTTGGATTGCATCCAAAAACTTGATAATTTTATTTTATGTCGTTGACTCTGTTTGTTTACATTTTGCATTTCATTCACATTTCACTGTTAGATTTTGCTTTCCAGCTCAGGCTTCGCTACTGGGGAGCAGTGTTCGCGTTGCAAGCTTTCTAAGGGGGCGGGGGGGGGAGCAGTCCAAATCCAACCCCTTGTTTTTATTTTATGAATTTTTTTTTAATGCATTTTAATGAAAGCACTATTTTTGGCATCTACGGGGCAGTAGCCGTCGGTGTCTGTGGTGCTCGCTGTGTGCCAGTGGAGCGCTTGCTGGGCTGTGGGCAGGGTACTGGTGCAGGTGGCTCAGGTGACTCAAAGCTGCAGAGCATCCTCGTTGCAGAGGAAGGTCCAGCTATCTCACAGGACCAGCTGGAAATGACAGTGGAGGCTGAAATAGTGATCCGTGATAAATTAATGCAATAAAACACCATAAGGGGCTCATAAAAAAAAAATAGCTTTGGGGACTCATTAAAAAAAAAAATAGCTGTAGGAGAAGTGCGTGAGGATGATGGAGTATGAAGGGGTTTTTGGCTCTGCCAAATGCCCAGGTATTTCTGGAAAAGAAAGGGACGTGCTGGTGCCTTTACACAAGACCTCAACTTGATCACCCTTCATTAAGAGAAGCGAATCCTAATTGGGACGTTACAGCAACGGGCTATGGAGATGGCTGAGGAAGCTAGAAGAGTTGTTCGGTCTAGGAAACCAGGGTGGGGGTGATGGCTCTCCCTGCCGAGGCGTACCGGGGGTCAAGCGCCCTGCGGAGGATTATTTGAGCGAGGAGCAGAGTCAACAAGAGAACCAGGGGCAGTAAGATTGATAGATTTAGCCTGGAGGTTGAAATTAAGTTTCAAACTATTAGTAAGTGAAAGGAATAACATACTGTTGCTTCAGACAGTGAAGGACTGTAAGATACAGGATGTCCCTTCCAGCGCTGAGTTCCCATGGCTTTTGCGCTTATATTTCATTCCTCTATTACAGTGCTTGACTTGCATGACTAAGAAAGGACTCTTCTTTTTTTTTTTTTTTTTTTCCCCTCTCTTTCTTTTAAAAATATTTTTTGTATAGCCTGTTCCCAATTGAGGCTTTTATTTGCGAAACAAATGCTTCTGGTTAGCTTCTGTATGGAATATGTCCAGCTTTAAATCATTGCCATGAGCAAAATTCATTGACAGTAAAAAAAAAAAATAAAAACCAAACATTCCCTGAGATGGGGCACTTTGTGGGCTAGTGGGAACTACTTTCTCTAAAGGAAAATAATATTTCTGTCTATTTCTGTATATATAAAATAGATGTACATACACCCCCCCACACAGGCAGTCAATGACGGCCTCCGGGCTTGCCGAGGCTCTGAGCGGAGCTGCGGCACGCCTGGAGCCGTGGCCGTGGGGCTCGCCTGGCTGCAGGGAACCGGGGACGTACCTTTTGTCCGGACGTGGGATAACACGGGTTTGGTACCTGGGGTTTGGAGTTGTGGCGGGGGGACGCCTGTCTCTTCTGACCGGCGGCTGGGAGCTGCTGTGACTGCACGGAGGGACTGGGCGGTTCGGGGAAGCGGGTTTTGTTGGTTTTTTGGCGATGTGGGCTGGTGGGGTTTTTGTTTGTTTCTTCAACCGTCTTAGCTCAAGGGAGCACAGATCAAACTGGAGTCTCATGGGGAGTTGTGTCCTTCTCACGCAAACCTGTTTTCCTCATTTTTTTTTTTTTTTTTTTTCTCCCCCTCCCTTTGGGCATGGAAGGAGCTCGCTCCAGTTTCCCCGTCACGCTCCTCCCTCGCCATAACCAGGCAGTGCCTGCAACCACCGCTTTCGCCAAACAGCATCTTGTACCAGAGAAGGGGCAAGAACTTCTGATTTAATCCCCCAGATGTTGTTTTCTGCTCTCGCTGATCTCGAACAAAGCAGGTGCTCCAGGGGAAGAGACCAGCACAAATCTGTCCCTTGCAGCACCGCAGGCTGTGCGACGGCCCCGGAGAGAGGGTGCTGCCTCCCAGCCGCGGCCAGGAGCGGGGTGGTGGTTTCCCGGGAGAGGAGGTGATCCCGCAGGCAGGACCGGAGCGTCCGAGGGGCGACAAGAAGTAAGGGGAGGCCGAGGAGAATCTCCTCGGGTTTGCGAATTGCAGATCTGCCAAAGCTCAGCGCTGGACAGCTTGTCTCTGCCGCTTCTCTCCTCCCTCCGCCCTTTTTTTTTAAATTCCAGAACAACATATTGAGGGGTTTGATTTGGTTTTGTTCTTGCTTTTGTTGTTCTAAAGCCATGAGCGTGTTTTAGGCAAACGTAATGAAACACTTGAAAAAAATAAAAGGAATGGAAATAACCTCATATAAAGTGGCAGAAAAAACCCACTGTCAGCATCGTCAGCTGTGCTCATGACAAGGCAGACGCTATTTCGGTGTGTCAAAGACACTTAAATTTGCTTCATCCGAGAACCCCTGTGTGGAGGCAGCGCTGCAATGCATCCGCTTCTGGTGTTGTACAAAGAGGCTGTGATGATCCAGGTCTCGAGCTGTGTTTTTGGTTTGGTTTGGTTTCTTCCAGGGTTGTTCTGGTTATGATTTTATGATCGTCTCAAATCTGCCAAGCTTTTGATACAGCATCTTAAACAGAGTTGTGTGAGAAGGAATAACAATTAAAAACCCAACCCCCCCCCCAAACTTCCCACCTCACCTTTGGTAGACTTTTTCCTTCACTAAATGGTTGGAAGAATAGGGCTGTGTAGGTTGCTTTGTCTTGCTTTGATTTCCAGTCTATTAGCACCTCACCTGGTAGCAATGCTGGTTTTGGAAAACCTTGTTTGTCAGGAGATGTTTACGGTGTGGATTTTGGGCCCTTGAAAAGAGGATAATTTTCTGAACTGCCTAGAGAAGCAACTGTCTTTTATCATGGTTATTGTTTGAGAGTATTAATGAACTGAAACCCATCATGTCACAAGAATCTGTAGCAAGATGTTTGTATTTTTTTAAAAAGGGAAGCAAAATTGGTTCTTCCCTTTTTTATTAAACAGTAATATAGGTTCAGACTCTGTTCTGGTGAGTCTTTAATTGGCACAAAAGGGCAGTTTAGCTTCATCTTAAGGAAGAGTTGTCAAACAAGCTGGAATTGTTTGCCACTCAGAAACATATAGAGCTATATATGATTTGCATCTTCCTTTCAACCATTACATAGTGCAGCAAGTTACTTCATTGGCATGAGAAGAGCGTCTAATGAGGACACTTCCCCATCTCTGATGCAATCCCTGCAAGAACTAGACATCTTAACAGAAACCTAATTTCTGGGCTGGAGATGGCAGATTTAATGCCCTGTGTATTGTATCTGCATTTAGGTGCTGGCCAAAGCAGCTGACTTTGGCAGGTGGGTGCTCCATGGAGCAAGGACGTAATGAGCCAGACTGTAACGTGCTCCGTATGAAATACAGCCCAGGCCTGTGGCGTGTCGTTCCCTTTCCCCATCCCCTGCATCTCTGGAAGATTATAAACCCCCCAGATCTTGTTTTGATCAGCATGTGGATGTTCTGGAGCATCTTGAATTGAATCAAAGCAGCAAGGAATTTATTTTTGCAAGGAAGCTTCTTAAATGAAAGAATTCCATTATGTAATTATTTTTTTTTTAAATCCATGCACTAATTCGCAGCAATTCCTTTAAATTCTGCTGCTTATCTCTCGTATAACATAGCGTTTTGGACTAGTGCTGGACTGTACTTCATGAAAATTGTTTTCTACTTCTTGAATGTTTTCTGGGGTTCTTTTTCCTGGTTGGAAAGCCGATGCCGTGCCGTGCTGCAGAACTCGCATGGTTCAGTGGATGTTCAGGAAGGGTAAGCGCGGTGTTTGCGTGGTAAGGGACGCGTACAGGCAACCCTAGATTTCCCGGTGGTGCGAGTGGCTGGGAAGCCTGGCGGGTCCGTGGATACTCGGCGGAGAGCCTCCGCTCCGCGGGCCTTGGCACCGCTGGGCAGAAACGGGCCGTCTGTTAACGCGTGCGTCTGCTTTGTGTCTCCGCTTCGAAAACAGGCTGTGATCGACCGCACAAGTAACTAAACTGGAACCCCTTTTAAAAATTCTATTTATTTGTTAAGAGGAAAGAGCACTAATAAGAAACCTTGTGCTGCAGCAGCAGGAGGTTTCCCCTCCGGGAACGGACTAAGCTCTCGGAGGAGCAGAAGCAAGCTGTGAAATGGGCCGTCCTGTCCCGTCCTCCTCCCCGGAGAGAAGCGAGCGTTCCGGGGGAGCTCTGCAGGCTGACCAGCGCTGCCGTGGGTGATAGTACAAATACCAGTACAAATACCAACCCAGGCCCCTGGGTAATCGCACAAGTCTCGCTCGGCCTGAAGCGTTCAGTGTAAACGCGGGCTAAAACCCGTCAGAAACGCAGGCGGCCTTCTCCGCCGAGTCGATCGTTTAACCTTTTGTTCTAATCCCTTTTGCTGCACTGACGATTTAGTAAAAGCCCAAGAAGAGGAGCGAGTGCTCTTGTTCTTTACGGGTCAGGACCGGCATTGCCGGCGTGGCGTGGGAGGGAAGAGCTGAGGATGCTGGAGAGGAGAGGCTGGTGGCAGAGTCGAGCGGGGACACGGCCCGTCTGCGGAGGAGAGCACTGGGGAGGTGAAGAGGGGCTGTGGTTAAGTGGCCGCTCCGTGACAGTCTGCTTTCCTCCACGTCGAACGGACGCGCGGGTACTTTTCAGAATAATTGCCGAGACTTCTCCGTTTTTCCTGGGGTTTTCTTTTCTGGTTTGGTCGGTGGAACGCCGGGCGTGCTGCAGGCCAGGCTCCGGGAGCCTAATTAGAGCAATGCTGTCAGCACGGGTCTGTCTTCGGGTAATTGGCACGGCGTGGCTGCGGTGGGCAGCCCCTTCTGCAGCACGCCTGGCCTTCTGCAAGCCTCGGGTGTTTCATCTGCGGTACGGCACGAGCCCCCCCCGCGTCCCCGCCAGCGCGGCACTGAGCGGAGCGAAGGCTGGCGGTTAGCAGCCCCTGGAAGAAGCTGTAAAACCCGAACAGTTGGCCATTTACTGCAAACAATGCACCAGCATGCCTTAACCTTTAGGTTAGCCGGTAACAGCAGAGATCTGTCCTTTCGGTTTCATTGAAGTGCGCAGCAACCTTTTAACAGCAGAGGAGCTGCAGAGCGGCTCTTCCAGAGCGGGTGTCTGGTGCCACTTATTGATTCGGGGGGGACGGGGGCACCCACTGTGAGTTCAGCTTCCGCTGCTTTATAGCACCGAATTAAAACTTCCTGCCAGAAACGAAGGGCTCGGTCTAAGCCCTCTCCTCCGCCACGCTCACGGCTTGAGCGTGCCCCCCCAGGCTCACTGTCCTCCTGGGATGTCCCCGTGCCGGGTGGGGGCTCGGTGGGCTGCGGGAGGAGCAGCACCTTAGTCCTGACCGCCGAGCCGCCGCGCTTTCTGCTCCTGCTGAAAGCTGTATTAAACACTCACCAAAGTCAGCAGCCAAAAAATACTCCCCCCCTCTACAGGAGGCAGGTGTTTTAATACCAGCGGCTGAGAATTTTGCTTGTGAAACTTGAAGGGAAGCGATTTAGTGAAAGCTCTCTGGTCGCGTTACGATGGTGGTGCTCGGTGGGCTCCAGGCTTGTCAACGTGGGGCTCCTCCGGCTGATAGACCGTCAGCGTGTCCTGTGCTGACAGCAAACCGTTAATTCAGATTTAAGCTAAACAGTGGGAGCGGGTAACGTTTGTTATTCCTACGTCGTTTTCATAGAAAAATGATTAAGCTAAGATCCATTTCATTTTATGGTCTTAGGAAGACGTGAAACCTTTCCTAAAGGAACTGCTTCTGTCCTGAATATCCACGGACCTTTCTGGGCAACGGTCAATGCCGGGGGGATTGGGGGCTGGTAGAGCTGGGCTGGGGGTATGGGGAGCACTGAGAGGTTTAGTGCCGGTCTCCCAGCTGTAAAACATCGAGGCGAGCTGTCAGCGTTGCCGGAGTATGGGGTAATGTGATTAATGTTCGTGAAGTGCTCAGAAGTGTCTGTGGCGAATGCTCTGGTCCCATTACACCACTGAATTCCTTCAACTGTTTTTTTTGCCGGCAGCGGGGTGTCTCTGACAGCCGGAGCCCGGGTTGCCGATGCCAGCAACAGCGCTGTGATGCCCGCCGCGCGATCCGGGGGGGATCGGAACGGAGCGAGGGGTTTTATTTGGATGGAGACAGCTTTTAGGTCTTGGGTTTCATTTTGTTGTTGTTATTGCTGCTTTCCAAATTCCCTTCCAGTCCATCTGCTCTCCTGACGTCCTTTTTATGTTGTTTGGAAGACAGGGAAGCGGTTGCATTGTGAGTGTGGTCAGGTCAAACTCCTCACTTTCATCCTTGCTCTCCTGTAGGTGATGGGTATTTGGGGAATAAACCGCTAAGAGCAGGGTTTAACAGGCCTTTGTTTGCTATTGTCCAGCTGTGCTTGAGACAGCAACAGAGATGGGGAACAATAAACAGTGAAAGGAAGTAGAGATTTTAAACAGACCTGTTTCTTTTCTTCCTATTCCGGTGTTCCCGGTATCTGACACATTTTGCTTTTTAGTCCCAACTCTATTAGTAAAAATAACAAGGTAAGGTGCATTCAGTACAGCACAGATTGCGATTTTGGCTGTTGCTTAATGTTTTTATGCATATACCTCCATCTGTGGGTATGTGTGTTTATGGTGGGCTGGCTGTATGTATTGAAGGTGCTGAAAAAGAAGTTTGCTGCTTCTTGAGGCTGTGTGGGAAGCTGGACACCTTCCTGTGTGAGGCTTCTTTGAAAATCCTGTCTCCAAGTCATGCAGCAAATGCCAAAGTCTTTACTTTTTTCTACTTGCCACTAGTTAAACCTGTGTTCAGACCCTGATGTGAAAGGTTTGCATGTTAATTTAATGTTATTTGTAAGGATATTTGCAAGAAGACTTCACTGTCTCAGGTCACCATTTTGAATTTTTTCCCCCTAGTTTTTATCATTTGGTCTCTCATATCTTCACGGGCTGTTTTCTCAGTCCCTCCTCCGGCCCATTTCTTTTTCCCGAGGCAGGGTGACTAATTTACACTGTCGATCAGAAAACGAAGGAACCTGGCAGAGAGCAGCATCGTTTGGCCGGTTTTGTTGCGTGAGCCATCTTTTAGTCTTGTACGTATTGCACACCGAGGTAAATCTTTCCCACTTAAACCGTTCTTCTCCACATAAGCTTCAGTTTCTCGTTTTGCTCTGCCGAGCGCTCCCGAGCATCCCCAGGCGCGAGGCAGCCAAGGGGGGCTGGGGATTGCAGCCGCCGGTTCTTGCCCCGCATTAAAAAGCCCAGGGCTCCTGCGTAATAAAAGAAAACGTCCTCACTGTGTTTGTCTCAGATCATAAATACCAAGTAAGTAATATTGTGCTATCCCTTTCTTTCATCTTTTTTTTTTTTTTTTTAAATTTAATCTCCGAGCGATTTCCCCGTTAGATGACTGCGGTCTCGCGGAAGGTGGTGCTCATGGCCGGGTTGGCACCGAGCCCCGCCGGCACCGAGCCCCGCCGGCACCGAGCCCCGCCGGCCGTGCCGCACGGGAGGGCCCTGCTTCGGCTGCGCCGTGCTCTTGGCTGCCCGGCACTTGGGACGAATTTGGAGGAGGCGCAGGTGAGGCCGGGCTCCGAGGAGGGTGCGTTTGTCTCCCTCGTCCTCTCTGGGCTTCGTGCCCACCCTCCTTGCGGGACGTTATCTGAATCGCCCTTTGAAAATCTCCACCTACTTCAGAAACGCTGTTTTTAATAGCCGCGCTGTTCTTAATTTTTAAACCCCGAGAGTGGCTCTCCGGTAGGAATAGAAACTGAAAAACAAAGCAATCAAAGGAAAGCTGTCCTACTCTCTGGGCATGTTTGGTTAGCGGCATCTCAGGGGGATGCTGAATCTAGTTCTTGAAACCGATGCCTCTCCATGGCGTGAAAGGCTGGAAAGTTGCAGCCCGCGGCATCTCTCAAACTCATCTGCGGCTTGTAATGTATATCGAATGGAGATATCCGTTCTGCTGAGGAGCGTATAACAAAAATAATCTCACCTATTCCACCCAAATAAATAAGTCTGAAACGAAATCTCTCGTCGTACTGTCTTTATAAATATCTTTTAAATTGAGTATGAGTGACAAGATGCGGTTGAGTCACTAGAAGAGCATCTCTGATAGTGTTGGAGAAGCCTTTTCAGATATATTTTATACCCCAATTGTCATTGCAGCCGTACGTACCCTGGCTGCCTGCGTTGCCCTTCACTGGCTGCAGGTTTTGAAATGACAATTGGTAGATTGAAGACGGTGATACTTCTGAATGCTGCTTGGCGTTTCCTTGATTGGGCCTGAATAGCCGGGAAGGGAAAAACGTCTCCCTGCAAGGGAGGGGAAGGGGTGCCGGCACTGCTCCTGGGGGGGCCACCTCCCCGTGCCCCGCTTCCCGGCAGCGGGGGGGGACTGGGGGGGACCGACCCGCCGCGAACACGGGAACTGGCAAATCGGGCTGCGCGTCCCTCGCCCTGGAGCGGGGAGGCTGCGTGTGCTTATTAGATTTTCAAATGTTATTTAGCTTGATTGCAGCCCTTTTACAAAAGGAGTTAAGACATGGATATAAAAGATAATAGAACTATAAATTGCAAGACAGGTTCTTATGAAATCAGTAAATTATCCATTTAGCAGTTTTGTGTGTGCTAATTTCATGTTGCTATGGTATCTCAAAATGGAGGAGGGAGGTCAGCCTGCAAAACACGGGGCTCGCACGAAAGGCGCGGATCTTTGTGGAAGACAGATAACGCATTGCACACAACCTTCAGCTGAATGATAAATTGCCTCTTTATCTAGCGTTGTCCAGGGAGATCCAAGGCAGACAACTGAAAGAGATGTTTCACACTAGCTAACGTTTTTTGGAATTAGACCAAAAATCACACATTTCAGTCTCGAAATCTGTTTAAGTATGCATTGTCTTAGTGGCATCTCTTCTCGGTCTGTCTCTGGAGATAGACAAATCACAACAGTCTGAAAGCTAACTTTTGGGGCCGCTTGCGTTCACGCTTACGTGTTACTGCTCTCTGCTATTTCTGGTGGCCAACGAAAGCTAGTTGTGGAAAATGGATTTTCTTCCAGCTGCTGTTTTCAAGAAGGGGGCATTGGTTTTGCTTGGGTTTGGGGGTGTTTCGGAGTAATGTATTAGTGGACAGAAAAAATGCCGCGTTCCTGCTAATCCATAGAAGTTTACCTATATTGCTTTATTACCCTCGTTGTGTGTGACAGCGCTTGGTGGCAATGGCTTGCTTGTTGGGGCGGGGGGGACGGGATGGACGCTCCAGTGTCAGCTAAAATTTTAGCCTTTCGAGCACATTAAACTTGCAGGCAAAACAGCAGGACTGTAGGGTTTGTAGGGTGGCAATGGGAAGAGATCTCTTCTAATGTTGATTGTCCTTTTGTTTTGTGTTTGCCAGCTCTTGCTGGAGAGATTTGCTGCAGGAAGATGCTCCTGTGGTCAGGGGATAGCTCTGTTGTCTGTTTGCTTTTTACAGAGCTGCTGGGGTCCCTTCTCAGGGTTCTCTGTTCAATTCCTGCGTCGTCGGACACTTGCATCGTCGCTCCTCGGGCATTGCCGAGGCACTCGGGCTGATCGTGCCTTTGTCCGGTGGCCAGTAACGCCGTGCTCGGGCAGCCGAGCCAGACTGGGAGAGGGCTGGCACCCCGCGCAGGTGGGTGGAAGGGGCAGATACGAAACCGGAGTGCGATGTTTGCGAGGGCAAAGTCAAAAACTTTAAAATGTGACTGAGACTCAGTTTCATTGCAAAACCACCGGGTTTGGAAAGTGTGAGTCTTCGGAGCTATCTTGGGTACAGCAGCCAGGCGAGAGTTTTATAGTGTGATTGTGTCTTAACAAAAATATCGAGTGTTTCCTAGACAAATGAGACGTAGGACAGAGCAAATCCACCAGGGTCGTAAAATCCAATTATATTCAGTCAGAGAGACGGGACTCCAGACTGGCATCTTCCCTTTTCCTGCTGCCTCCGCACAACCTACAAGTTCCCAGGCATCTCTAAGCACGCTGAAGCGAATCTGGGAGACTTCAACACAAATGACCAGAAGCCTGTAAGGCTGCATTACCCAGAGGGAAACAACAACCGTGCCACGACAGTGGTATCTTTTCCACTGTGCTTGGTTAATTGAGCCCACTGTGAATGTTCAGGAGCACGAGTAGCGTTTTTTGTTTTTTTTTTTTTTTTTTTTTTCCCTGAGACACCAAATGCGGAAAATATCTGTGTGCAAATGGGGAAGCATTTGTGGTCTTTTGCACTGAATAGTCTTAAGTCTTCCTGCTGGCACACATGCTAACTGCTGCTGCACTTCAGGTAAGAAGATAATGATCACATCATTAAGACACCGCTAAAGCTGGCATTACTTGTTAGGTCAACATATCGATCTTGACATTACGCTGCGAGATTTTTTTTTTAGATAATGCCTGTCCATCCTGCCTCTTCCTCGAGGAGGAGGAAGGAAGAGAGAGAGGAAACACAAAACTAAAAGCAACTTGACACAGGTCTTTTCCCCAAAATAAAAGCACTTTGCCCCTTAAAAGATTTGTTCTGCTGCAAAGGCTCCTGCCTTGTTGCTGCCGATTGGATTACTGGCAGATTTCCTTTAAGTCGATAGAAATCCCAGGGGAGTTGCTGGGCTCGTGGGCGGATAATTTGGTCATTCTAAAAAAAGACTCTCCTTTAGCCTTTTGCGTTTGGGTGCGCAGTGCCTTCCCGGAGGCAGATGCGGCCCCTGTTCCCCTCGGAGAGCCCACTCCGCTTCCCGGGCACGGCCGGCAGCGTGAATTAGCGCTCGGAGCTCCCGAGATTTGCTAGTATGGGTTGGTTGGCGTTTGCGGAGCTGGGTTCCGCGCGCCCGCGGATCCTGCCGGACTCGGGGCGTCATCCCGCGTGGAGGTTCGTCTGCCGGAACCGCGGGCTTTGCCGGGGGGGCTCCACGTCACGGGTGGCAGGACCGGACGGGGTCTCCGCTCGCCGTGGGCGGCTGTAGCCCCTGCAGGTCGTTGACCGTCCACAGGTGAATGATCCATCAGGCAGCTCCCCGAATAGCCTGTCCGTAACGCCACAGCTTTCCTTGGAAGCTTGGTACGCGTTTGCGTTGCACCTATGTACTGAGCATATTGGAAATCTTGGAAATACCCTTCCTGTCTCGCTGCAGAAGAAAACCACCTCTCACTTTTTAATAAATTTCTGCTTGTCTTGTTATCTCTTCTGTATTGAAGCTGTCCAAGCTAGTTTTTCTCGTTTCACCGGGCTCTTTTTATAGCATGCTACTTAAGGGCGTTTTGTAAAAATAGCAGTAGTTTTGCTTTATATATGTGTGTGTGTTTTGTATCACTAAAGCTTTATTTGGTATTTTTATGTGAGCTTGCTGACTGCACTTTTAAGGACTTTTAAATCAAAAACGATAGTTCAAAAATGCATGATGTTTTTCAGCCTCTGACTTCCAGAGAAGCAGGGCTTACATCAGTGCTGAGCTAGTTTAGTATCCCTCTCTAAATATATTTCATTAAGAATGGTCCATATGGTGTGTCAGGGAGAAGGGGAATGCAGAGCAGAACCTGTGTCTGCCAAAGAAAACTGTTTTGATCTAATGTTCAGCATAGTACAACTTTGAGAGAAAAAAAATAAACATTGTCAGATGGGTGCTGCCAAATTTCACGATTTATCAAGAATTTCAGGCTGTTCAGTGATATTTTTTTTTTCTTCTGAATACTCCAGTTTCTGGAGTCTTGTGATTTACACAAGACTGTTCATTTTAATTTTTAAAACATATTGTAGAAAACAGCTTCAAAATATGGAACCAGGAAGCTCTAGCGTTACCAGGTAAATAAAATCCTCAACTGTATTATATTTAAAATCTGGTGGCTTTTTAAGTGCATCTCCTGATTTGGAGATGGTGGGTTGTGGGATGTCAGAGTCCACGTGAGGCAGGAACTGGGAGAAAGGTAGCTTCTCGGGGGCATTAGGTGTATTTTTTTTATTTTGATCATTTCCAGTATAAATCCGTCTGACTTGTTCTCCTGTTTTCTTTGAGCTTCACTGCTTTTGCATGCTGCTGCTGAATTCCCAATAAAGGCAGTTAATGAGCTGTCGTGGCCGCTTGGCCAAACAAAATCCAGCTGCTGCATCTCTGCAGCCCTTTGCATCTGCACGGATGCTCTGGACAGATGAAAGTTTGCTGTTGTCCTCGAAGAGCCTCAGTCCCATCTCCATGCTTCCCATCCACCTTCAGTGCTCATTTCTTTGAAGGTGGGACAAATTAAAATGCCAGAGTTTGAGAAATGAGCTGTTTTCCCTTCCACGTGCAGCCCTGCCTGAGCCCCAGCCCTTCCTGACCCGTCCTGCTCGGTGGCGGTGGACGCTCTCTTCAGGAGTAAACCCAAAATTTTCTCATGGTTTCCTTTAGTCTCATTTGAACTCTTTTTTTTTTTTTTTTTTTTTAACATATCCAGTGAAGTTTTCCAAGTTTGTCTGAGGTTAATTCACACCAATAAACAGAACCTTCTGTCACTAAAATGTACAGCGTTTTATACCTTTTGGGCTTACTCTGGGAAACGTTTGGAAGATGCCACCTAATTAGAGTCTGGGGAGCTGAAGGAGCTGGTTTTGAATTTCTGACGCTCGAGACAGATGTGGTTTTGATCCTTATGATCTCCCTGGGGACCCAGTGTGTAGATCTAGAAAGTCTGCAAATCCCGTCTCGGACAAGAGGAGGTCAGTGGCAAACGGGAGGTGGGAGCGTGCCTGCCGAGGGGGGGCAGGGGGGAAAGCTGCACTTCTGCTTCGCTAAGGAAGGGTCTCGGAGAGCCGGCTGTCGAAAGGGGCGATCGGAGTTGGGCAGCAATTTTCAACTCGGACCCTCCTTGTTTAATTTGACCTTCGGAGCGATGAAGCCGGCCTGACTCTTCAAATCAGACTGCTGTGTCTGGGACTGGGGAGAGCCAGCGCCAAACCTGAGGAGGTGGAGCCATTCCTGATAACTCCGTACGTTGGGCTCCGAAATCGGCGTTTTTGCAGTGATTTGCTGGGGAGGCGGTCAATCCAGCATAACTTAAAAACTAATAGAAAGTAATGTTTCAGAGGTTTCAGTGATGCGAAGTTGGGAGAAGCTGAAAGGGCGGTGTGCCGACGGACAGCAGCTGTGGTTCCTTTAACGCGGTGTTTTGCAGAGCTCCTCGTGCAGAGATGTAAAATCTCACTCAGGTTGTTGGTAAGCTTAACGTAAAATATGGAGTCTATTTTTATGACGTTACAAAATGACCCTTTACGGTAGTTAAGTGTTCCGAGTCAGCAACAAGTAAGTAATGTAAAGTATTTATTTCCATTACCCATATTCTCCTGGCGTCACAGTGCTGGGAAAGCCCTCAGGGGCTGACGGCGAGCGCGCAGGAAGGAAAACCGTCACATCGCCTTGAGTTTTGGTAGCGTTCTGGCTAATCATTGTAGAAGTTCCCCTAAAGAGTCTCCCAAGCTCTCACCGAACAGGACGGGAGTGACAAGGGGAGTTGTTGCTGCGTGTTACAGAAAAAGCCAAACGAACAGGCACCTCCGGGACGAGGAAATGCCGAGTCCTGCACGAGGTCTGTACGTCGGGGAGAGTTTTACTTCTGGCCCCGATTTGTCTCCTGACCTGCAACAAGTTGTTGCTTGTGCTTTCCTCCTCCCTACTTTTTTTGGGTCCTATCCGTTTTGGTTTTTTTCTTGTTGGGTTAGCTTTGAATTTACTGCGTCGAAGCAAATTTTACAGGAATAAAATGGGGAAGGTTGCGGTAGCAAATGAGGAGACTATGAGAATGAGTTGAAAGGGCCTGTGTCCTACAGCTGGAGCAGCGAGGTTAAAATCTGGCCACTTTTAGCCTGGCGCGGATTTAGTTGCGAGATCAGCACTGTAACCTTATGTAGGGAAGGGGTATAAATCTCGTTTCTTGAGGCACTTAAAACTGGGTTAGCAAAAGCATGAGCAAAACACAGTAGAGAACACTTTTGCCTCAGCCTCGTGGAGGTGGGACAGATCTTTCTACTTTTTCTTAAAAACATTTCCCAGCTTGCAGCCAGCACTCGAAAATGCACTATTATAAATTTGTGAATCTTTTCGTTGCTTGTTTCCGGGTTATTTTTCTTTCTTCCTTTTTCTTTTCCTTTTTTTCCTTGCCTATTTTAAGCGTTGGCTACAAAATGAATGCTCTGCTTACTACAGTCCTTTGTCATGTAGTGTTTTCAGCAGACACTCAAGAATTAAATATGCACAATTTCCATAATACTGATTATCCCTGTTTAAGTGCTATTTTAGAGGGTATTAATTTCTGTTGCAGTAACAGCCACAGCACTTAGCACCACCAGCCCAGTTTTCCCTCTGTGCCTGAGACTCCGGTTTGGTGCGAGCCAGGATTTGGCCTGAATTTCCATCCCCCCCACTGGATTTAGCCCCGCTGCTCGGAATGGTAATACATTTCTGTGCTGCCGACAGCCAGGGCCAGCCAGGGCCGGGAGTTGGTGCTTGGTTTGAAGAAGGCTGCCTCTGTCACTTCTGATATCTTCTGGGTTTTGTATGCGGAAACACAAAGCACAATTAGAATACAGTTATATATCCTCATAGTTATTAAAGCTTGGATTAACATGACATAAAGTTTTGTCTGGGGAGCCTTTTGCTATGGCTCAGGGAGCATTTTTGTGTGACAGTAATAGGCTACAGTTAATATACTTGAATGATACCAGAATCTGTGTAATAAGACAGAACAAAGGGGGGTTATTTGAAGCTGAATTACAAAGGTGGAATTATCATTGTGAACAATCCACTGAGATCGCAGCTTAATTATTGTATCTTGCTTTATTCCAGCATAATAAAGTGTAGTCAGTGAAGCAAAGTTAAGAAAATACATATACACATCTCGGAAGGACATCTTGTCACTCATGTGGGATTGATGTGTGGACCCGTCACCTTATTCTCAACAACAAAATCCTCTCTTCGCCCGTTTTTGCCGTTTGTTTGATTTACCGAGCCTGTTTGCCATGATTCAAGAGTCTCTTGTAACGTTTCTCGGAGAGATTCATCGCTGGGACATAATCCATTCAAATAGCTTTTGGGCAAGAAATGAGAAGTGTTGGAAGCCAAGAGGTTTCAAACAAAACGTTCAAAGGCAGCCGTAGGGCCCTGCAGAGGCAGGGAAGGCAGGGCTTTGTTCTTCTCCAGGGCGCAGGGGAGAAAAAGGAGTGAAAAGGTGGGAGCTTACTTTTGAATCCCCTTTTCCCGGCGAGGTGCGACGCACAGCCTCCGCTGCCCGGCCATTCCCTGGGAACGCTGTGCTGGGGGGGCCCCGGGGGCCGGGAGCTCTGGGGAAGCGGGGAGAAAGGGCACGTCCCGTGCGTTTGGGTACGGGGCGGGTGGAAAGGGCAGTTTTGGAAAACTCTTGCGCGTAGACGTTGTTGCGGCCGACAGCAAAAACCAAGGCATCCTTCTGAAAAAAATAAATGGGACCCAAGCGTGAGAAGTGAGCAGCGTGCGTCGCGTTAAACCCACGTGTAATAGTGGTGCAGTAAACAGGGTGCCTTCTTCTGCGGGTAGCTCGGGGGGGGGCGGTGAAGGCGTTTGGGTTCTCTTTCTGTTTTTTTTTTACCCCTGGTCAGCATGGTGACGGGTTGAGGCAGCTTCCCCTGGACGTGATCGGCGTCCCCGTGCCGGGGAAAGATGCTCGGAGGCGGGGACGGCAGAGCCACCTCCACGTCCCCTGGGAAAACACGCCGCGACGGAGCGCCTCGTTGCCACGATTATATCGGGGGTTTTGTTGAGAGAGGACGGCGTCTGTGGCCCGATGCTGGTTTAATGGCTGAAATTTGTCTTTCCCCATCGACAGGGTGCTCCTGCTGACCTTGTGCCTGTTCTGACCCTGCCGGGGTGCCTGCCTGGCCGGGGAGCCCTTGCTCGGTGGTTTTTTGGCCATTCTCACGTGTAGGGCTTTATTGAACCATCTTGCATTTGTACTGAAAGTTAACTGTCTGCCTGTGCCTTGAATCCCCGTTGTATGGATAATAAGGGTGGAGGAGGGTCCTTTTTTTAATTTTCATTTATAAACTGAAGAAAATCGTTTCTTTTTCACAGAAATCATTTTGATGATTTAAGTAGCTGCGGGAGGTTGAATGGCTTCAACATGGTTTTAAACAAAAAAAAAAAAGAAAAGAAAAAAAACCAGCACAGAAAACACTGTTTTTTCTGTAATAGGCTTTAAAAGAGTAGTAATATGGTTCCAGAAATCTGGGTACGGTGATTATGCCTGTAATCCCCGCGCTGTCCAGGGGTAATTAAAAATTGCAGCTGAACCTTGGTTTCAAATGACTGGGTTGAGGCTCTGTCAAACTAATGAGAGCTTGCGTTGTTGACACGTGTAAAACTCAATTTACCCACCAATAACCGCCGTTTGTGGGCATTAAATCTCTCTCCAAACAACGTGACACTGGGGCACAGCGGGATGCGCTCGCGTTCGAGGGGCTGGGAGAGGGGCTGAGGTGTGAGGAACTGTGCCGAGCCGCAGCCAGTGCCGCTAATTGCTTTCTTTTTAATATTGTATTCAGCCTTAATAGCCCGTTCTCCTGGTGGATTGCCTTTCCCAGCATTTATTACAGCATGCCAGACCGGAGAGCGGGAGGGGGTGGAGCTGGAGGGAATAAAATCAAGGTGGTACTTTAAAAATCCATCCCGACAGCCCAAACTGATGCTCCGGTCTGAGCTCCCTGATTGAGCTCAAATTAAAGGGGACCAGGCTGCCGCGAGCATCCCGAGGTCTTGAGTGATCAAAATGGCATTTCACGTCCAGTGCTCCTCGTTTCGTAAAACCCTCGGGACAGCAAGCGGGCTGGGCGGCGGGTTACGGCGGGGCGGCTGGCGGCCCTGATTGCTGCCAGCGGTTACTGGTAACGGTGGTTTTTTGCGCTGAACAGGCTTAATAGACACGTTCCCACAAACAGCTTCGGGCTTCTGTCTTCTCATCGAGACTTGCTGGCGTGTTTTAAAAGAGGTAAAGGGAGAGTCCAAACCCACGAACGACAGAAATCAGAGGTAGTGCTTCGCTGACGTTATTTCTCCTCTCTTGAAGGTGGGCGAAGTGCTGTAGTGCGAGTGATGCAGGGATGTGAACGGGGCTGTAAATCCAGGGAAATGCGCGCTGCCAGCTCTGGCTGTTTCAGTGCCGGGGCAGAGCTCTTTTCTTTTCAAGCAGATTGTGAAAATAAACCCAGGGACTTGTATTCTCCTGTTCCTATCACTACTTTGTGACAACGGGAAAATCACTTTTAGTTTCAGCGCATCGGTGCGGTGAGCTGCTGGAGCAAGCAGCGTGTCTCTGTGCGTGTGCAAGGAGTGGTGGGGCTCTGACCCAACAGCCTTAAGAAAAAAAAAAAAAAAAGGGCCATAAATCATCAGTGTAATGAGTGTCTGAGTACAGTTCTCTGAATCCCCACCTCGGCAGCAGCCTGCGCTGGAGTCGGGGACGTGGGCGCGAGCTGCCTTCCTCTGCCTGCCGCGAAGCCCGGGGTTAGAGGGGGGGCTTGGACCCCCGGGCCGGCAATTCGGCACCTCCTGGAGTGCAGCAGCGTGCGACGCTTGTTGCAGGAAGAGCCTGGGTTGCGAGTGTTTTTTCCGTAAATTAAAAAAAATCCCTAAATGTAGAGATAGAAGCTATGTTTGATTTGGAGTTGAAGGACAAGGGAGGAGAGAGATCTGTTTAGAAGGAGTAGCCCTGGAAAAATATTCTTAAACATGCAAGTCAGTATATGAAAAGAATAAAAGGAAAAAGGATCTAGCAGGAAATAAAATGAAACTTTTTTTCATTACAGTCGAGGGAAACTTAGATGAGTTTTTCTTTGCTAATAAACTACACTGTTTCATTTTGCAGCTGAGCCTTCTGCTGAAGCTGACTGTGGCAATTGTTCATACCTTTTTTTTTTTTTTCCTTAAACTCTGGGCAATAAAAAAGTCCTTCATGCATCAGGAAACATAGTAATGCAATACTTGTCTTATCTTCACACTTATTCAGCAGGTATTTACAAAAGGGCAGCAGGAAGCTCTTTAAACTCGATCCTGTTACTTTGCTCAGGATGTGTCTTTATCAGATCTGTTTACCTGTGTCTGTCCTACACTGGAATTGTACTGCAAAGGCGTCAGTAAAAAAAAAAAAAACCAACAAAAAAAAAACCAACCCAGAAAACAACCCTCGGTTTCTTGTGAATAGAGTTTTTCTCAATATACTGTATAACAGGCAGGGCTCCGAGCTAGTTTTTACTCTACGACTTAAGGGCACTGAATGAAAACCCGTAGGTTATTACGGTCCATTTAGTGGGTGAGAAAGAGCTGTGCTTTAAATGCTGCGTGTTTGTACTCTCGAATGCGATAGAGAGGTGTGTGATTAGGTTATTTCTCTGTGGGCTTTGTCACTGGGGGAACAGGAACTTCTTTTCTGCTCAGAGTAATGTGATGATAACACAGGGATGCAGGGAGTGGTGGTGTGCTGACCAGTGGGTCCCTTAGGTCTTGATTCCAGAAAGTACTGAAAAGGAAAACGTGCAAATGCCATTGTTGCCTTCAGAAACCAGGTCTTGGAAGGACTTAATCGGACTTAACCGTGCGCTTGAAATCGAGCCGCGCTTAAGAGTAGTTCCCATTTGTTAGAAGTTGTTCCTGGAATAGTAAATGCACGGCTTGGAGCCCGATGTGTTGTACTTCGGTGTTCAGAGAGATGGTTTCTAATGCTCTTTCTGGCATGTGGCTTTGAATGGTCTCTCTGCATCTCGTCATTTGGCATGTTTGTTTGTAGCAACCGAACCAGCTGCTCGTGTTTTAGTGTCGCCTCAATAGGGAAAACGCCGGGTTTGGAAAGAAAAGGCTTTACCCTGTATGTAGCACACTTCATCCAAGGACCTGCAAGTGCTCCACAAATATTTG
Organism: Aviceda cuculoides; assembly: GCA_035590195.1. Lineage (NCBI taxonomy): Eukaryota > Metazoa > Chordata > Aves > Accipitriformes > Accipitridae > Aviceda > Aviceda cuculoides. Next base: position 1,767,722 of record JAVJGG010000085.1, read on the forward strand.
AAGCTCCTTCTCTGCTGAGAGAGGTTGTAGCCTTATTAGTTCTGGGTGTTGCTGGGTCCAGCTCCCATGTGGAGCCCCGGAGGAGGCTGGATCCTGCCCAAGCCCCGAGGGCTGCCGGGGCTGCTGGAGCCCGCTCTCCCTGGCTAGCATAAGCTCGCCGTCGCATGCCGCGGGCGAGAGCGGCTCCGGCAGTGGCCAACAGCCTCGGTGCCCGGCGTCGCGTGCGGAGAGGCGGATTCGAGCTCCCAGGCTCCGGGGGGGAGCAGGTGAAGGCTTCTGGCCGGGGGTATTTGCTGCACGGTTTGTTGGTGGCCCAAAACAGTCCCTCGCATAATTTTGATGGGTTGTCACTGTGCACTTTAACACTTTTTTTTTTTTCCTCCAGGAAAGGCACTAATTCAGACATCCTCTGCCTGCCTGTGTGGAGCGTCACGGCGAGGTGGTGGTGGTGGGGGGGCTGCTGGGTGGCTCGAGCAGGAGGGTGGCCCTCTTTGGAGGGGTGCAGGTCCAAGCCAGCCTGGCCATTAGCTGGCTCCACAGCTGTAAAACCTGAGTTTCTTGCGTGGAAAATGCCGTGTGCCCTCGCAGCCTGGGAGCTGCGTCCTGTGGCTGCAGCAAAGCGAGCAGAGATCGGCCGAGTTTGAGCCGATGCTGTAATTACATTAAATGACAACGTCCCTCTTGCCGCAGCCCAGAAAGGAGGACAGATACTTAAATTTGTTGGCTTTTCAGGTGATGGTATTGCTCAGGATGGCTAAAGCCCATCAGGAGAGAGAGGGGGATACACGTCCGCCGTCCGTGTGCGGCCCCGTGCGTTCGCCAGGAGCTGCCTCTCCTCATGGAATTGCCATGGTTCCCAAAATCTGCGCCGGCCGGGCCTAGCGGGCAGCACCTCTTAAGTATCGTTGGGCAAAGAAAACAGATTGCAACTTTGCAGTGCTAATATGCAAACGAGCACCGTGAAGGGAGGAAGAATTATTTCTGCTGACGGCAGCTAATGTTCCGTGAAAGTAAAATCACAAACCGCCTTGCACCTGGCTTGCTGAAGCGCTGGAGGAGCCACGTTCCGCCGGTGCCCCCGCGGCGGGATCGTCTCCGTGCGGGATCGCCTCCGCGCGGCCGGCGCGGAGGAGAGCGGCCCCTTTCCTTGCCCTGCGGCACCTTCGGGGGCATTTAACTGGACGGGAGGGCTCGGCCCGGGAGTCCTCTGGCGGAGTAGAGGAGCTGAGATGAACTTCGGTGTCGTGGGCTCTTGTGGTTGTGCTGGGGCTCTTGTGATATTTGATATGTTTAAGCTTCGGTTCGAGTCACGTGGAGTTCTCGGCATTTGCGTTCAAAAGAGCAAAAGTTCTCCTGCGTTTCAGCAGCAGAAGCTTAAACATGTAAACCCTAATGGCTCCCGTGTGAGTGCCAAAAAGAATATTTTAAGATTATTGTGCGTGCATTTAGAAAGTACAGTGTGTGTGTGTGTGTGTTTGTCTTACGGTTTTATCTGGTGGTAACTCCTTCAGGCAGCTAGTGAGGGGACAGGGCTGGAGCAGGACGGATGGAGCTCGGGTTCTTCATTCATTTGTGGATCTTGCAAAAAAACACTTACCAAAAGTTACTTAGTTTTTGGGGAAATTTGTAGAAAATAATGCACGATACATGCATGTGCATGTGTACAGGGAGACATTGCATAAATAGGTGGACAAGGATGCATGTGGGAGAGAGATCTCCCGATGCCGGCAGGGAACCGAAGGCAAAGATTTCCAGGATCGTGGTTGGCTCTGGGGCCACATACGGGTCACTTAAAAAGCCTGTAGCTTAATTTCCCTTCTAGGCCCACCCTCTTCCTTGTCTATTAGATGGGTAAAACACAAAGATGTTTTGAGGCAGGGTGAATTAAATGTTTGTAAGAGAGTTTGGAGGCTCTCCAGCAGATGTTTTGAACTAGATTCTGTTCTTGCCTCTCCAGCAAAGGGCGGCAGCAGGAGCTCCGTGATTTAACACTGGCTTCAGATTGAACAGGATCAGAATATGCTCCTTCTTTTGCTTTTTATGCATACTGAAGTGTTTTTAGCTGTTGACATACATTTTAAAGTTATCAATCGCTCCCTGTCTCATACTGTAGCACGGACCAACTTTGATCACAGAAGAAATTTCTGTGGCACCAGTTTCTGGCAGAAATGTAGATTGGAGTTTTATTGTAGCAGCGATGGAGGTGCTGCTCTGATTCACAAATACGTTTTGTTAACCAAATGCTACAGCTTTGTGTAAACATGTGTATCGTGTGGCATTAGATCAGTCTCCTTCCAGAAACAAGTATCGATGTCTGCTTTCTGTCCTTTGTTAGGTTAGCTTGTGCTTTTTTTTTTTTTTTCCAAAGAAAGCGGCTTGTCTAGGATGGGGGATGTGATTGTGTGTACGGCAGCAGACATCCGAAATGCTGGCGAGGAAAGAGGGGAGCAGCTCTGTCCCAAGAGCCGTGGCCCCGGGAGCGTGGGGTCCTCCAGCCGCTGTCCCCCACAGCCCCGTCCTCTCGGCAGCTCTCCGGGAATGCCGCAGGCTGCAGAGCTGGCTCCGGCTGCGGCTTGGGTTGTCCTTACCTCGAATCCCATCCGTGGGCAAAATCCCACCGCCGCGGGACTGGTGTAAGCTGGTGTGGCCCGTCCGCTGGGCCAAACGCGGGCGATGGCCTCTGTCGGCGCGGAGCCGGTTCGCGGTGGCCTGATGCTGCAGCAAAGGTGTGTTCGTCTCCCTGTCCAGCAGGTAGTGGTGTGTCCCTGCCTTGCTGGGGCGTTGGGAGGTTAATTAACACAAAAATGCTGTGGTGCTCAGACGCTGCCCTTTGTGGCCAAGCCAGCCTGTGTGTTATGCTGGTGGGTACAAAAAGGGTCACCGTGGCAGCTCTTGCTTTACTTCCGTGGCGTTTGTCGCGTCTGCTGCCATCCAGAGATGTTTCAGGCACGTAAGAGGTCCTGAACGGCGGCATTCCGGGACCTGCGCCTGTCCCCACGGACCACCGAGGCCGTGAGCGTTTGGGCACTGGGTAGTGCCACGTCTCTTCCCGTTCTCAGCAAAAGATGCTGCTCTTCGCGGTGAAATTTTGAGTGGGTTTGTGCGAATCTCCATCGGTGCAGGGCTGTGAGTAGCACAGCATCTAGGAAATTGTTCTTAGTCCATCTTCTGTGGTTTGTGTGTGTTGCTAGTGACCACGTGGAGTCGAGTCTCGGGTTCTTGCTGTAGGGTGGTCGTGTGTACCCACTGTACCCTTTATCCATCGGGATCTCAGAGCGCTGAACTGCAGCTGGATGTTTATTAGCTGCAGCACTGCTGGCCTGGGAGAAGGGCAGGAGGATCGGGGATGTCTCGCTGGCTCCTGCAAGCTCTCCGAGATGCGGTCTCGGTATTGGCTCCTCTGACTCGCTTATTCCGTTTCAGAAATGCAGCGCTGGAACCTATTTTCCCCGTCCAGCTAAGGAGACCCAGGGGACAGCTGCCTGTGCGCTGGCGGGCATAAATTGTTCTGGGCAATTAGACCTGGCTGCAGGACTTGATTGCGGAGATCGGATCCAGCCCAAGGCTGGCTTTGCTCTGACGGAGGCAGGCTATTCTGTCTCTGCAACGGCACAGCGAACGCGTGCGTGCCCTGCGGCCAGGGAGAGGGTAGCACTGCGATGGTCTCGCTCGGCTCTCTGTGTCACTCTTGTCTTCGGCTCGATTTCCGTTGCGAAAGGTATCCCTGAAGTACTCGGTGTTACAGGTAACTGGGAGATGAGGGCCACCTCTTCAGGAGAGAGTAGCTGCCAGTGCCAGGATGAATGAGGAGCTGTAGCGCTGCCTCCTAGAGTGGTTTGTTCCCTTTTTCTTGCAGGGACCCCTGCGCCTCTCTCTGGCGGTGGTCCTGGCTGCACAGGTATATCGTACCTTTTGGAAAAACGTCCCTGGGAGCTTGTACAATGCCAACCATTCTGCTGGGTGGAGGTCGTTATCAACCCAGGCTGACGTTACACCATCTTACTGGCACTGGCCTTGCTTCTTTTCCTTCCTCTTTTCATTGCCTTGTCCGCAGCTGGTCCCGTAGTGGCACAGCAGTCCCTAACGCTGAAGAAAGAACTGTCTTTATGTTTCTGAGTTGTTTGTTGGTTCATTGGGGTTTGATTTTTTGGTTTATTTTTTTTTTTTGCAAGAACCTCATCTTCCCGGTTGGTGGTGTTAGCTACTGTACGCCGGAAATCTGATGTGGACAAGGGAAGTTCTCAGCCAAGACAGCAGGTCAAAGGAAAACTCAGAGAGTCCTCTCAGAGTTTATGACTTGATCTGAGCATGGCAAAGAGCCTTGCTTTCATCAGTACTTTGTATTATTAATGCCAGAGAAGGAATTCATGAGAAATCATCTATGGAGTCATTTTTAACATGTCCTGCCGTGGAAAGCTGGTTTTGCTGGAGAGCATTAGCCATTCTTACGCCCCCCTTGGTAGAGTAAGCATTGCGTAACATGTCGGCGTTTTGCAGGAGCATTTTGAAGTCCAAGAGTAGCCACCATGCTTTTTGGCAAGCATTTGGGATGCTCTTTGCCACGTCACGGCTGGTGAGCAAGCCCTAAGATTAACGTGATTGAGTGACTGTTTTAATTTCAACCCCGATGGAGCAAAATTAGTTACAACGATATGTGTGTGTTGAATAAAATTGTAGTTTTATTAGCTATAATTGCTGAAGACGACTTTTTAAAGACTTGACTGCTGGGGGGGAAGAATTGCCAGCACTGGAATTTGTTCTTGCACAGTACGGCGTTGATCGTCATCGCGGGGCATAATCCGTCGGTCCTCGGTCGGTAAGTCGTGGCTGCGAACCACTGGGAAGCGCTCAGCGAGGGACCTCGCCGCCTGTCTCCGGCCCCCCCCCGGGGAGCGCTACGCAAATCGTGCCCCATCCACGGAGGCTGTCGATCTCTCGCCGCGCGGCCGGGAGCCGGGGCTGCCTGGTGAAGCCGTAGCGGTTGACGCTTTCGGCCCCTCCGGGTCTCCGGGTTTGCTCCCTGGCGCCTGGGCCGAGTCGGCAGCCCTCGGGGCCGAGCGCGGGAGCGGAGCCCTGGAACCCGGTGGGCTGGTGGAACGGGGACCGGCCGCGCTCCGGCTTGGGAGCCCGTGGTTCGGTGTGGTCATCGCTGCCGGGACGCGGGGCTGGCTGGGGCGAGGAGGGGACCCGGCCTCGCCGCGGCCATGAGTGAGGGTGCTGGGGGTGCCTTGGGACAGGGGAAGGAGCCGCGCCGGGGGGAGCGGGGCGGGCTTGATGGGAAGAGGGGGAAAGGTTAAAGTATTTGTTTCTTCGTTTAATTCCGTCGTAATCAAACCCAGAGGCCTGGTGTGGGGGAACCATTTTTTTCTAACTGTCTGGCGTGCGATAGGCATTTGTCTTAATTTATGTGGGGGGAGGTTGTAAATCTGCAGAAGCACGTTGCTGGTGCTTAGATTTCACGTGCGCGTTTAAAATAATAGCACCTGACAGTTTACTAGCAGCTAAGAGGTTTTTCTGCTTCAGAAAGCAAAATATTGGAGGAGTTGTGCAGTGTGTATAAATAATTTGAGGAATTAGACCAGAATATCCAGCACACTTCACTTTGGAGAGCAGAAGAAGTGATAGACCTGTAGAGTTTATGAGTCGGGGACTGGAGGGGGTAGAAACACAACCCAGCTGTGTGTAGCTGAATGTCACTCTTCCGTAATTTCTTTTCTCCTAGGACCCAATCTGAATTGCCACCGTGTCTGATTACAGCGCGTTATTTCATTTGTTTGCCCTAATTCTTATTTACCTTGAAGGGATGGAGAACGTAGTACCGAATCTGCTCGGGAGTGTTGGAAACAAACAGCCCCTCCGTTCCTGGGGGGGACACGTGGAGGGAATGCAGGAACATCTCGACCTGCTCTGGAAGCGTCGGAAACTCAGGTTTTCGTTCAGGAAAATATTTCCTGGGCTGGGTGAGGAGGAGTGTGAGGCACAAAGACTGTTGTGTTTCCATTCAGTATAGTTACAGTAGGTTCCCCAAGGAGGTTTTACTCAGTGAGTAAACTTGATTCAAATGGAAAAAAAAAAGAACGTGGAGATGTGAAATAGTGGCTGTCGTTACTCCTGTGCGTGCAGGCACCTTGTAAATGAACATTGGCTTTCTAAGCTGCACGTACGTGGACCGCTTCTTGGGCTTGCCGGTCCGCGCAGACGTCGTGCGGTTGTAGAAATACAAGACGGGATGTGAAATTTTCCAGAAACCGTCCTGGTTCGGTCATCTCAGCTTTCGGTGGCAGCACCGTGCTCCCGTTTCTGGAGCACCGTCCTCCAGAAGCTTGCTGGGCGGCTGCTGGTCTTCGCAGGGGACTCAGCCTGTTCCTTAAGGTGTGAGCGGCCCTGGGCTGGCGCCAGGTTTGATCCTCTCCGGCTGCTCGGGACTGCCTCCTGGAAAAGAGAGGGGTTGAAAATCCTGAGGAGGAAAGTAGAAGGAATGAATGGAGAATATTGTGTGTTCTTGTGCCGGGCTAGATCAGTTGCATTAAATTCAGAGCCTTTCTGAGTACAATTAATAGTCATTTTATTTAGGTCACCCTGGTTTTGTTGCTTTAAATATATGCCTCCATTAAAGTGGAAGAAAATCAAATACATTTATCTCTGTGGAGCCTTTTGTGAACTGGTTGGGCATATTTTAAATAACCCTGGGAACTGTTAGGATTATTAAAGCCTTTGGCTCCTCCAGGTTTTTTTCTTTCCTCCTATTCTCCCCTATTCCTCCTTCCAGGCAGTGAGTAATGAAGTGGTATAGCCCTTCCTTTTCTCAGAGCCCCAAGTGGATTGAAAAAAAAAAAAGTTAAATAAACTAAAGCCCATTAGTTAGGCTTTATATAAGAAACCGAGTCTAAATTGGATGTATATATGGGGTATGCTGGGACAGAGGAGACGTCTGTTGGGCTTAGGTGTCCTTTTGTAACTAGTATCATCTGGCAAGTCTTTTTTTCTTCTTTTTTTTATTTACCTTAAGTGCTAAGACTGTTCACTTTGTAACACACTCTCATTCGATGCCCAGAATTAGTTCAGATTAATCAGCTCCTCTAAGCCTCCATATTGAGCCATGCCACATCCGAAAAGAGGTAAAAATCTGGGGGTTGCCAGCTGCTTTCTGCCTGTGCTGGGTGGGAGGTGGCTCTTGGCTCGGTGCCTCAGCGTGTCACACCTGTGCTGGGGAAATCCAGCTTTTTGCTGGCGCGTTGGTTTTCGCTGTGCCCGGAGAACGCGCTTAGGGGAGGCCGCTTGGGTAGCTGGTGGCAGGGTTCAGCTGGCAGCGGGCGGTGGGTGGTCAGCCAAGCCTCGGAGGGGCCATTGCACTTCCAGTCCTGGGTCTAACCCTGGAGAAAACTTCCTTCTCGTTTGTAAGCAAGGTGCTGGTGGCGTTTTCTGAGCCGAGACCTGGAAAACTTGCAGTTCGAGCGTCTTTAAAAAGCTGGGCGAGCAAGGGAGCCTCAGGTTGGAGGAGGGGGTTAACTTTTGGACAGTCACAGCTCCTGAATGTACTTGAGTTTCCTCTGTGGGTTGGTGGTTTTTTGTTTTTGTTGTTTTTTTTTTTCCTTCCCCTGAAATAGGGATCAATTTGCTTACTACAGGGTTTACTGCCGGTTACCTTGACTGTGTCCCTTATTTCTCCTTGATGAAAACTTGAACAAGCCGCTTGTGTTTGATTCACAGAGAACCGTGAGAAACGGGCTGTGTGTGTGAGGCAGTGTGGTTTTCTCATTCTATTCAGCCCTTTGTATATTCAAATTCTTCTAGTTTCGGTTCTTGCTGTTCTGCCAGATTTCCATACCATTGATGGGTTTTCTGAATTAATAAGTTTCTTTCTCCCCCTCCCTCCCATACCCTCGCCACCTTTTTGCAACTGGTGAAAAGTTTTTCTAAGCGCGCTGCCCTCTCCGTATTGATTTTCTTCTCTTGCTTGTCTAACCAGCTCTTAGATGTTTTATTTTGCAAAGCGTTAATAGAATTTTCCTTTTGCCATTGCACTTTATCTATTCAGGAGGTTTCAAGAAGTCTCATTGTGTCACCAGACTATGGAGGAAAGAGGCTATTCTTCTGTTACAATGGCTGCCCTAAAAAATAACGCAGGGTGGGGTAAACTCAGAAAGGGCAGAGACGGAGATAAAATGTTCTGACCTTAGGAAACAGAAAAGATAACCAATTAGACATTGTTGAAAGGGCACCAGCTGGCTTGAAGAACACCCCACTGATTATTTTTTCTTAGAGGCATGCTCGGTCCGCGTCTGAAGCTGCAGAGCCGCTTGCCCCCTTGCAGGTTTTCGGATTTGAACGGGCAGGGCCGACCCTTTCGTAGGTAGCCGCGCGCCCGGTTCGGATCCCAGGAGTAGGTACCGCTGCTCGGAGGGATGGAGTGCCCACCTCCGGGGTCCCCGCGCTCCTCGGGGTCCCAGCCAGCGTGACGGAAAGCTCCTGGATTAGCCCGCGCAGGCTGCGTTCGTTACTGCTAATAAGGATTTATTTGCATAAAAAAGATCTCTGCCAAGATCATCATTCCAGCAAAGCGGGGCCTTAGTACACACGGCGCAAAACGTCGTTTGCCCGGAGGACGTGTATCTGGTGGGCGAGACGACGCGTCGCGTTGTGCCGGTGGGAGAGGCGACCGAAACGGCAGATCCCCCGTATGAGGAGGAACTGGACCCAGAGCCCCTGGTCCCGTGCCAGGACCCGTCCCTCCTCCGGAGGAGCGGGATGAGGCTGTACGAGAGGTTCAAACCCGTGGCGCTGCTGCTGCTGCCGCCGGCCACAGCCGAGCCCACCAGAGGTTTTTGCAGCCCGCAGCTCCAGCTGCAGCCTGCCGGGAGACCGGGGGCTGCGACGTGGCCGTGCTCAAGCGCGGCTGGAGTTGTGTCGTGCCTCATCCCGCGTCTCTTCTCCCCCTAACAGCAATGCAAGCGGCTTTTTTCAAGTGCCCAGTAATGTCCTTGCGGGAGGAGGCGTCATTTTGAACTGCCAGCCCTTTCGGCGCGGATCCAGCCGGGAGAGCCCGTGCGCAGCAGCAGCCTCGGGCTCGGGGGACAGGGAACCTCCCTGGGCTGGCGGGATCGGTGCCGCAGCGCGTCCAGGACCTCTGGGCTCTGGTATGGGATTTGAGGCAGGAAGGTTACACTGGAAAAGTTGCGTGTTAAAACTTCTGCAACGGAGATTGGCATGAGGACAAAAGGCTGGTCAGCGCGCTCGCGTGGACCGAGGTGGAGGAAGCAGCGATGTTCTAGGAAACAGCATTAGGTGCGACGTGCAATTTTTGGTTCCAGCGAGGCCAAGACCTGTGAGAATGAAAAATAAAGATTGCTGTGTAAACGTAACCCCAGAGCAGAGATAAGCGGTGGTGGCAGGGTGAATGGGAACTCTGTCCTTATCTGCCTTCTGATATTACTCATACTTGTGAATTTTCTTCCTTGGAGTGAAGAAAGACAGCAGGACAAATGGCTCTGTGCTTAATGTGGTTTGGATTTTTCAGTACATCAGCATCTTTAGGTCTAATTCAAGATGGGTATCAAGGAGGCATGCTGTTCTCCTCCTCCTCAGGCCATTGCTAACATTTTGCAAACCGCTTTGGCTGAAAAAGCTAAGAGCAAGTTACGCAGAGACAGGTTTTTAGGTGCGTTTAGGTACAGTGCAGGGTTTTGCTGCACTGTATTTTTTTTTACTATATCCTGGAACATACTTTAGTCCTATAGTTCAGAGAGGTTCAAGCTGTGTTTTTACCACCTTCCCAAAATACGCCTCTGCTCAGCCAAGACGGCGATTGTAATTCTGCACAGAAGTAGGCTGGATGCCTGTTCCCCTACACAAGAGGACTACAGTCAAACCGTATTCCCTGAACCATGAATTTTATCCAGGTGGGAGCTTTCAAATCTTGCTGTGATTCCAGGATCAGGTTGAGGCAGCAGAAGCCGGCACAGCTACCGCAAGTGGTCCCACCTTCCCATAAGGTGCCGCTTCTCTGCCCTCCGCAGCAGCCTGTCCCTTGCGGCAGCACGAGCGTCGGTTTAGCCGTGCCGGGAAACCGATCTGGCTTAAAACTAACCTGGAAGAGAAAGTGTGGTTCATTTTAACCTGGAGCGGTTCCCTGGCTTCATCTGCTGCGCAGACACGGTGGCAGAAAGGAAGAGGTGGGCACGGAGGCAGGCACGGGCAGTTGGGGTGAGAGGTAGACCCTTTGGTGGCACTGCGTAAGGTGAAGAGAGCGTTGTAAATCGCTTCTTCTGGCATAAATTATTTCTAGAAAAGACAGAATATAAGAACATGGAAGTATCGTAAAAATTACTGGGGGAAAAAAAGCTTTAAAAACCCCCACCAAACAAACAAAACCCAACCACCCCAGAACCCACCCCCACCGACAACTAGTGGAGTCCTTTAAAGAATAAAAGCTTTTCTTTAAAGATCTTCTCCCTTCCCCCAGCGTCTTCTGCAATTTAGCGGTGATACAGGTTTTCATCAGCCCCTAGTTTACAACAGAGAATAGCAAATCTGCAATTTCTTTCCAGAAAGATTGCCCAGGACACCGACCTGCCCAGCTCTTGCAGCCTCTGAGCAACAGTTTAAAATGTGATAATGCTGGAAAATAAACCCCGGCACAACATCCTCCTAAAATAAGTGTAAAATTTTAGGTGTGGCTGCACAGATTAAATGGAGGTGGAATAAATCATGCAAATAGTAATGAAAGTTGAAAGCAATTTGGTTGCACTTCAATACGTTTCATCAGTCATCTCTCTTCTGAAGTGGAAATGCCAAGCCTGATGCGAATTAAACTTTCTCTCTCCTCCCTCTCCCCTCTTTCCTCTAGCTTTTCAAAAGGCCTTTTGAAAACCTTTCTTGGCTGACCAGTTTTTACCCTGCTCCTGCTTCTTGTAACCTCCTCGTTCTCAGCCAAGACAGTGACTCTAACTTGGAAAAGTCATGGGCTTGATTTGCATCCACAATTCCTCTCTCGGCCCTTCCTTATCTCCCTGCAAAAGGGAAAAAGACTGAGATGAGGCACAGCCAGGGACCGACGAGAGGTGGAAGAGCTCCTTAGCTATCTGGCTTTTTAGGGCAACAAAACTTCTAATGTTCGCTTTTCCGCTTTAGGATCAGATGTCAGCTAGGACGGGAGTTGAAAGCAGCAGCTTTACAAAGGGAAGAGCTGACGCTGAGCAAAAGCAGGGAGATCCGATGCACCATTCGTACCCGAGCTGAGGCTGCTCCTGCCTTTCTCTCCCCCTCCCAGTTTGTCTCTTGTGTCTTTGCGAACCGTGCGGCCGGTGTGTTAAAGCATGCATCTCCCCGCTTCTGTCTTGCAGGTAGAGGACGCCATGCTTATGTTTGACAAGACGACCAACAGGCATAGAGGTAAGAGAGAACGGGAGCCCAGACATCACGGTTTGTGACAGCTTCTGCATGGTGAGCACAGCCAAAAATCAGCATCAGCACGTTGACCCAGCGGCTAAATCCGGTGGTGCTAAATCAGCAGAGCCATTTGTGTTTGAGTCGGCTCCCTCTGTCCTGCAGGTGTTGCAGAGGAAAGGCTGTTTGGCATGACATGCTACATGTCACCTGGATTTTCTTATTAGAGATGACTTTTCTGGTCAGTCTAATGACTTATCTTTGGGAGGACCGTTCTCAGGCTCTATGGCGTCCCTGGAGATAGTAAAACCCAGGGAGCTGGGTGTGGGGAGGCTGCAGGGAAGCAGAGGTTTTGTACCAAGGTGGTTAGCATTAAATTAAGCTGGGCTTAAGGCCAGTTAAGCTGAGACACCAGGAAATTAAGACGCTAAACCCCTCCACTGAGGCTTCAGGCGTGCTGGTGTTCTGAAGCTGAGGACTCCAATGATGGTAGCTCAGAATAAGCAGGATCTCCAGAAGAGGAATTTCCCTCCACACATTTCACAAGAGAGGCAAGGTTTCATCACTGCTTGTACAGTTCTGTGAAAATGAGCTGAGGATTATTTTCAGTGTTATGGCCATTCCTTTCAGTGGAAACAAATGATGCTCCTCTGTCTCTCAGCGAGCGGTTCACGTTATCACCGCAGCAGAGATGCCGAGCTCCAGGCAGAGAGCGGCTGCCGGGGGGGGGTTAAATGTACCTGGGCTCTCACAGTGGCACCAGAAACCGCACTGGGGACAGGCTCCGAGACCCTCTTCCCTTCTCTCCGAACGAGATTGACTTTATGCCACCAGTCTCCCTGCTTTAACACGGCATGTGCTCGGAGGCAGCGCGGGAAGCCAGCGCAGCCCGTGGCTTCTGCCCCCGTGCGACAGCGTGGACGTGTAGCCCCGAGGTCTGTCGTTCGCCCTTCGCACTACAGCCTCTTCGTGGGGGCTCTCTCGAGCGGTACGGTTATTGTCTCAGCCGCAAACGTGTCAGCTACTCGGGGTGGTGTACGGAGCCCGTTTGTTTGTAAGGGAGCCCGCGCCCGGCCAGGCAGCGATGGGAGCCCTGGGAAGAGGAGAGGGGGAAGCCCAGGGTGCCCGGCCACTGCCGCCTCGCCTTCGTCTCTGTAGCAGGGTCAGAAGACCTAACCTCCCAGCTCTGTCTGAATTATTCGCTGCTCTGATATTTGCCTTAACAAGCAACTCAGTGCATGTGGATGGCTGGGTGAGTCAGGCAAACCTCCAGGATAGCATTCCCTCCCTCCAGCAGTTGCCTCCCAGGCGCTGATCCCTCTCTGAAGTTGGGGATTGCAGTACCCTGGAAAATTCAGCAGCAGTGAGCAAAAGACTTGCATGGAAAGGTAGGCTCTTCAGAGCCAGGGAAGGCATGCCAGCAGCCAGTGCCCGTCAGTTTTGTAACGGGAACCAAGTGTTCAAGGCTCTTACATAGTTTGGAAAGTTCAGCCCCTGACAACTTCCTTTTATATCCAGGGAGTTTTCCACCCTTCTCTTTGCAGCCACCCTTAAACGGGCCATAAATACCCTTCTCCATTCAGGATCTTGGCGTGTTGTTTGTTGCATTTAAGAGCTGTGTTATGTGTTGCTTTTGTGCTGGGCACGAGGGCCCCACCTCCCCACTCTGAAGCGCTCTGCTGGCAGCTGAGCTCAAGGAGCACTGGGGGGCTCTGGTCCCAGCAAGGCACATACTCAGCAGATTCGGCCCCTGTGGATGCGTTTCAGCGAGTCTCCTGCCTGCTTCTGTTCGTATTCCTTGTTTTCTTCTCGTAAACTCTTTTTCTTAACCTGGCAAGTTCACGCGGTGTCCATCAGCCAGGCTGGCAACGCATCCCGCCGTTCATCTCCATGCCCTATCCTTTTGAGGCTTTTGCAGCCCGATTTGCAAGTCCCTGACCTGCGGTTTTGTGTCTCTGCCGTCCCTCTCCAAGGGCGCGGGAGGCTGGAGGCACAGGGGACTCCACACGGACGGCTTGTCCTGCGGGACATCAGCCCGTCCTGCGGCCCATCGGCAGGGCTGGGTGGCCCCAGCAGCCTCCTCGTCCCCAGATAAGGGCTCTGCTCCAGAGACAGGGGGAGAAAGGTCTCCGTTTGCTGAAAATGTCCCAAATCCTGGAGTTTCGATCCCGCCGAGGCTCTTGGCTGTGCCTGCGGGTGAGCTCTATTCCTGCCCACCAGACTCACTGGTGGTCTCTTCAACAGCTTGTGCCTGCCTTTACTGGGCTCCACTGCCAGGGACATGAAAAACAGAGCAACGGTGTGTTAGTCCTTCCTTTGCTTCCCGCGAGCGAGACGCTCGTCTCTTCCCCGTGTCCCTCAAGGCGATCCCTCCTTCCTCCCCGCCGGTGGCACCGTGCTGCCGTAAGCACTTCCCGAAGCGCGAGGGCACTGGGAAGCGTTGGTGTTCGTGCTCTGCGACTGCTGAGCCCTGCTCCGCCAGCTCTGGTTCAGCTTTCCTGTGCTCGCAGGGGGAGCTGGAGCAGCGCGCTGAACCCGAGCCACAAGCCCCAGAGGATGGAGTCCTCTTTCAAAAGCTTCTTTTTTCTGTCCGAGCTGGAGAAAAGGTCCGTAACTGCTGAGGTCGAGGGCTGCAGGTGTAAGGGGCACCTTAGCTGCCATGAAACCTGTTGGTTTTTTTTTCCACAAAGGGCTTTTCCCCCACGATGTGCATTAAAGACGAGAGGCAACAGGTCTTCCTTTTTTTTTCCCCCAGGAATTCTGTGAATTTATTTCATTGGTTAATAATTTTTTTACAGCCTGTTTTTTCTACATGCAAGCTGTAAAATTTCCCTTTGCGTTGTGTAAGCTCCTAGATGAGATGTAAGGGGGGAAGGAACTAAGAGTCCAAAAGGACCAAAAGCAGCCTGGGTGGAGGGGATGTTACCCACACCTCCTGTACGCTCCACTGGCGTCAGGCTCCGGCCCCGGGTCTGTCCCCAGTTGCCGGTGCCGCCCAGGGGACAGGGTGGACTGGAGCCCCCCCTTCCCCGCTCCTGGCAAATACGGGAGTTCTCTGGCGCTCGGGAGGGTCAGCTCTGTTTGCGAGGCTGTTTCCCAGGGAACAGGCTTACCCTTTTGCTGGGTGAAGGACAATGCCGCTTATTTGCCAGGATTAGCCGAAATTCCCGCGAGCGGGTGAGGTGCGGCCGGTGCCGAGGGGCTCTGCCGCTGCGGCTGGAGTCTGAGCTCGGGTCTTTACCTCTGCCAAGTACAGGTGGAAGGAAGAAACAAGTGTAAGAGGCAGAGTAAAGAGTCATCTTCATCTTCACGCTTGAATTTATCCAGTCTTTTCCGACGTTTTTTCCTTCTCTGTACAGGTAGCTACCGCTAATCAGGCTAATAAACTGGCTAGTGGGCTGTCGTGATGAAGCGAGTTCTGCTGCATCGATCGTTTCTAAAATCACCCCAGATTTTACAAATTGTGACATTCTGATTGTGTTGGAAACATGTTTAAAATGCAGTAGCATGCAGCAACAGTGTTAATGGCAATTCTTAAAACCACTTGCGGGTTGCAATCTGTATCTTCAAATTAGCCAAGGGAAAGAGAAATGGCAGATAAAATATCCGTTGTGGTTTACTGTAGTTAGTCTATGCCTAGAATAATCAACGTAAGTGAGGGAAAGGAAAAGTATTAAAATTCAATCCCTACTGCTAGAAGGCAAGATAAATTTCCTTGCAAGCAAACTGAGAATATTTGTTAACATAATTCTGGCACGTATGCGTTACTCGTGTGTGCGTATGCCGGTAGCGTGTAACTCCCCTGCACGTGCAGCACTGAACCAACATCGATTCGTTAGTGGAAATGCACAGATTTAACCAGAGACAGTAGGAGGGATTTTCAAAGCTGCTCATCACTGAACAGTTTTATTAATACCTTGGGAAGGCTTGAAAACCCCACCCAAAATAAAACTTAATGCCTTGCCAATGGAGCACATAACTTTTATAACATTAAAAATGTCATCAGGCTAACCGTGTTGTTGCCTCTGCCGGTGTCTTTTTCTTTTTTAACGTCCAACTATTCCTGGATGTTCTCTAAGGAAAATAAGACTCGGAGCTATTGCATTTCAGGCCTATCTGTCTAGCTGCGTTAAAGGCAGGCTTGAAAATCTGTGAGTATTTAATTGAAGGAGTGGTTAATTTTATGGAGTATTGTAGGTGAAACAATCCCTAGCTTTACTGGGATGCAGTGTCTTGCAAGGTTTCTCCTTCTGGCTTGGCCACTTGCTCGTGATAGTGGGCGTGCAATGAACTCACAGGTACACGGCAAATATCTCTGGGTCAGCTTAGTTAAGATGCTGTTTCTTTTTGGAAAGGAAGTGTTGGTAATCCTCTGTTTCCGTACCCTGTACTGTACTTTTGCACTTCTGCACAGGGAGCAAAACCACACACAAAAGTTCTCCAGACCCTCTTGAAGATCACTTTCATCACTTTGTCACTGCCTCAAATTTCATAGAGCTGAAAATTCCTGGGTCAATCTTCAAAGGATTTAGTAATTGGAAAGAAAAAAAAAAAAGAGGGTGGTGTTATTTTGTTACCCTTGCAAAGTGCAGATAAAATCTGGAGTTCAGCATTAGTTATTGATCTTTGGAGTTGGAGGGAGCCTGGCAAGATGATGATGTCCTTCTAACTTCGTTACGGAAGGGAGCTCCAGAAAGCATACCAATTTGCTGCCGAGCAAGCGGAGCAGCCGGAGCTGGAGGGGGCTGCTTCGGAGGAGGGAGGGAGGAAGGGATTAGACGAAAGTGCCCGAACCGGGGGGTGCGGGAGCGGGAGCGGGCTCACCCTGCCCGGGCAGCGTGCGTTTTGTGGGAGGGAAAAATGCAGTGGAGTGGGACATCTCCCGATAAATGTGTTTGGCAGCTCCCCTTTCTCCCCTTGCTTTCCGCAGCTGGTAAGCGTGAGGGTAGAGAGGAGTCGCGAGAGGGTGGCGTACTGGTTTGTTATGGTAACGGGACGATGGCAGAAGTGCTCACCGCCAGCGTGTACTTGTTTCGTGCTTGCCTGCAGCCGTCGACTGCTCCAGAAGCTGTCCGTGGCGTGCGTCATGACAGTCCCCCGTCTTGAACTTGCAAAAAGACAAAGATTTGGAGCGATTGAACCCCCCAAGCTGTAATTGCCGATGTTGAACGCAATACTGTATGTTTTTCAAAGCCATTCAGCCCTCAGAGTTATTTTCATATCAATTAACTCTCTCGCATGATTAGGAGTGGCAGAGGAGGGAAGTGTCAGCGTGGGATTTGGACTTCTTTCATCTTAAAACTAAACAAAATTAAAGAAAGGCAGGCTGGCTGTGCGATACAAACAATAATCTGTGTGCTAGGGGTTAAAAAAAATCTCCAAAAGACAGGCACTGGTTGCGGCAGAGCTTTACAATCACTTGCTTTTCGCAGGGCTGAGCCGTCAGCCCAGCAGCTCCCCGGGGTGCTCTCCCACCGGGCTCTGCCGAGCCCCCGCTGCCCACCCCGGAGCCGGCCACGCGGAGACTCCCGGCATCCTCGCGGAGACGCGGGAGCTCTGCCGCCGCGAGGAGAGCGGCGCGCCCGAGGTTTGGGTTTAATCTAAAACGGCAGCGTTCGGACCGGGAGATCTGCGAGGATCGGGACCTCGTACCTCCGAGTCGGGACGCGGGAGCGCGGGGTCTGCCACGTCCTTCCCGCGGTCTCCGCGCTCCGGGAGGAACGCGAGGGTCGTGCTCGCCGTTCGCGCCGTCCCTGCCTCGCCGATTTCGGCGCATAAAAGTAATTGTCCAGGTGGAAGCGGTTGGCGTGATGGTTGTATTTATTGGAAGAGACAGGAGTGATGCTGTTAGTGAGATACCGTCTGTGCCTCGGTGAAGGATGATGCTTTTCTTAGGAGAAAAATAGCCTTTTGTGTTCTGTCCGGCTGCCAAAAACCTCACTTTTGTCGTTGACCTCTGAAGTTATAATTGACATTTTTATAGAGGAGAAATAAATATAATTAAGAGTCGCTGCAATTATTTGTTTATCGCCGTCTCCCTCAAGTAAGGCAAGATCACGTGCATTTAAAAATACATCCCTGGCAGTTTTGAGTAGACTATTTAAAATATATAGAAATAATTGCCTAATTTGGTCATTTTCAGCATAGCTTTTCTTGGCAGCAGTCTGGCGATAGTATCGAGCGTTTTGAGGACAGCTGGGAGGGAACCTTTCGTCTGCTCACATAGCTTTGCTTTTAGGAGGATGGGGCCAAAGGCAGAGCTGCTGTTTGCCCAGGTTAGACCTGTAGGATTTTGGAAAAGCATCCACAAACGCAGTGGTGGTATTTTTTTAGAGCGTAAAGTGCTTTAAGGGCTTTGGATGAAAAGTGTGACATAAGATATAAATGGAGGCAGTATTATTGTTATTGCTTTCCTGGATGAGACACACTTTCATTCCCTTGTCAGTCGTATCGCTTCGTAAATGGGGCTCCAGGGAGCGCAGTTGTTTTGAGGGAAGCGCTCGCTCGGCTCGGCCTCGCCGCCCCTTACCTGGTGAAATTCATCCCAGGGACCTGGGTTTGCGACACGGAGGGAGACTTTAACCCTCGGTGCGTAGAGATGCAGAGTGTTTATCTTCTGCCAAAGACACAGAGGGTTGGAGGGAAGAGTAGCTGCAGGCAGGGGGCTTAGCAAATATTTGCTTCGAAACTTCACGAGGGCTGCGAAGATTCATTAGTTAATATTATTTACCATTTACAGACCCGTCAATGAAAGCGGTGATGGCTGAGCAATAGTACCATCAGTCATACCTATCTATTTAGATTGCAGCTATGACATGTGCCATATTAATATTTTATATGTGTGTGGTTTTAATATTACATCCTCACTTCTAAATATTCATGTCGTAAACCACATTAACGGCTGCGATGCTGACGAGCAGTATCCGCACCTCTCCGCTTCACGCCGGGAGTTCACCTCCGTCCCGGGCGAAGCCAAGGTCGGAGTTGGGATGGCCGCGGCTGGTGAGACAGACCGTGGGGAAGGGGCTGGTGGTTTCAGCCCTGCTCTCGGGGCCGGGTGGCCACAGGCCACCGGTTTCCCATTTGGCATCGATTTAGCCCCCTTAGCCTCCGCATTGGGCACTGGGGGCGGTGAGCGTTGACCCCCCCCAGGGCCAGGGTGATGGGCTCTACTGGGGTGGTAGCCTTCGCATGGTGGCACGGCAGCGGCCCCGAGCTTGACAGGCTCAGTGCTGCTCCCTACTTCGGTGTTAATAAACACAAGACAAAAAGGAAAAGCTGCCAATTCTTGGATCCGTCTCCCTTGTCTTTTAATTTCCTGGCCAGCGCGTATTGCTGCTGCATCAGGGCACCTTACGCGAAGTGTAAAAATAAATGCATTCAAGCCAGTGTGAGCCCTGCATCCCAGTAGACTCTGTTTCAGAATAGCAAATAAGGCGCCTGGCCACGCTTTTCAAGGCGATTATTGAACGTCTCGGGTGGTTACAGTCATTCTGCCCCCAGCCTCATGCTGGATAACGCCACCTGAGGCTTGGAATAATTGCCCAGCTATGTACTGTCTGTCATACCTTATTGCTTAATTTTATACCAGTAATGAAAATTACATCCAGAGGAGGAGAAAGAGCGAACAGCTGCACTGGCCGGGACGCACCGAAGGAATAGATGTGTGCAAATGCTTTCTCTAAAGAAGGGGAGAGGCTCGCCTTGCCGGTAGCACTCGGGAGATGGTTTGACATTTTTATTTTCTTGTTTAACAAACAAATGCAATAATAATAAGAAAAAAAAAAATCCTGCCAACCTCCAGTAAAGGTTGCAAACGCAGCCCAACTATTAGTTTGGAAGTCTCCTGTAACGTAATCAGACTTTAAGGTAAATATCAACTTAAAAGTATGTTGTAAAGGACGGCAGGTTTGTAAAACTCATTTGTGTCTTGTCTTCGTAGCTAACGTGTAAACAAATTATTTCGTTCCCTCTCCTCGAGTTCCCTCTCTCGATGGGAGCGACAGCAGGAAGGGAGGGTCAGGGCCAGAGCATAAAACCTGCGGGAAGGAAGAGGCGTGCAGGAGGAAATTCAGCATTTTCTCCGGCACCTGTATACAGAAGATATTAAATAGCTTTTCAAATGCCGGTTAAGCTTTCTGTTATTACTGGGATGCAATAAATGATGGTTTTGCAGATCGTCAGAGGCTGATAGCCAGGTGCCTCGGATGGGAAAGCAGAGAGGCAGAAAGATGGGAGATGGCGGTGTTGGTCCCGCAGAAGGTGTCTGTGTGGCGCCCAGGGCTAGACATGGAGAAGCAGGAAACTGGGCATTTCCTTCCCATGGAACTGTGGTTACCAGTCGCTGTCTTAAAAAGAAAAATCTTCCCGTTCACTTAGTACTGAACAGTATCAATAACTTAATGCAATTAGACTACAGCCAGATTGGAGAGTGCAAAGTAAATCAGTGGAGTCTTTCCCATCTCTGAGGGGTTCTTCAGGAAACGTAAAGCAAGAGTTGTGCAAATATTTAAGAACTTTTTTAAAATTAGGGTAGTGGTTCGGTTGTACTTGCAGAAAGTCAGTATGCGTGAGCTCTGCCGGGATGAGTGCTTGGGTTAGACAACGTCATCTTCCCAGCTGAAAACTGCGTTGAGAAGGCAGTGAGGTCATTTGAACACAACTTCAGTTTGCCATCTTCATTGTCACTGCTGAGCAGTTTGAGTGACAGAGAAATTAGCAAAAATCCCGATGATCTATGAATGGAAAGAAACCCTAAATGCTGTGAATAAGGTCTTGCTTATGAATCTACTCAGCTGATGAAACCGAAACCCTTTTGCTTCTCAGAAAGCAGGAGTGAAGTGATTAGCAGGTAGTGCTTCGAGTCTTGTGGGACTATTTGAAAATGTTAATTGAGGAAAGGCCAGAAACAGGAGGAGAACAAAATGCAACATTTACATAGACGGGCAGTCTTAATACAACGAGCAGAATTAAAATCAGCGTGGTGACCTTGAGAAAATAGGCAGCTACTCGCAGCATGCCCGTGCCCAAAAATGTGATATGAAAATCTTGAGACACACCGTGCAGCTTTCACTCCCTGGTGTGCTGTTTTCTTCTCCCGGTGGATCACTGAAAGCAGACTGGGCGAGTCCTCGCAAATAGGCATTGGGGGGGGGGGGGCGTTTTTTTTTTTTTTTTTTTTTTTTTTCTTTTTTTTTTTTTTTAATATATCTGTGCTTTATATCTGCTGGTTTTGATAATAAAGCTTTTACTGAAGGAGGGCAGGACGTTCCCAGCAGCCTGAAGAGGCAGAGAGACTGTGAGCCGAGGCCGTGTGGTGTCCCAGAAAAGGGACTGGTTTGCCTCCCTGCGCCCAGTGCGGTCCCTGGGGTGAATCACCTGGAGCTGCCACCTCACTCACGCCTGGGACCCAGATGCTGCTGAAGCCTTTAATTTTACAAGGTCATTGTCATACGTAAAGCCTCCTGGTGATCTGTTTAAACAAAGAGATAACACATCCCCTATCCCCAAAATCTCGCGATTCAGCAGAAATGTGGGTGACACAAATGATGCTGGTAGCGCAAGGGAAGGGTTTTACCCCCGAACCTCCCGTTCAAGCGGGCTCTGCCGCGGCTTCTCTCCGTATTGTCCTCGTCACCCCCAGCTGCGATTCTGCTTTTCCGGGCATTTTTTTTTTAAGTGTTGGTAATTCAGGTGGGGGGTGCATCCGCGCAGGTACGTGAACACGTGCTCCTGCCTGCCTGGCCGGGGTCGGTGGGCTCCAGCGTGTGGCTGACCCGGGCCCCGCTCCGTGCCTGGGGAGCAGAAATTGCTCCCGGGTTTGTTTTTGCAAAGCAGAAGCTTCCAGTCACTCCGCTGCTGAAGGAGGGCTTGGCAGTGGGCTGTGTAAATGGAAACGTTTCTACCCTGCAATTAACGGTTTACAGCTCTTGCGCGGATACATTCCACCTAATCAATCCTCTTGTATTAGCAAATTAGAAGCTGTTAAAATTACTAGCTTAGCTACGTAAAACGTGTGCTGCAGTAACGCTGCGTCTGCTCTCGGGGCAGGTCCCGCAGAGCCTTCCTCGCCTCCCGCTCCAGCTCTCGCCAGCCGCCGGTTTTCCCCTCTCCCCTCCCGCGCACCCTCGCCCGCCGACTGGTTGGACTGGGCGGGTGGAGGCAGGCTTTTGCAGCTCGATCCGCTGCACATCCATGATCCTCCTCTGCCCCGTTTCGGTGGCACTGCGGCTCCAGCCCGGAGGATCTCGGTGCCCCCGTGAGCCCGGCGTCCTGCGGGAGCCACCTCACGTCGGCAGGGCCGGTCGGGCACGTGGGGAGAGGGCGGCCGTCGGTGCGGGCAGTGCTTTTTGCGTGGGAAGCTGTCCAGGATTTCGCAGATGAAAATATTCTTGCGGAGTGGGCCAAGAAAGCCCGTTGCTTTTCTCTGCTTTCCTCTGATACAGCTCTGGTTTTCCGCTGTGCCGGAGCAAAGCTCTGCGGGTGTCGGGTGCTCCCAGACAGCCTGCTGACTTCTGCGAGCGGGAGAAGGTACAGGTCATCGCCGTTCTCCGCAGCTCCGGCGTATCCTCCGGCTCTCCCGCCGGCGGGGAGGCCGTGTCCCTGCCCTGCGTGACCGTGGTGGTTTGCAGGGAAGGGTTTGGGTCCGGCAGCTCTTAGCCGAAGGCTTCGCTGCGTCCGTGTAACCCGCGTTTCAGGGGCTTTTCCGCCGAAGAGCCAGAGAAAATTGGAAGCCCTGAACCGCAGTTAGAGCCAAGTTCCTGCCCTGGGAATCGAACAAACAGGAGCCGCGAGGGCAAACAGTTTGCTGCTGTAAATTGTCGTGTATCCGTTGGCTTCGATGAGCCCGTGGCAAATAGCTGCAAGCGAAGGGCCGAGAGCCCCGGCTGGCGCCGAGGGTACGAGCCGACGGCGTCGTGCTCGGCTCCCGATTTGTTAGTCGGGACGGCACCGATCGCTGGGCTGTACCCGAGCTTGGCTTTACCGGCTCCTTCCCGCTTCTTGGCCGAAAGGGCAAGGATTGATTTCTGCGACTCTGCCTTCGCCTTCCCACCGGCAGCAAGGGAAGAAGAAAAGGTCTCCAAGAAGGGCGATTCTTCCACCGTTGCACCTTCCCCTTCTTGCCTCCCTTCAGCCGAGACCCTTTCAGCTCGCTTCCCCAAATATCTCGCGATGCAGAGTTAGTGGTGGCGGGCACAGCCTCCGGGGACACGCGGGGCGATGCCGGCGGGGTTGTGTTGGACGGCGCTCGCGCCGGGTCCGTGCCGTTTCCCATCGGTGCCCTTTTACCTGCGTTCAGTCGCGGTTTTCCCAAAACGTTAAGTTTTGGACGGGAGATTTCTTTAATTAGGTTGATTAATATGTACTGGCAAGGAGTGATTTTGCTTATTCTGGATGTTTTTTTTGTATACCTAAGCTGAAGTAAGAACATCTGGCACTTTTTTCGCTGGTTCCAATAGAATAAGTAAGCTGAAAAACAGCTTCTTTCAGAAAACTGCAGGTCGGCAGATTTGGGTTGTGGGTTTTTTTTCTTTTTAATTTGAGTGTTTTCTGGACCAGAAAGAGTACCTTCAACTAGTGTAATAATTCACAGATTGTTCTCCATTTTAAAACACCTATCAATGCTAACAAATTCCTTAATTCTCCGCTTTGGAAGAAGACCAGGAGCGAACAGATACAATACTACTAACCTTACGCAGCCCTCCCTTGAGTGATTTCAAAGCTCTTTGCAGGGATGTGGCGAATTAAGCCTCGCGTTGTCCCAGCGAAGCCAGTAAGGCGTGGGGATGGGGGGCGCGGG
>JAVJGG010000085.1:1795457-1815731 GCA_035590195.1 Aviceda cuculoides
GGCGGGGGGGGGGTTGTACACTTTATTTAGGGCAGCCTGTACCCGAGCCATAGACCCGGACCTGCTGCCGTGCTGCGTCATCCACGGCCAACTCCGGCACGTGCCGAAGTCGGGTCCCGGTTCTGGCTTAAACTTAGGACGCTCGTATGCGAAGACCCTTCGTTCTCAGCAGAACCACAAGGACGAAGGAATCCTACAGCCCGTGCAGAGCCCGAGAGGCTGGGACACGTACCGAGACTCGCACGATACCCGGATGGAGACGTGCAGCAGGACGGGAATGACGTCCTCGCTGCTGCCCTGGGGAGCCGAAGCTCTGCATCCTGGATTTCCATCCTCCTTGGTGCGTGTCGATACATGTATATATATATTTTTTTTAATTTTTTTTTTTTTTTTTATTTAATCCCGTTGTTCAGCACAAGACCAGCCTCCCGCCCCCTTGGCCGCTGCACCGCATGCGGGCCACCGCGCAGGCTGGGTTCGGGGGGGGCGGCGCCTCCTGCCGCTCCCGTTGTCCTTCGACAGCTCCAGGTCGGCAGAAGCAATGTTAGAGGAGCAGCTGTGTGAGTGTAGTTGGCGAAATAATTTTTTGAGGGGGGTTTTTTGCCCTAACTCCCCATTGTTTTATAGCTTCAAGGTCTTGCTTTGGAAGGGGATGCACAGGAGAGGAGAGATTTTTAGTCACCGCGTGTATTCGATAGCTACACCTGTAATCACAGGACTGTGTCAACACAGGATTTTGTCTAATTGCTCTCCCCTCCCCGTCCCCAGTCCTGGTGAGATTTCGTTAATTAGAATTAGAACACTTAAAAACAGAGATCATTTTTAGACCGTTTTCCCAGTTATCCCGTATGACGTAGAAAGGAGGTTGGATGGGGTCTCAGTTTTCCCGGGGGTAGGAAATGAAGACTCTGCCCAGTACAAGGCCTGGCTCCCTCGAGGCATCCCGGCGTCTCGGAGGGGCTCGTCCTCGGAGCAGCCGCGGTTCGGACGCTGCGGGGCGGCAGGCAGAGCTCAGCGGGGGGCGAGGGCAGGACCGCAGGCTCTGCCCGGGCGAGAAATCAAGCCCTTATAGGTGGGTCGGGGTTTTCGGGTGCCTGAGCTGCCCGCTTGCCTTTGACTTTAGGAAAAGCTGCAAGACTTGGGAAGGAGGGAGGGAGGGCTGAGCGAGCGATATCCCTAAGTTCATCAGGACAAAACGAGGAGGAGATGTCTCGGAGCGATGGTCGGTGCGGCTGAGCCGATGCGTCTCGCGCAACGTCGAGAGCTCTGACCTTCGTGGCAGATGTGGGCTTACGGGAGGGTGGTGCTGTATCTACATATTTAACCTTCGTTGCTTTTCTTGTTTTGTTTTTAAATTCTCCTTCATAGCAAAAGTGCACGGGTGGTTTCGTTAGCTATTAAAGAGAAGCACAGTGGAGGCGGCGCTGGTCTCCACCGCGTACAAGCTGTTCCTTGGAGATTGTTCCCTTTTTTATTTTTTAAAGTAGCAAACCTTGGCGTTTTGGGTCACTGGGAAGGAACAGGATGTCTTTCACGTATTGACAGGTTTTTTTCTTCTCTTTTCTTTTCTGATCTCACTCCTGTTTGTCAAGCTCACTTTTCATTTTCCAGAGAAATGATTATGACTAAACAGCTCTGACAACCTCTTTGCAAAGTGTGAGAAGGCTACAATGAAAAAAAAAAAATAGCCACCTCCAAGCTCTTCAATGATTAAGCTACTTAACTGGCAAGTTTTTCTCTTCTACTGCAGAGTGTATTTCTACACAATGCAGTTCCCCTTGCAAGCACTTATTAGGGAGGCACTAGTATAATCTAATTAAATTTTGTTTTAATATTCTGTGAAAATTAAAAACGAATCCTTCCTGTTAGAAAGAATGACCGTGCATGTATTAGTCCTCTATGTTTTGTTGTTGTTGTTAGCTTATTCAAATATTAACAGTGCTTGCATGCTCAAAATGATGGTTTGCGTCCATTAACAGAGCTTAATTCTCAAATTAAATGATGAACGATACATAGGAATAGGTGAAAGGTGGTTGCTGGGTTTTTTTTTTTTTTTTTTTAATGCTAATGTTACTTCCTGGAGGTAAATAAGGGGAGGGTGCAGTATTACCACTGTGAAATTAAAATAAAGTCTCATTATTTGAGGATGGAATTTAGTGGCTGAAGGTTTACTCTTCATCTGAAGCTTCATTCTGAATTCTTCCAGCTAATTGCCTGCCGATTAGTCGAGAGGCAGGCAGCGCTAACGTCGGCCTCGAGCGTCGCGTTCTCTCCTGCGAAGTCCGAGACTGGGAGCAGCGAGCGGGAGACTTCGGTGGGGCGCGGGGAGTTGTCGCGGGCGGACAGGAGGACGGGGTTTTTCCCCGACGCCCGTGTTCCCCGCGCGGCCGGATGGGGACCCCGGAGAGGACGATAAGGCTGCGGGGGACAGGACGGAGCTGCCCGGCGGAGCAAGCCCCTCCGTTTTCTTATTTTGCTGCCTGTCTCCTGAGCCGCTGCGGGTCCCAGCTCCGCTCGGTGCCGGCAGGAGCACACGTGCCCGATTTCGGGAGGCCTGCGCTGTGCGGAGCCGTTCCGCTCGCTGCGAGTAGGTGGCAGCAGCATTTGCACACCCCGGCTGCCCGTTTGTTTAATTCACTTTACGTTTTTGCATTCGTTTACAGTATTTTTTCTCTTTTTTTTTTTTTTTTTTATTCTCGGAGAGTTTTGAGTTCTTTCCAGTTAGAGTAGTTAGATAGCCAGGGTAGATGTGTTTGGTACGCATGTGGAAATGAAGAAAGTACTGACCTCCAAATAACAGGTAACAGCAACTTCCTTGCATTTTCTGGTCAGACTTAACTCTTCTTTGGGGGAAAGTTTTTTGGGGAGAGGAAAAAAATACGGAACTTAATGCTGCAATTTATTAAAAAAAAAAAACCACAACCAAACCTTTATTCTTACACTGAAGGTGGAAAAATTACCAAAATGCCAGAAAACCTCCAAATATCTGAATGTTTTCCCCTCTTTCCCCAGCTGTCTTTCTGAACTTGGTTCGAAACATGCTGAAAACGTCTCTGTTCCTGATCTATTGAAAGTTTCCATTATTGCCTAGCAGAAAGCCTGCTTTTGTGTGTGTCTCGCTTGTGGGCAAAAGATAATTTTAAAAAGCACCGCGTTTATCCGGAGAGAGCAGCGTAGTGAGGCAGGAGCCGCAGGCCAGCCGCGACGATGGATCGGAAACTTTCTCTGCGCGGCGAGCGAAGACGGGAGGATCTGCCCCGAAACGGGTTACGAAAAACCCCTCGGAGCAGGCGTGGGGCTCGGCGAAGTCCTCGGCCGATGCCGAAGGCTCTTGCACGACTCGGGCAGGGCAGCAAAAGCCCCTTCCCTCGGGATCCGC
Source organism: Aviceda cuculoides (assembly GCA_035590195.1). Taxonomy (NCBI): domain Eukaryota; kingdom Metazoa; phylum Chordata; class Aves; order Accipitriformes; family Accipitridae; genus Aviceda; species Aviceda cuculoides. The sequence continues at coordinate 1,798,837 of JAVJGG010000085.1, forward strand.
GCTCCCCAGACCCCCGCTCCCTCCTCCTCCTCGGGCAGCCAGGCACTAATGAAGCTCTACCGGGCCGGAGGGACCCGAAACCAGTGCTCTGGAGCGGTGGCAACTGGCGGAGTATTTGGAAGGAGAGCCCTTATTATGGAGAGCTTGAAGGGAAGGTAATTAAAAACGCAGAGGCTCGGCAGGGTAACGAGACTTGCTGCGCTCAGGGTGGACGTGCGGCTTCGTGGAGCGTTGCCGGCGTGTCCGGCCTCTCGCCGAGGAAATAACAGAACCAGCGCACAAAGAGCGCGTCAAGCCCCGGGCCGGGGGGGCGCTGACACAAGGGGGTTTTCTGCCACGAGCTCCCGGGGGCAAATCTCAGTTTTTCTTGGCCAAAGATACGGTACGGGTCGAAGCCTAAAACTTGCACCTGGGTCCAGGGGCGGGGAGGATCATTGTGTTCGGGTCTTGGGCTTAGTTTGCTGGGAGTTTGCTTCTGAGCTCTCAGCCTTGCTGGTGGTTTCCACGTTTTTTTTGTGGCCCACCTGCCCAAGTGCTGCGAGTTCCCGCTGGCCAAGTTTGGCCGTTTTTAAGTCAAAATGCAGCCAGTTAAGGAGTTACCGTGTGATAGCTCGCGCCACGTCCCTCGTGCCCTCACCTCTGCCGAGCTGCTTTCCTGCGTCGGGCGGCTCGCGCCAGGGTCTGGCTTCAGCTTTGCTGCCGGTTCACTCGGTGCCCCGGGCAAACCTCCTCGCAGCTCCGTGCCTCGGTTTCCCCGCCTGCGCTACGTGACCGGTAGCGACGCACTCGCCTTTTGTCAACGATCTGGAGCTCCTTGAAGGATTTTAACAGCGTGCGGGGGCCAGACTGTGTTAAATGAGGAGAAGCAACGTGGCGCTCAGGTGGAGGAGGTGGTTTCCACCGAAAGCAAAGGACCATTGGCTTCTGCCTTTCATCTTCCAAAACGGCGCAGTGGAACGAGGGCCGATGTGGAAATGAGGAACGCCAGACTGACGGCCAAGAGACCAAAGACCTCTTTTCATCTTCCTGGCAGACCGAGCGCAGCGAGCCTCCAGCAACATCCCGCCTTCGCCCTCCCGGCGGAGGAGAGGGTAACTGGGCCGCGAGGAACCCCTGTGCTTTCCTTAGACATTCCCATGGACATTCCTGCCCATTCACTCTCCAGCTCCTTTCCTCCGGCTTCTGGCCAGGCTGCCAGTTACTTCCCCGCGTGTGCCGCCCATTTAAAACCCGGCTTCGTGGCCCGTATTTTGCACCAGCTGCCAGCCAGCGTTCGGATGGTAACTGCTTCCGATTGCCATCGGATTCGGCTGGATTCGGGCTAGCGATGACGAGGGTGAAACGTTCCCTTTTCTTGCGAGGGAGCGTCGAGGGCTGGCGGGGAGTCAGTGCTGCCGGATGGACGAGGCTGGGGGGCCGCTCGTGGGATTAGGTGGGGTCTGGCTGAACGCGGATAGCATCAGCTGGGCTTGGTAGATGTTGAAATAATCAAAACAATCAATAGCTTTTTTTTTTTTTTTTTAATACCGGTTCCCTTGGTCGCGCAGCTCATTGAAGGAGATGATTTTCGCAGCTTGCCTTGAGCGCGCCTGGCTGGAGCGGTAGCCGTGCAGAAACCTCCGCGGTGGCTGTGTTATTTCTGAGTCCTGTGCTCTCTGGCAAAGGATGAATTGTGCATCCTAGGATGGATGAAACATGGTGTCGGGCAGATGTCAGTCTTGCCGGGCTGAAATGACAATGGCATCATGTAGTGGATCAAAACGTTAAGTCTTTAAAACCGTATGTTTGATGTGTCATATCACAGGAGCTTTGTATTCTTGGCGATAACAATCAGCAACGTGTTATCTGTGGTTTCTCACTTGTATGTTTCTTACAAGCTGATGAACTTTGAGCTGGAGGAGAATCAAGCATGCTTCATCGTTAATGTCTTGATGGGGGCTGGAATAGCGTGTCCGGGGGTCGATACTGAGCAGCCGCTGTTCTGGATGATGCTCAGCACCTCCGGTCCAGGTCCTCCCTCTGACGGCGGTGGGCACCCGGCGTTTCAGTGGTCCTGCCAGCCCTGCCCTTACTCCCCAGCCAGGCAGCTGGTGCGGCCAACAGAAATAAAAAAATAATGGTGAGCGCTGGTGTTTCAGAAGAGGGATGCTTCACTTCACTTGGCATTTTAATCTCTTCCAGCGCTAGGTTGGAATAAGCACTTTTTTGGTGTGTGTGGTGATTTATTTTGTTAAAAACGAAGGCATTATTCATAATTATGCAGTTTTATGAGAGTATACATAGCTGTATTCTTCCCGTGGTAGGCTGCGGGAGCTGGCATAATATTTAAATAAGAGCCCTGGGGAAAGGACACGCTTGCATTCAGAGCAGGGCTCGGTGCAGTTGCGGGCTCAGCCTATTGAACTAGCGTATAATTACCTCTATTCAGCACTGCCGCTCCAGTTATCAGCTGGCCGTCAGGGGGAAGGCCAGCGTTTTAAAATGACATAGATTGTTAGAGAACATCAAACTTTTTTAATACAGTTAATGATCCTCAGCTATAAATAGTCTGTTCCCATTGACTGGCAGTAAGGCTTTTGTACTGTGCCTCGCAGAGCTGCGAGGCTTTTCTTAGTTTGTTGGGTTTTCTTTTTTTCCCTCCGTATATACTGTAGGTCCTTTCATCCCGATTGCTTTACAAATAGCACCCCTCCCTTGCTGGGTCGGAAGGTGAAGGTCCTCCAGAGCGGGAATTTGCCCAAGGTCACGTTGGGGATTGGAGGATGAAGAAGGTGGGGGACTGGCAGCTCCATCCTCTGGTCATTCGACTCTCGTCCTCCCCCAGGGACCGGGATGGGGACGGCGATGGGCTCCTCTGGGGCTCCCCACCTCTCCCGTGCCACTGGATAGTCTTCTGGGAATGGCCAGCCTTTACTTTGTTAGTAGGACGGGCAGCTTCTGTATAGGCTGTGCCCCAAAAGTTTCCTTGTTATCTCTCGGGTTGAAATGCAACTGTAGGTTCGTGGAGGAGAGTTTGGAGACGGGGCCGTCTGAGCTCGGTGGCCGCGTCCTGCTGAGGCAGGAGCAGGAGCTGTGCTTTTCAGCCACAGCCCAAGAGTTGGAAGTAACGGGGACTGGGTCCAAAGAAGCCCTTGTCCTGGCAGTGCCCTGCTCTGACACGGAAAATCCTCGAGCGAGTGTAAATCTGCAGAGGGGAATTGTCCGCGTGAAACCTGGCCGGTGCGTTTCTCTGTGCTTGAGCTGTAGCGTGAGCGGTTACCGTTCCCTGCGAGCGCACGCAGCTCCCTGTAGGTTGCCTTACCCTTTACAAAATGGGATTTGAACTCGCCGAGAAGCGCGAGAGCAGCACTTAGAAGCTCCGAGTGCCGCAGACACTCTGAGCCGGCGGCTGGAAATAGCACGTGAGACTCGGACGAGATGTCAGGCTGAGCTGTTGCGGTGGGTTCCTAGTCCTCGGCACTGGTCGAATATCCCAGCAAAATAACGCCGACGAAAAAACCCCCAAACCCTGAACCCACCTCCCCAACTTCCACAGTAGCGGTTAAATGGCCGCGTTTCCCATCACCCAGAAGTTGCGGTGAGCTTCTGCCACAGCTTTGTTCTCGAGTGCCTGCAGACACAATAGGAAAAGGTCATCGCATAAACACCGCTTCTCCGAAGGCAATTTCTTTGTCTGTTTGGAAAGCCAGGAAGCAAAGGGTATTCTAATTTCAAGCGCTCTGCCGGCGTGACGGTACCGGCAGTGCCTCCCCCCAGCACCTTTCTGGTTTCGGGCGCATCTTCAGGTCAAGAGCCTTGCCCGTGCCGGAGGAGCACGCTCGATCTGCGGGGTTTTGGCTGCTAATAAGTGGCATGTGTTTGCTCCCGCTGCGGGCGAGAATGGAGTCTGGTGGGCTGGCTATGAGCGCGGGCGGGGGGAAACGCGGCCGGCGGTAGCTCGAGGTCTGGGCCGGTAGCACCCAGGCTGTGAAAACACTTCAGGGAACGCTCCGGTGTGTATAATTAGTTCACCTTTTCCTTCGCCCGAGACTGCCGTTCGTGGCGCTTTTGTTTTTGAGCGGAAAGATTCCAGCGTTTTCCCCGGTGGTTTGAACAAAGGTTGAGCGCGTGGGGAAATCCATAAAACAATGTCACCAAAAATGCAAGGAGGAGAAGAAAAGCTTTTAATGAAGTACTGCTGGGCGTATGCACCTGGGAACTGGGCTTGGATGAATTGGAGCAGGAGGGAGGCTGCTGGAGAAGGTCACCTCTGAAGGTGGCAGATGAAAAAGCGGCACGGCCCGCTCTTCGCGGGGGAGCTTTGGCCGAAACCCATCGGCCCGTAGGTGTACGGTTGGCCCGTCCTCAGGAGGGTGGTTGCGCTTGAATCGGGGCGGTGGGGAGATGGAGGGGGGCAAACTTCAAGGAACCGTCCGCCACCGGGAATGACTCGGCCGTAGCTACGCTGGGTGGTCTGTCCTGGGGGTTAGAGGGTGGCGTTAAGGCACCCAGTGGTGACAGAAGCGTGGTTATTTGAGGTCCGATGCTCAGCAGAGAAGGTGCCTCCCTTTTGCCTCACCTGGCCGTGCATGGTCTCGAAAAGCAGCTGCAGAGGAAGGGAAGCATCCGCAGTATCCGAGGGACGCTAGAAAGCATAGCGAAATTGTGGACTTGATTATTAGCAAAGGGCTCTGGATTTTGTGCCTGCCATGTGCCTGTCTGAGTCTTGTTTTGCCTTTCCATTACCAGCAGATCCATTTTATAGAGCTGTTCAGCTCTGCGTGGTCCCTATTAAAAGTTGTCTTTCCCAGGGTGATTCTGCGCTTTTGTTGCATCTGGTTCTTGAACACTTTATACTATCAAACAGCAAAACTGCTTTTGTTGATGCGGCAAAGAACAATGGGTTCCTTCCAGCAGCGCTCCCAAAATACGCTCTTGGCTTTTTTTTTTTTTTTGTGCCTGGCTTCCAACAGTGGAAAAAATGATTAAGATATGTTAGGTTTACTCCGGTCGCTTCAACGGGAGATTGGTAATATCAACAAACGATTCCAGTAAATGGATTAGCTCCTCTTCTCCAGCAAGGCTGAAGCGACGTGTACTTGCCCTGTCCGTGCTGTTTCTGCGAGACGGCTGAAAAAGCAAAAGCATCCGCAGTTTCATAGAGCGCAGATCAGGTTAGGCAAAGACGATGGCACTGGGCTCGTGTCAGGTCACTGGAGTGTGATTGCAAGCCGGTCAGACGTGCGTGGTTGCTGCTCACAGAGCGGCTGCACCCGCCGTGGCCCGAAGCCTCACGCTCGGTTCCTCCGAGATGCGATTTCCCATCCGTGTGGAGACGGGGAGCAGGGAAGACGGAAGGGGATGAGCAGAGACATAAAATCAGTTCTGCTCTGTGTGCGAATGGAGCTTTCCTTAGTGTCTCAGTACTGGCTTTGGGTTTTCCGTGTGAACGGATGTCAGGGTAAGTGTGTCTGCCGTATAAAAAAATACATATGCTGTATTAAAAATTTGTAGATACATATATTTTTAATGGCCGCTGGCAGCCTTTGCCCCCTGGAAATATGTAAAATTTGACGACTCCCGACTGTCTGGAACTATTCTTGTAAAAACAAAGCTGTTTGCCCTGTTTCAGAAGAGGAGTCAGGATGGATGCTGGGGCTGAGAGTGTCCGCGGTGTTGATGCGGAGATGCTGCGGTGGCCGCCAGCACTAGGAGGCTGGGATGCTGCGCTGCGGTCCATAACGCTAGCACGGGAACCTCCTTGCCAGACACTATATACACCCTCCTCCAGCAGCAGGAAGGGCTGAGAAGGGGGTCCGGTGCATAGAGAGCTTCCAGAAATATCCTTTGGTTTGTAACGTTCTTAAAAAAAACCAACGGAACGAAACCAACAAAACCCCCAGAACACGAGAGCGGAGTCGCGTTTAGGCTGCGTTGATGTGGCAGAAGAGTACGTTTTCCAGCCTCGGGGAGCATACAGAGTTTTAATTCTGTGAGTGCCTGTGCTATGTAATGTTTTTATTTATTTGTCAGTTCTTTTGGAGGGCCTTGTTATGTGGCCTTTGTTTTCCCTCAGATGTAAGGTGCTTGTTACAGCCCTTTGCTCGCCTGCCTTCCACTTCTAAACAGTGCATTTCCACAGCAGGTTGCATCTGGCTTACTGGGAAAGAAAAGAGTCTATATACGGTGATTGAAGATTTCTTCTTTATATAGTGCCTTTAAAAAAAAAAGCGTAGTGCCATTGAAATCAAAGCCCGGCTTTCTGCAATAAAGGGCCCGGCAAATTGACCGGAGGGTCTTTCAAAGAAGTCCGTCTCCTTTTGATACAAGCAAAAAGAAAAGGGAAAAAATAAGGTTGCCGCTGCTCGGAGAAGTAAACAGGTGAGCGTTGTTCCTGCGAGTCCCGAGGAGCAACCCTGCCCGCTTCCCAGACGCCGCCGGTGCCGCCGATTCAACCGTATTCACGTGGTCCCGGCTCTCAACAGACCGTCGCCCCACGGAGGTGCCGGCGCCTTCGGCGCGGCAGAGCCATGAAACGTCACTCGGTGCGGTCGCTGGCGGCCGGGCAGGACAGCCGCCCTCCGCACGGCTGCCCGGCGCTTCCTTACGCCGTAAAGGTGCCTTTGGGACAAGTCCCTGCCAGTTGGATCTGCAGGCGATTCTCACGTAATCGCGTAATTCCAAGTAAAAGCCGAGGTGAATTTCTAAATGGCGTTGATGTAATTGATGAGGGCTTCTCCCCCGTATACCAACTCTAAATATATATGTAAGAAAGTGATTCTCTTAATGTAATTCATCATTTGCTTGAAGCGCGTGCTAAACCTGAACCTGTTTGCTCTGATGAGCATTTACGTGCTGAAGCAATTGATGGTATCTCGCTTTGCCTGTGGTCTTGAACAAAAAAGCAGACTTCGAGCTTACGTTAAAAAAGGGCGATTTCCCCCCTCTCCTCTCTTCCTTCTGATCAGAGCTTTCCTGGGAACGGCACACCAGAGGGGTTTGAACTTTTTTGTGGTGCTTAACCTATGCACACAGGGGAAAAACTCGGGTATTTCGGCATTTGCAGGGATGCTGGAGGCTGTATCTTGCACCCCCTCAGCCAGACTGCGGCGTGCTGACCTCTCCTCGGTGGTGGGAGCTGGTTTCCAGGAACAGCTCAGCAAATACTTTGCTCTTTACATGTGTATCCAGAGGAACAAATGGTGCATATATTCAAAGCATCTGTCATAGTCAGACACTCTTTCTCACAGTAGTATATGTTGTTTGCTTAGGCAAATACTGATACGGTGCATGAGCAGCAGGGACGGAGTCCTGGCCAAGGATATTAATAATGTCCAAGAATGTTGTGCGCTGCCTGAAGCTGTAGCCTGGAGGGGTCATACTGCACAGCTCAAAGGGATTCCTTTAACCTGAGGCTAAGCTTCTCATTTTTGCTGGTATTTCCCTTGACCCCAGTCAGTATTTACTTCAATTCCTTGAATAGCTTTTTTTGTTGTTTGATGCCTAATTCTTTATTCCTTCGCGTTACGATATGTAGAGTCAGCAGGGCGACGGAGAGGCCGCGCTCTCCTTCCCAAGCAGGGCTTGCAGCGCTTTGGGATGCAACCAGGGTGGGTAAAACATCCACGCAGACCGCAGACGTGTAAGAAAGCGCACCGGCCGAGTATTTCCTCGGTTTTCGCGCGCTGCGACGTTTGACCTGGAGGCGAGATGCCGCAGCTGCGAAAAACAGATCGACGAAGGCTGGGGACGCTCCGCGGCGCGGGTCCCTCGGCGGAGGCGCAGTCTGTAGGAACGTGCCCTTGGGTGCTGGCGTACCCCGGCTTTGCGCTGGCGGCTCTCGGCGGAGTCCCAGGCTGTGACGTTGGGGCTGTACCAGTCTCACCGCTGGCTCTCCTGTCGTCGTCCCCAGTGCAGGACCGGTGGGGAGGGGGGCAGCCCTGGCTGGGTGCTCTGCCTGGGGATTGCGGTGACAGCTGCCAGCAGCGTCACCGAAGCCCGCTTTCGGAGCGCGCCTCCGGTAAAGCGCGGCCTTTCGCTTTCCCGTTTTTCCGAGCGGATGCTCGGGTGTTCCTAAAGAGGAGAGGCGCCTGCGCGTTCACAGGAAAGCGTCCTTCGCTTTGCGTTAACGTCCTCTGCGGTTTCGGAAGGAGGACTCGGTAACCTCCGGTGAGCCCGGGGACAGCATGTGTTTTGGGGGGGGGGGCACCCGCCTGGCACAGTGGGTCTGTCCCCCCCAGCCCGGAGCTGTCACGCCGCCGCTGCGGTAACCGGGTAGGCAGGAGTTCACCTTGAGCGCGGCTCCTCAACCGCTTGAAAAATTTCCCCCTGCGAAGTCAATTCTGTAGACGCGTCATTTCTCTCGGGGCGCCTCTGGCAGCTGCTGCGCCCCTGAACTCGCCGGCGACGGTAATTAAATTTTGGAGGAAGGAACAAGGAGAAGGTTCTGGGTTTGGCTGGTGCGCTGGCAGGTTTCGGCTTTGTTCCTTTGCCGGGCGGCTGCCTCGCGCTTCGCCGCCGCTTGCTGAAATCACGCGGAAATCCCTGGGTTTTGTCTGGAGGGACTGGTCGGCTCCGAGGACACGGGAACCGAGCGGGGGCTGCCAGGCGCCGGCTTACCAGGGTGGTGGTGAACCCTGGCCCCATCACCAAACCCGGGGCGTATCCACACCTGGGAACACCGGTTTACCGGCGCCTTTTGGTGGCAGGTTATCTGGCGAAAGAGCCTGAAACTGGACCATTGCTGACAAGTGATGGGGGCAAGCTGGGAGTTTGCCCCTCCCGGCCTCCCCGCAAGGCACCGGCAAGTGCTCCCAGTGCAGGTGGGCACCCGTCGTCCCCCCTCCGCCCAACCGTGGAGCAAGGGCCGGCGTGGCGAGGTGGGCTCTCCTTGCTCGGGGCCGTGCCGGGGATCCCGGGTACGTCTCCTCGGCGCAGCCAGCTGGCCCACGGCTGGGAGGAAGAGGAGGAGCGGCCGCGTGCGCTTTTGGGTGCTGCGGGACACGCGGAGGCGCGCGCTGCTGGGGACGGCCGGCCCCGGCGCGGCGTGGAGCCCAGCCGAAGGGTCTCGGGGATGGGGGGCACGGGGACGGGACACCCAAGGATGGGAGGTCTCCATCTGGGCGAGCTCTGCCTCCAGCTCCCTTTCTCGGGGTGAGGAGGGGGGGGGACAGCATCTTCCTCGCTCGGAGGCACGCTGAGGGTCGCGGGGCTCCGGTGCGTCCCGCTGGGAATGCGGGATGGGGAGGGGTGCAGAGCCCTTGGCAAGGTCGCAGCAGGCGTGCAGCACGGTGGGTGCTCTGGTTTTCTCTTCTTTCACCACCAGCAGAGCTATACTGCTGTACTGGCAGAGAAACCATCCCGTTCCTCGTGCTGTTACCAGTCTCTGGTTTTGCTGCATTTGCTGACTGCTTCCTCAAAATACAAAGGCACTTAGCAGTTTTATGCTCTGCTTCTGCAAAGTCGATAAATATTAAAAACTTCTGCTCCCGTGGTCAATCACAGTGATTTTTTTGGAAGGGAGTGAGCTTTTCTGGGCTCTTTGTCACAGAAGAAACAGCTCTGGGAAAGCATACTTCCATTTTTTTAATAATCTATTTCTATAATTGAAGGACTTAAGATTTCTTTTGTAAGAGCAAGCGCCTGCTTAAACATGGAGACAAATACAACCAATAACATGTACTTGAAATTTAATGCAAGCTAATTCATTTTGGCACAGTCCCAGATATGCTGATTAAATGGCCTGTGAAGTGCTACAATATCTTGATAATGTACATTCTACATTTGATTATATAATCAATTACGTTGCACCTAATAAAATTTAAAATTAGTGAAAAGGCTGTGAGCAGATTGTATCAGATGCAGAGTGGGGAGCTTTAAAGAAACTTGTGCAAGCGTGCGCTGTGAAGGAGCGTGCCTGTGCGTGGATGTATCTTCCAAATAGCGGTCTTCAGTAAACCAGAGACTCGGTAAAAAAGCCTTCGTGCACACCTTCCCCCCTCGCTCCCTCGGTTTGCCGCCGGCAAATTTACTAAAGTTTTCTATCAAGAGATGACCTCGCACCGCCTTTTTAAAAGAGCTTAGATGTTCTTGGCGGTAATTCCGCGGCGGCTTCAGAAGGGACGTTCTCCCCCTTGGCCAGACCCAGAGTTGAGCTCGGCGCGTTGGGCTTTTCCTGCGCTCCTCGGTGGGAGCAACCCAACGGTGAGAGCAGAGCCCCCCCCTCACCGGCTCTATCCCTGCTCAGGGAACCCCAGTATCCGTCCCTGGGGAGGACGGTGCATCCCGGCCAGCTCAGGCAGCCGGTTAGGGGGAATTTGGCCTGGATTTTATGGCTCTCCGGTAAGAGAGGGTTGATGGGAAACAAATGCGTTATGGCCCCAGACAAGCTGTTGCTGCATTTTTTGTTTCGTTTTAAAGCAGCGCTATCAACCAGTTGGAATATGGGCCTGGAGTATCGCGGGGAGTAATCTAATTAGTATGAAGTCAATTCACTAGTTCCTTTTGTATCTCGTGATTAAATAAGTGGGAAAATGGCTTGAAAATTAGGTGCTAGAACAACCCAATTACATTTCTGTAGCTTTTTGTATTCAATTTCATAAACAATTTTGCTCTTCGCTGGTTAATCAGTGAATGCCTTTTTCCAGTTTGAAAAGCACTTTTGAAATTATAATGCAATTAAATTGTGTGTGGATGTTCTGGCATAGCGAGTGTGAAAGCTGGGGGCCTGGCAGCCAGCCATGTTGTACCTTGACAGTAATGAGTTCCTGAGCTGGCAGCTTGCTGGTGTCATTCATAATATTGTCCACGCTGGGTTACTGTAAAACCCAGCCGCCCCAACTCCTTTCCAGCCCGGGTGGCCAGGATCCGGGCGCCAGAGCCTCTCCCTCCCTCTGCACCGGGGAGAATTCCCCGGCAGACCCCCCGCGTCTGCAAGGATCAGCCCCCAGGACCCCGCTCTGCGCTTGGCCGGCGGATCGAGATGTGCGCAAGCGGGCGGTGAAGTTTTTTTGTGAAGTTGTAGAGCGGCTTCATGCTTGCTTTGGGTTTTTTCTTCTCTTTTTTTTTTTTTTCTCTTCCTTATGCAAGCCTCTGTAGGGCTGAAGGAGTTGCCCTGGGGGGCATAACTAGGGCAAGGAGGAAAACGTCTCAACGTCTTGTCCTTCTTAGTCAGTGGTAGATCTGTCCTGGGCCTCGCTGCAGCTTCGCTACCCGATAGCTCTTGGCTCGGGGACGCGGTGGGTCGGGGCAGCTTGTCCTCGCATGAAGACGGGCTCCAAAGCTGCTGTTTTTCTCACCAGCCCCAAAATCCGTAAGGGCTGGGGTGTTGTTTAAGCCCCCCTCTTCACAGCCAAAACGCCGGTGGTCCACGCAGCGCGGGCATCGCGTGCAGCACCAAGTGGCATCTCCTCGGATGCCAGCCGCAGGCGATTTCCAAAGGCCACCAGCTCTTGGACGCCACCAGGCTGCGAAGACCGCTACCTGCCGCGCGCTTCTGCTGTACCGTGGCCCGTCTCGGAGATTTTCGAAGCACGCTTTTTATTCTTGTGGGGCGTTTGTCTCGTATTCGGCCCGCTGGTGGTGAGCGGGAGCTAAATTCAGCCTCCCGGGGAAGGGCGGCCGAGTCTGCGTGATCGCCGCCTCCCGTGATTTACGGCCGAGCACCACAAGGAGAAAGGTAGGAAGCTGCGTTAAGAGAAAAAGAAATAATGTTAGAAATAATTACTTGCTTGGCAGGTCTTAACAAGTTCGGTAATGGTATTAGGTGCCCTTGGCTCAAGAGAGTAACCTCCTCTTAAACGATCATTACCTGGCTAATAAAGACCTCAGAGCAGGTCATTACAGCTTAATTTAGACGTAGCATCCTGTTTGGTTTGCGCGGCGTCGCCATCTTTCAAGTTGTTGAGTCTATTGCCCGGACGCCGTGGTTGGGAGTTGGGGTTTGCTTGGGCTTTTCCTCTTCCAGCAGCTTAACGAGGAGCTGAGCGTTTGCTCGGTCCCGATGGCCGCTCGGCTCGGCTGCGCGTGGAGGCGGGGATGTGCCCGGGCACAGGGACGCAGAGGACTTCTCCGGCATGTCCCTCCGGCTCTGCTTCCAGCTCGTGGCTTTCAGGAGCATCGATTCAAGGGAGGGCAGGAAGAAGTGATGGGCGCGGATGACCCCGCTCGGGAAAGCTCGTAAACGTCTGTTTGACGTCACATCTTTTTCAAATCAGTGGGGTTCAAACGAAGGCTGCGGGGCTTTGCCCTGTCGATGTGCCGTTTCGGAGAAACGGTGGCTTTCCGAAGTCTTTTAGGTAGCGCTCGCTCAGGCGTCTCCCTCGTGTGGGGAGCGTCCCCTGGCCACCCCAGTCCCCACCCTGTCCCTCGGGAAGAGGAACTGGTTTGAGAGCCGAGCGAGCGGGGGCAGGCAGGAAGGTGTGCGGGAGCAGGGGTCCAGCCTCGCGCCCGCCGAGCCCCCCCAGCCTCCGCTCGCTCACGGAGGAGCCGTCATGCTTCCCTAACCCCATTAGCAGCAAGTTTCAAATGCAAGTAATTATAATAACCAACCCCCACCTGTTATTAATATTTTGAAGACATCTCTCTGATAAGCCCGTCTTTTCAGCCAATTTCCTATTTCTACTGAAGGCAAAGCATCTTTCCTCCCACTGTTGTAAATCTGTTGTTAAAATGAAGAAAAGGAAATGGAAAAAAGGATCCCCCCCCCCCAACAAAACCCTAACACCAGGCTCGGTGCTGCGCTGCCTTTGTCAGCCCTGGATAGAATTATGCATCATGAATAAAAACTGCTGTCAACACGCATTGGTTTCAAAACATTAGAGCATATGGTATGTGATTATCTATATTGTCAAATGCAATAAAGTGAATTTGGATATAATAAAAAATGTAATATTTTAGAAATCTGGTAATAAACTGTGGAAGAATTGACAGGCAGAGAGTATTTGACGCCTGTAGGCAAACAGATAAAGATGGCAGGACTTTGCGCTTGGCGGGCAGCAGCTACTGCCGGCGCGTTAGGAGCAGCTTCTTTTTCTGCTGGGGGGAGCCTAACTGGGTTATCTGGACCCGTGGGGCGATGGCCCTCGGTCCCCGCCTTCGCTGCCGAGACCCGCCTTCTCGCTGCCGCTCCGCTTGTCCTCTGGCAGGCGGGGGCCGGGATCCGGGGTCCCCCCCCCCCCCGGGCAGGTCCGCACCCTTGGGCCGCAGGAGATGCGGCGCGGGAGCGGCGATTTCCTTGGCTTTCCCGGTGGCACGGCGAGGGGCTGCAGGGCGCTCGCTTGGGGGGTGGAAGCGAGCGCCGAGGTTCGTCGCCGGCTCTGTGCGCCGCAGGGCTCGCTAACGAAGAGGCACCGAGCGTTGGCGTGAAGCACGAGGTTCCCGTTCTGGTTGCAGACAGATTACTTGGCTTCGACGAGGGGTTGGGGTTTTCTTCTTCGGTAGCAAAAAGAAAGCTGTCAGATTAGGCCATGGTTCCCCCCGTCCCCCCCCAGCCGCGCTCCCGTCGGTTTTGTACCGTCGGCTCCTTAGAGAGCTGGGAAGTCCATCCCGGCACTGAAAGGAGCCGTGAAAAGCTGTGAGGAGCAAGGGTGGGTCTGCTCCCAAAGTTAAATACTGAGGGAAAAGCAAGCGCTGCCTGAGATAACTTTCTCCTTCAGTATCTCATATTTCAGCCCCGTGCTTTAATTCTCGAGGCGCTGACAAAGATGCACCCGTTGAGACGCGATGTCTCCAACGGAGAGGAGCTGAGTCGGGAGCAAACTTCGGGGCCTCCCGTGTAGAAAATTCAGATGCAAAAAAATGCCGACGCAAGTGTATCACACGTACGTGCAATTTTTCTTAGGTCACCGCTAATGCTTCTAAATGATCTGTGAATGCATTAATGGTTTCTGTTAATTAACAATGTGATAAAACTGGCATTTAGTAAGTTGCTGTGTAGCGTGCGTTTCAGTCATTATGTACTCAGCGCTTTGGTTTGATTTCAGAATGTTAATAGAATGAAATTTTAATGAAGATTTGTTGTTATGAAAAATTTATTACGAAAAGTTCAGGTACCGCTTACATTAGCGCGGTCCGTGACACGTGGGGGGGTTCCCGTTCCGCAGCCGCGCAGCCCGGCACCGGTGCTCCCGGTGACCGCGAGGGCTTTGGCCGGACCCGGCACCCTGGCTCCGGCTGTGTGGCCCCCGGGGGGGGGGGGCACACGTGCCCCCCCGGCCTGGGAATCTTTGGTCAAAATGGGTCATTTGAGAGAGGGACGAGTCCCTGTACCCTTCATCCTCCCATCGTTCCCCCAAAACCAGTTTGGGTGAGTTTTCGCCTGTTCAGAGGCGCAGGCTGCTACGTGGCGCAGCGGCTGCTCAGCCTAAGGTGCCCTTTTTTTTTTTTTCTTTTTTTTTTTTTTTTGTTGGAGCCATGCGTGCTTTGCAAATGCCACGCGGTCGTGGGAGGACAGAGCAAGGAGCCTGAGCCTTGCAGCTTTCCAGAACAAAAGCAAAGGAGGATCGTGCTGGTGCCCTTTATCCAGCTGCGCGGCTGACCTCGGCTCTCCGCTCTCCTGCCGCGCTGGTATTGAAACGCTAGCACCTTGTGTGGAGGTTTTTGATCTAAGGCAGTTGTCTGCTGATTTAATTTTGAGAATTTACTCTCATGTCATGGAGTATATATTGACACTTTAAACAGCAGTAATACCTGCCTGTGCCTGCCAGGAGAACCTGCCTATTTTCCATACCCACCCAAGATGCACATAAACACTAAATGGATGTGCAGGCTAATCATCTGTCTTGATGAGCGTCATTCACAGAAGCACTGCTAGAGAGCCCACTTTACAGTTAAATGAGGATAATATTTTCTATCCTAGACCGTAGGTGTTAACCTTCTCTTGCCCCTTCCGTCTCCTGGTGCATCCCTCTCCCGTCGGGTTACCGGGAGGGTGGGCTGCGGGCTCGTTCCCCAGGGAGCAGGAGGTACCTTCAGGTGGTACCTCCAGCTGTGGTCATCGCCCTTCCCCGGCCTCGCCGGAGGAGGCAAAATCTGAGCAGTGCGCGTCTCCGACTACGGCTGCGTCCTGTGAATCCGGAGAGAGTTACTTCTCTGGAAACCGAAACCTCTCCTTCCGTGTGTTTGCAGCGCAGGAAATTGGAATAACAGGAAATAACAAGTTAGAATTGACAGCTTTTATCCTAGACGGTCTTCAGCTTTAACGATCTGAGTTGCAGTAAGTCAGATGAAAACTCTGAGGAAGGGACTAGGAAGGGGGGGGGGGGGAATGTGGGACCCGGACTACAAGGAAGATTTAAGCAAGAAGGCGGTGAAGTCGGGGCACATTTTCAAGTGCTGGCTGTTGGGTTCTGGTGCCAACAAAAGAATGGCTCTTCCCAGAGGCAGGATTAAACCCACAGGTCCCCGTTCCCAGACTCTCAGGGTAATGACTTGAATTACCTTCGCAGACAGCGAGAAGTTAGAAACATCCGTGGTTCACTGTCTGAGCAATTAAAATGTCCCAGCCCCTCCGCTCGGTTCGCTCTGTTTGTCTGTAAAGACAAGATTCGGTGACAGCGATTGCAGGACTTGGTTTCATGTCCCCCTTTCCGCCCCTCCCTTGCAGGTTTACTATTATTATTATTATTATTTTTATAAGGCAGCTTGGCAGTCTGGGATGCGTGGTAGCTTACTAAGTAACTTTTCCCCCTCTGATTACAAGGGATGTGTGAATAAAGCGGAGCCGTATTGATTCACACCAATCTATGCATCGACTGCGTGGGAGCCACTTGCAATTCCCAGCAGCACCAGAAAGCTTTGCAACAGGGAGAAATATGACCAGGCAAGTTGAGAAAATAAATTAAACTAGTGTCAACTTTTCTTGTTTCTTCCCTCATTATTAATGGATGGAATGGGGCTCGTTTATCAAGAAGAGGAAAAATTAATTGACACAGGCTTTAATGTTATTATGCCTGGCTTGTCTGGTCACATTTCTTCATTTTTAATTTTTTTTTTACTTTTTGAAAGGCATTTTATTACAGTTTACAGGACCAGCTGCCAAAACTATCAGTATAAACAAGAAAGCAGGTGCATAAATAATACCACAGCAGGACTGGACCTTCCTCTGTTGCAAAGCTTAAGTAACTTAAATACGGGGAGAAGAGAAGAGGCACGAAGCAAACGCGAATGAGCAGATCGGGTAGCGAGACCTAACACAAAAGGGGAATGCAGCCTGAACCAATATTTCCTCGTTGCGACGCTGTGTGCTGCAGCGGGCGCCAGGCTGGATATTCCCATCCGTCGGGACCGCAGGGACCCGGGGCCGCGCTCGCGCCGCGCCGGCTGGCTTGGGAGTCCGGAGCGGGACGGTGCCGGTGGGACCGCTCCGGCTTGGGAGTCCGGAGCGGGACAGTGCCGTGGGAGCGTGTTCCGCGTGTAAGAGGAGACCGATCCCGCGTTAACCACAGCACCAGCAGGCGAGCGTGGGGTTATTCCTGCCCCGCAGCAGGAGTGAGATGTAAGCAGAGCCCGCATCGCTTACTGGTGTGGTGTGGACCATGTAAATCTCTTCCCTTCTCCTCTCCCTGCTCTTGTCTCCTGCGCTTGGTCTTCGGGGTTATCGTGCAGGCACAAAAGAGCCTTGGCGATTACCTACTTGCCCGAAGCCCTTAAGGAGCTCTCTGGCGCTTTGGCGTGCTGTAGGTGCGGTAAGAGGCAGTCCCATCCGCGGAGACCCTGCGGTCTAGCCGGACGGCACGGACGCAGCTTGGGCGACGAGTCGCGCCGCGGCTGCAGATGAGGTGGAGCGACTCGATGGGGCGACTCGATGGGGCGACTCGAGGGGGCGACTCGACGGGGTGACTCGACGGGGCGACTCGATGGAGCGACTCGATGGGGTGACTCGACGGGGCGACTCGATGGGGTGACTCGACGGGGCG